>JACVVK020000364.1:147500-242500 GCA_018292915.2 Batillaria attramentaria
AGCCGTGAATTAGCCTTTGTTGCTTGCGCGGCGTTCAGCCCTAAATTCACTAACCAACTTAAAAAAAAACAAAAAACAATAAAAACAGACTGTTACTTAGAATGTGGTATGTCATACAGCAAAATTCTTTTCAGAACTTAGCCGTGAATTAGCCTTTGTTGCTTGCGCGGCGTTCAGCCTTGAATGCACTAATTAACTTTTTAAAAAATTCACTCTTTAGAAACGTGTAAAGCAAGGTATTCCTCTACATGATGTCACCATTATTCTCATTTAGGGAGAGCAAATACCCCATACCTTCTCTTTCTACGCATGCCGACACAGGTATCAGGTATCCGTCATTCGGGTCAGCCTCGGGTGCTGAAGGAGAGCACACGGAAGCCGCTGAAATCAACCAAAGAGTATTCTCAAAATATGCATGCTGTTCAAAAAGTTTTCTTATATTCAACAGAGGTTCTCCTGCAATAACTGCAAATGTCGATCTACGTCTTGTTCATGAGGTGAGAAAAAAAAAAAGAAGAAGGAAGATACTGTAATCCTGATTTTCAGTAATTAAACGTATTTATTTATTTATTTATATGTTTGTTGCTTATACGGGACAGAAAAGCAATTTCTTTTTTGTACTTAATACAGTAATTTGTATTTTTAAAAAAGGGAGGGGGGGGGGGGAGCCGGGATAACCGAATGGTAGAGCGTTGGACTCCCAATGCTCGAGTCGTGAGTTCAAATCCCGGCCGGGGCCACATATTTGTGCCGGCCTTTTCCTCGTTGCCCCGTCTTTGATATCACCCATACTTGGTGGAAAAGAACGTTAAACCCCTAAACACCCACCCACCCTTTAAAAAATAGCAACCTCAAAAATCTTCTCCAAGAACAGAGAACAAAGATAGTTTGTCTTTGGTGCCATGTGTACACTACATTAGTATTTATTACTGCTACTAGAAAAAGAAATGGTCGTAGCAGTAGTGGCAGAAGTTTTAACTAGTATCATAAATCTCTTCCTTGGAAATACAATAAATCAGTACCAGCGGACAATGGAATGTCGTCTGGAATTTCCATGTAGATGTTGTATTCCTGTGTCGGTGGGCGTTCGTCACACTGACACTGTCTGTCGTTGTCCTCATCGGCGTCAGCTTTTGGTTGTGGGTGGGAGATGTGGTCATGGTGTCTCCAGCCTGGGGTGCAAAGCTCTCATCATCATCATCATCATCATCTTCATCATAATCGCATAATTGTAGGCTCTGTGTCCCAAATATTAGGCTCAAAGCGCCGCAAGCTAAACCCACACACGCATGCTCACGTGCACCATACGCATTCTCTCACATGAACACATTACAGTCACGTGGTGCAGAGGGCCAGTTCAGCAATTTAAGCTTCGGAAATTTAGAAGTGCAAGTTTTTTGGTGGGTAAACGTTTCCACATCAGATTGGGGGGGGGGGGGGGGGGGTTGGAGTACCCAGAGAGAACCCCCGACGGTAGGCCCGAATGAAAGAAAAAGAAAAACTCTTCGCCCCGAGGTGGAACTCGAACCTGATCTCTCGTATTGTTGACAAAGTCTTAACCACTAAACCACCGACCGCCCCACACACACAAAAAAAAAAAAAAATGCCCAGACACTTAATACATCGTTGCGCTGTACTAAGACTAACACTATTCTAAGTTGTTTTGAGTCAGAAACAGGGGGTGGGGGATGGGGGTGGGGGGTGGGAAGGGAAGCTCATCTATGAAATCCCCACAGAGCAAGCTGGATCAGTTTTTGCACACACGTTTACCTTTCAGTTTTATCGCACGCACAACGATAACGGCAATAACAGTCGCTGTAACACCAATAATGGCGACACTGCCCAACACGGCTGCCCCTGTTCCTGACCAAAAATCGGCGCCATCTTTGGACTCTGAGGTTTCTTCTTTCTTTGTGGGTGTTCTCTGTAGAAGCTCGCTCACTTCTGTGGTGGTCTGTGGACCTGTATCTGCCACAATGGGTAGAAAATGGGTAATTTAAAATGGTGGTTTTGTAGGAATCAGGCTTCATTTCCGCATGTTGATCTGGCGTTTGGTTTCGAGTCCTATACTCTTTACTGTGCCGTGTATTGGCAAACCACAGTATATCTGTGGATTCATTTTAAGGGTGGGTGGGTGTTTAGGGGTTTAACGTCCTTTTCCACCACGTAGGGTGATATCAAAGACGGGGCAACGATGAAAAAGCCAGCACAAATATTTGGCCCCGGCCGGGATCGAACTCACGACCCGAGCATCAGAAGTCCAACGATCTACCATTCGACCACCCCGGCTCCCCTGGATTCATTTTAAGGAAAAATGGGTGATTTCGAGATGAAAGGGGTTGACACAATGGTCTTTATCCTGGAATGACGTCGATGGACTCGCTGCGTTTTTCCATTGTTTCAGTCATAACAAACTACATATGCTTGCATCAGAAAGGAAATATAAACCAGACAAACAACAACAACAACAAAAACCCACGACACCCCCCCCCCCCAAAAAAAAAAAAAATAAAATAAAACAAAATAAAATAAATAAATAAATAAATAAATAAAAAATAAAAAATATATAATACTAAATAAAATAAATGAATAAATAAAATATATCAATAAATAATTAGATGAGATAAAAAATAAATACATGAATAAATTAAAAAATAAAAATACAAAGAAAGAAATATCAGACAGTGGACAACACGGAAACTAATGCTAACAATGTAGAAAGTAAAGTAGAACGAACCTGTCACGAGGTCAGATGACTGGGGAACTTCGCTAGTTTCACTGATGATGGACTGTGTCCCCTCGTGTTCCTCTGTGATCGCATTACGGAAGCTGGTCGTGTCCTTGGATGAAGTAGGGCCTGTGTAATTGTGTGAACGATTGTTTTTATTTGCAATTATCTATGGGGGAGACCGTGAGTGATCCAGTTGTGTACCCACTAACTACCAAAGACTCCTGTTATGGTTCTCGGAATAAGATTCTCATTGTTAATAGTTACAGCGTTTCTTGATCGTATTTAGTTGTTGTTGTTGTTGTTTTCCAAGTTAGGCTAGTCATCTAGTTCTATACGCCGCGCAAGCTACAGAGACTATTTCACGGAGAGAGAGAGAAAAATGAATGAATCTTTATTTCTCAGCGGTAGGTTCAACAAAATGTCTACTTTCTAATTTGCCGTTGCTACAACTACTACATAACTATGAGAGAGAGAGAGAGAGAGAGAGAGAGAGAGAGAGAGAGACAGACAGACAGACAGACAGACAGACAGACAGACAGACAGACAGACAGAGAATTACTTGTGATGTTGACGGTAACGCCTTTCACGTCATCTTTGTTCGTTCGCCACACCCACAGTGCATAATCGGTCTCCTCAATTTGTTTAGACAGTCGGTACCATCCCTTCTCTGGCAGGCATTCACAGATGTCATCAAACAAGGGGACTTGACATGTCCCGTTCACACGGCTAACATAACACAGAGGTACTTCAAAGACGCCAATTCTTTTCCGAACTGTAACTCTGATGTTTTCTGGGAGATCGCATTCTGCAGGAGTCGGTTCGAAGCGGAAGTCGATAGAAAGGTTCGTGTTTATTTCAGTAGCGAAGACTGTGCTGTTCGTGTCCCGAAACCTGATGGCATAGCTACCTGTGTACCAAAAAAAAAACAAAAAAAAACTGGCTTCGTGTGTGGCGAGCCGAACACGACAGACATGCACTCGTAAATCACACGCAATCTCGCACACACCGGGCATAAACATATAACAATCAAGTGCTGCCAATGGTTAGCCTAGCAATTGTAGGTTTCGGAAATCAAATTCAATTTCGATTCCAAAAATACTGTATTTTCCATGGAATAACAGGTATAAAATGGAAAATCGTCTTTGGACTCACAGCTCAACCAAAATAAGAATGACAAATTAAGATTTTACGTCAATGAAGACATATAACTGGTTTGTAAGGGGCTGCATTTATTGCGAACATTTCCAAAACTTGCAAATTATGATTTGTCAAAACACTTTTCAAGTTTTAATGTAAAGCATGATATCATATAAAACATATAAACAGTATTAAATAATGCCATGCAGTATCGCACGGTATGTTTTACTGGCCTAAATCTCTATTTCTTTCTCTTTTCCCCCATGATGTCTTAGTATATGTTCATATGTGTTAAAACAGGAGAAATATTTCTCTTGCGGTCAGCAGGGAGCCGGGGTGGCCGAATGGTAGAGCGTTGGACTTCTAATGCTCGGGTCGTGAGTTCGTATCCCGGCTGCGGCGAAATACTTGTACTGGCTTTTTCATCGTTGCCCCGTCCTTGATTACACCCCGTATGTGGTGGAAAAGGACGTTAGACCCCCAAACACCCACCCATCCCTCTTGCGATCACCACACCTCGGGAATCACTGAAGCGTTAACGTCAGTATCACAGCTTACGTTGTTATGCACATGAAAAAAGCCGTGCGAGGACACGCTGTTCATTTTCAGTGTTTAGTTCAATCAATAATATGTACGACTAGTATCCAATTACGCGACAGCCATATGCTTACAATTTCAGCAGCAGTTTTCGGCAACTGCTAGTCTATTGAACGCGTCCGTGAGTGACGCAAGCCCATGCCTGCAATGCATCTTCTGGTGTCATATCATACACTCCTTTGTTGTGCTGAGTATCTGTAATCATTTATCAGAATATTTAAGAGCAATATCCTTTTTTGCACGAAATCCTACCAGTGGTTGGATACAAGCGTGCATGCATTTTACCCGAGATGTGCAGGAGGATTTGGGTGTGAGTTTAACGTCCTTTTCCAGCACGTATGGGTGATAGCAAAGACGGGGTAACGAGAAAAAAGCCAGCACAAATATTTGGCCACAACCGGGATTCGAACTCACGACCCTAGGACTGAAACCGTTCGGCTATCCCGGCACCCTACACGCAATGTGCGGGAAAGGTTAATTACGAGAAGAATGCAAAACAACAACAACAGCAGCAACAACAACAACAACACTGTAAACAACAACAATAACAACAACCAAGGAAAGTTTCTCCGCCGTATTACTCACAGCATCATGAGATTAAGAATTTTAAGGGTAAATGCTATCTTCTCCATCTTTTACACCAGCAGTAATGCTGGTAAGTGCATGATTTGTGGAAGGCAGAGAGACAAGATTGACCATGAAAACCACCACAAAAGAATACGTTTGTGGCTTTCTGCGTTAAAACTTACATTGTGATGCTGTACCGGTTGTTGAATGCACTGTCAACAACAAAACTGCTAGAAAATAGTCTGCTTGGATCGCCATCATCCGTCATGGTAGATATGCTGACAGCCAGTGCACTGTTATGTTGTCTTCGCTGTAACCATCAAATACTCAATAAGAACGTGTTGAAACAAGAAACAATCATTTGCCGGAAATATTTCCGGGGGCTATAAGTTCCGTATAATGTTTGAGGCGATGTGTGTGTGTGTGTGTGTGTGTGCGTGTGTGTGTGTGTGTGTGCGTGCGCGAGTGCATGCGTGCGCGCGTCTGCGTGCGTGCGTGCGTGCGTGTGTGTGTGTGTGTGTGTGTGTGTGTGTGTGTGTGTGTGTGTGTGTGCGCGCGCGCGCACGTGCGTGTGTGTGTGTGTGTCTACACAAACAATATTTCTCAGGTCTTTGACGTTCCTTCTGAAAAAAAGCCTCCATTTACTTGCAGCTGAACCGATTTTTTAAGACAAATATTGTTATATTTCTTTTGCTTTCAGCTTCCAGACGTCATGGAGCTGGTAAACGTCTGTGTTTTGTGGCTGCTGTTAACGTCCAGAACGGTTACTTCAGTAAATGGCAAGTGATGTTCCCTTTTCTTTTTCATCATTATACCGCATTGTATATCAGTATTGGGAAACCAGGAAATATGCAAGCTACATATTCAGTTCGTCAACTGGAATCCACATCAGAAAGAAAGAAGATAAGTAAGGCCTCGGTCACAACCGGCCGCACGATTTTTTTATGCTTGCGATCTCCACGAAATGTCTGCGGCCTGCGGCTGCTACGATCTGAAAAAAAAAAAAAATTAAGGTTGCAAATCGTGCGTACGATATACGTGCGATGGCGTACGTTCCCCGCAAGTCTCGCACGGGTAACGTCTTGCGATTTCAGTTGGTCAAAAATCGTACGACGGCCGTACGGATCGTACGTTGTCCTCGCAGTTATCGTACGGAGGTCGTACGCCTTCGTACGACGTTCGTCCGATGTTGACGATGTTTGCACGGGCTATACGGGTGTCGTGCGTGCGCCGTACGGCTATCGTACGTGCTCTGTACGCGTGGTGTGCGTCGGTCGTTCGACGGCCATGGCCGACGCGCGTTTTTCATGCATATAGGGACCAGCCTATATATATATATGTAGAGGACATCAGAGGATTTGGATATTATTAACAGAGAGTTTGACAAACCTATGGACACGTACACAACTTGACAGACACTGACACAGCACTGCAACACTTCTACATTGCACACCAACATCCCCCGGGCCCGCACCTGCGTCTTGCGTCCGCCTTGCGGAGCAGGCACGGAGGACGTGCATGCATCGTGGAAACATCGTACTACCGACTTGCGGTCTGTGATCACGTGCGGCCATCGTGCGGTCCTCGTGGGGAGCACGCAAGACAACCGTGCGTCACTCGTGCGGTCATCGTGCGGCCATCGTGCGGCCATCGTGACCTATTTTTCTCGCCCGGAGAGGTCCAGGTCGTACGATGCACTTGCGGCAATCGTGCGTTGGCCGTACAGTGGCCGTGCGGCCAACGCAAGTGTGTAAAAAATCGCAGGTGATCGTCGAGTTTGTTGATTTTGTCGAAAACCGGCCGCAGCGCTCTGCGGCATCCTTGCGGCCTCGAAATTTCGCAAGACGCCCGTGCGCCGTTCGCAAGATTTGCCACGATTTTTGGCTGTAGACCCGCCGTAGGAGCCCGTACGGCCGGTTGTGACCGTAGCATAAGGCAGAACAACAACCAAAACAATGTTAACTCAGTTCGTACCAAATACGTTTACGGTTGTGCATCAGTGGCCTCTTATACACAAAAATATCTAATTAATTATATATATTGTCTGCATGGATTTAAATTTGGCGTAGTCGGAGTGAAGCACTATAAATATACTTTTGTTTTCTGCAGTAAGAGACGTCAAGGAACCGTTAATCTTGCCTGATTATCGCATACAGGGCCAGTATAATAGCGATTTTTTTTTTTAAACAAAAAGTTGGATAATCGTGCGCGGCACGGAATGTGTTAACAGATGAATAGCGGGGAGGAATAATTTAAGAATAATGTACTTTTACGTGCCAACATAATTATCCAGGTTTTGCTGTTTGCATCAATTACACGTATTTCCATCACATTTCAACACAAGTGGTAGAGTGTAACCGTCATAATCGCGTTCCGGATGCAGATGTATTCGCATATGCAGCGTAGCCACTTTCATTTTTGTCTTATGTGTCAATGCGATGTATATGTGCAGATCACCAGACCCGCTGTGTCGTGCCGACAGTGATGGACGGAGAACCCACATATTTAACATGTTACTTCAACAAAGATTTCAAGGAGAACGAAACGAACTTCGTTGTTCAGCATGTCAACCAGCTACAGGAAATGTCAGGTTGTTACAAAACATTCACACAAAATATCAGACCTGCTGTTCGGACATGCTAACATAATGCTAAGGCTACTAGAAGCCCTAGACGTATCAAGAACACTTTGTGGATCCTACATGATGCTCATATATTCAGGGGGGTCTCGTTTACTTTTGCCTAAAAATCTTTCTCGTTATTCTGATAGTCTTCTGACTGTGTCTCGAAAGCTTACGAGGGAGAAGTTCGTGCGTGATGAACTCCGTCAAGGACAAGAGTTCTACACTGAGATTTCTTCAAGAGATAATTGTTTCACCTTTTTGTTACTTTTTATTTTTCTGAATCAAATGATAGGCGAGAGCTTAGTCGCTGGTAGGACATTACCTTGATATGCCCCTGAATAAAATCAGTTTACTTTGTAAGATTTTGTGAACAAAAAATAAATTTTCATGGTTATTTTGCGTCAGCATAACTAAATTCACACCAGAGTTGTAAGGCTCTGTATGCTAAACAAACTGAACAAATTCTTGCAGATATAAGGTTGGTGGGTGTGTTTTTTTCCCACCACATTACAGTGATAGCAATGACGGGGCAAGGAGGAAAATGCCACTAGAAGCTCTTGCTCTCGCCAGAATTTGAACTCACGACCCCAGCACCGAAAGTCCAATGCTCTACCGATGTCGCAGTTCCCCTCAAGCAGATCCAATTTTCTAATGATTTTTTGAAAATTATTATACCAGATGTACTGACCTGTCTTTGGATGCGACCCGATCGTCCAGACTGCGAACCAGCCCCAGGGTTCACCTTTGATGGGAAGATCAGCAGAAACCTGACTTTGAGAATTCCCCTTGCAACAACAGATCACGTGGGAAGCTACATGTGTTTGGTGACACCGTCCGATGTCCACGACGCTGTGGCGTGTGATTTTAACCTTTCAGGTGTGTGTGTGTGTGTGTGTGTGTGTGTGTGTGTGTGTGTGTGTGTGTGTGTGTGTGTTGTGTGTGTGTGTGTGTGTGTGTGTGTGTCCAAACTAATTTGTCGGTAGCAATTTGGTAAAATGGCGATAGTGACAGAGCTCTGTCGTTCTGTATACAAGTCATTTCAGCACTTCTGTCATTTTAGGGATGGGATTACTCTTTCAATAGTATCATAGATTTAATTATCTCAAACAAATTTTCTTTCAGCAACACAATGACACATTTACTGTTTTGCTCTATTTTAATCCACAGAGAAACCTTCAGGTGAAGTTACAGAACAGATTTCAACGGCCCCCAAGCTCAGCAATAACACAACAGACAAGGAAAAGGGAGGTAAGCAGAACTACCCAGCCCTTCCAATATAGTTTCTAAAATTTGCTAGACAAGATTCTTTTACGTTTCCATGTAAGTCCTAGTCCTTGTTTGCAGTGCCTGTCTCGCCTTCAAGTACACACGCATGCCACAAATAATTCTTTATCAAGAGCGCGTGTTACACCACACCACTTGGAGGGTCCGCGGAATAGATCACAAGCACAATATTTGCATGCATAAGAAAAGGTAAGTGGAATTTGACAAATGATAATGCGATTTTCCCAGGTAAGGATTAGAAACCCGAATTTTCCTCATTGTGTTAGTGCTACAAAATCACATAATACTCCCCCCCCCCCCCCAAAAAAAAAAAAAAAAAAAAAAAACACCAACAAAAAAAAAACAAAAAAACTCGAATCTTTAAACACTGTTATATTATCGAGTCTGTAATTCGCTCAACACTGTGTTTGTAATTCACCCCCTCTTGTCGCAGACAACAACGTAAATATGATCGCCATTGTGATACCTGTTGTACTGATGCTGGTGCTGATCTGCGCTGCCCTAATCGTCACCATCAAAAATTGGTACATGTAACATTTTTCAGTGTTCTGGTCTTGTCAGCAACAAAACATGTTCAGGCGATTTGGTGAAATGATCAGGTGTAATTCTGTGTTGTATACTAGATTTCCGTCAATATCAACGGTATTCTATTCGAATAATCAAAATAATTATGGATGCACAATAATGTAATATTTACTAACAATGTGTGTGATTATGTGACACTTTTCAGCGCAAAATTTATTGCTTCTGATCGTATTTTCCTACGGTTTCATGTCTAACCAATACGTGAAATCGAATGATTCATGAGTATATTTTGTCTTTTAATTCATAATTTCTGTCTTTGCTTTCTAGGAAAAGACTTGCTGCATATTTTAGGAACACGGCAAGAACCAGAAATAATGATCATGGGGAGTCCAATCCTCTGGTCTCAGTTACCCCGTCTCACGTGGTCAGCACAGCAGCCACAGGCAACAGAGGTGAGGAATCACAAATCGTGTAGTCACAAGATAAAACAACGATCATAAAGTTACCTGGTAGGTTAAAATTAGTGAAATCGGTCATGCAAAAGAGCGCTTAAAAAAACAGCCGTGAACTAATTTTCTTTTTGTAGCATTTTTGTCTGTCCAGTAGTGTTCGTGTGTCTGTTCTGGAATTGTCTTCGTTGTTGTTGTTGTTGTTGTTTGTTTGTTTGTTGTGTTTTTTGTTTGTTGTTGTTGTTGTTGTTTTTTTTTTTTGTTTTTTGTTTTTTTTTTTTTTGGGGGGGGGGGGGTGTACTTATTTTCAAGTTTTAGATCAGATACACACAAGTTCGTTGTTGTTGGTTTTTTCTACATCGACATTTTTCTTGGACCGTAGTGACAAGATATCATACTTTAAAGAAGCAACGGCGTATCGACTTGAAAGTGATGAAACTAAATGTATTTGCTTTCCCGTTTCTTTGCTAGTTTATTTCACTTCTTTTCAAGTTGAAGCGCAATTGCCTTTCTAACAAGGGCAATTGTCTTTCAGCAAGTCTATGCATAAAAAGATGCTAAAAACGGCGTGTGTGTATCTGGTTAGAGCACATGGCAACACAAGCTTATTTTCCGGTATCTTTCCAGAGATTCCAATAAAGGACATTTGTGGAACATACTGCACGTACATTTGCAACCGCACCGCCAAGCTTGTGGAGAAAACTGGTGCCATTGTCATCACAGGGCCTGAGGAGTGTGGAAAAACTGCACTTGGCCGCGACATGATGGAACTCTTTGCTGACAAGGGATTTTCTCCGTTCGTACTGAACCACCCGAACCAGTGGTCGGAAATAAAGCAGGACGACAAGAAACGCATTGTTCTTTTGGACGAGCGCCCGATGGATGAGACAACGGTGGAAGCGTTAAGTTCCATGCGGAGAGACCAGTGCTACATTATCTGTATCAATAAGTCAGATGTTATCAACAGTAAAAGTGGCCTTCCGTCTCTCTTAAGAACTGCGCCTGTTGTCAATCTTTCAGAGCAGAGGATTCCAGAAATTGAAGGATCAGAGCAGTTGTGTCAAGCTTGCGAGGAGGAGAATGTACAACTGGTGGAAAACCTTCTCAGAGTCGGTGCTGATCCAGACAGGGCTGA
The DNA here is from genome assembly GCA_018292915.2 of Batillaria attramentaria. NCBI lineage: Eukaryota > Metazoa > Mollusca > Gastropoda > Batillariidae > Batillaria > Batillaria attramentaria. The sequence continues at coordinate 158,549 of JACVVK020000364.1, forward strand.
TAACGAGGGCAAGACACCTCTACACATTGCATGCGAAAAATGCAATCCGGATATTGTCCCGCATTTACTCTGGGCAGGAAGCAGTGCTGATAACTTTGACAAAAATGGGCTCACTCCGCTGCAGTTGGCTTGTGTTTCTTGGCCTACACATTCCATTCAGCAGGGCGTAGCCCTAAGACGTGAACTTGTAGTAAGAGATCTGCTTGCACATGGCGCGAGTCTGGAAGATGGGGATAAGGGAAAAGGCCGCAAGCCACTGCACATCGCATGTGAACATGGCAACAATGACTTGGTCAACATTCTGTTAGGCGCAGGAGCAAGCGTGGACGCAAAAGACAAGAAGGGTCATACACCACTCCACGTGGCCTGCAAAAACAACCATGGAGATGTTATCAAAAGCCTTCTTGCCGCAAAATCAGATGTTAATGCAAAAGATGACAGTGGATATACCCCGCTTCATCTGGCCTGCAAAGACAACTTAAGGGATGTTGTCAAGTGTCTCCTTGAGGCAAGATCAGATGTTAATGCAAAAGATAAAAATGGCAATACGCCTCTTCACGTCGCTTGCGTGAATAAGGCAATTGATTCGGCGGAGGCGCTGCTGGGTGCTAACGCTGATATTGAAGCAAGGAATGAGGCCGACAATACACCACTTCACATGGCCTGCGTTTCGGGAAGCAAAGAGATCGTGCAGATGCTTCTCAAACACGGCGCAGATACGCAAGCTAGGAACAACACAGACGACATACCTGCGAGTGTAGCAAAGGCAAATTACCACCCCGACATCGCCAGCATGTTATCTCCAAGGAAATTATCCAAGGTCTAAAACAAAGTACTTCAACCATTTGCTTTTCTTTGGGGAGACGGACAGGATGTGGGTGGAAGAGGGGGTGGGGGGGGGGGGGGGGGGCAAAGGGGGTCAAACGTACTTCATAATTATTCTCTGTGTCCCATCGGACATGCAGTTCAGTGTTCACGGAGTACACGATCTGTGACGGATACCTGGACTGTTTCCTCTATCTCAAGTTCATGAACACAGTGAATTTGCGACGTGTCAATCAGTGGTTTACTGGAATGCACAAAGTGGGATCGAGACAAAACCTGACTTGCAACTGACACAAGGGAATGAAAACATTCATCAGATTTTAAAGGCAGTGCAATAGGAAAGTGACAATTCTTCACGGTCACAATCACATCCAGAATTCCACACTAGCTGAACGAGATCTCATGTATGTAAGATAACGAGATTTTCGATCCCTGCAAACAGTACACACCAATATGGTTCCTCTACCTACATGGGCATGACAATTAAACAGGGCATTATTTATGAACGACTTCAGATTGAAAACATCATGTGAAAAAACAGTTTGCGAAGACAAGCATCTACCAAAAGCAAAAAGACTGCAGCCTTCCAAACGTTATATGTGTTTTAAATCTCTCTCCACAATGAGGCGTGTTAAGTTAAACTCATTTGAATATTGTGTACGAATGTTAAAAAGTGCTTTCCCCCGTTGTAAATGCGTTTTACCTTTTAATTTCACATGTTCTTGCAAATTTTTACAAAATCGTTCAGCTGTTGTGTACAAATGCTAAAAGTACTTTTACCCCGTTGTAAATGGGTTTTGATTTTTAAATGTTCTTGCAGATTTGTACAAAGTTGCTCAGATGTTGCGTACAAATGCTAAAAGTGATTTTCCACAGTGTAAATACGATTTGATTTTTACATGTTCTTGCAGCCTTTCGAGATTCTTTTAACCACAAGACAAAACAAATGTGTAGAATGTATTTAGCACATGACGGTGTCGCATAGGTCATCTGATGCCGAGTAAACAGAACTCTGAAGCAGCCCAGAAAACAACACCAACAAGAATATAAGTTGCTGGATAATCAGTCGGTGCCTGGCAGAGCATTGTGAACAGAGGTTAAAACGGTTGTAGAATGATTGGTGAATGTCAGAATGTCCGGGGATGTGGGCAGTTCACAGAAAGTGTTGAAATGTGACCAAGGTGAATTCGAATGAGTCGAAATCACTGTGCACCCAACCTTGTATTGTATTGTATTGTATTGTATTGTATTGTATTGTATTGTATATTGCTGAAAACTATAGTATTATTTCTGTTCCATTGCGCTTTCATACTAATAGCACTGCTGTGTGTGTGTGTGTGTGTGTGTGTGTGTGTGTGTGTGTGTGTGTGTGTGTGTGTGTGTGTGTGTGTGTGACAGACGGACAGACAGACAGACAGAAAGTTGTTGAGAGACCCCCCCCCCCCCCCGCCTCCCATCCCGCTTACCTTTCGTTAACGCGCTATTCGTGAATTTTTCTACTGTTTTAAATGTATATGTTATGAATTGTTTTTAACAACTATGTATTACCTTCATTTACTAATGATTTTATGTTTACACTTTGTTTAATTTTATTGTGAAATAAACTGATTTCACTTGAGTGGCTTTTCTGACAAATTTAAGTCCTTGTATGCGGTTCGTAGAGAAAACAGTTTTAACAGTCTTTGATGGGCCAAATGGCCTGCAAAACTGAGTAAAGTATTATTATTATTATCATAACACCACACTCTGCCCTCATCCAACTGAACACATATCAGTAACACCTTTTTGGGATGAATACGACTGAGACAAGGGGAAAAAGAGGAAGAAAAAACGAAAACAAACAAACCAAAAACAAAACAAACAAATAAAGCCCAAACAATCAAACAACAAACAAACAAAAAAGTTTTGAAAACACACACACACACACGCACAAAGACAAGCCCCCCCCCCCTTTCCCCGCCCGAACCCCCCCCCCCCAAAAAACCAAACAAAAAAAACCCAACCAACCAAACAAACAAACAAACAAATACAACAATAACAGAACAATACACACACACACACACACACACAGACACACACACACACACACACACACTAAATGGCCTACTTCTCGCATAGAATGGCCTATTTTGGGAATGCAGTTTTTCAAAAAATAGTTCATTCTATGCGAGAAGTAGACTATTTATTCTTCGCGGATAATGTGTTGTTTTCAGAAAGGGCTATTCCTCGGCAATGACCTTTCTCTGGGATAAGGGCCAATTTTTCGGGAATGACCTAATTCACTGAAGATACCTATTTTCGAGAAAGAGCGGCTTCATTGAAATGCCCTGTTTTTCGGGAATCATCTTTTCTTAGAAATGACCTTTTCTCGGGAATAAACTATTTGTTGCGATGACCTGTCCGGGAATTCCCGTTTCTGCTTGTCTCGTGTGTTGTTTACACCCACTTGTCCTGTTTGTATTACGCTGGTTGTGGTGAACTGTGACTCAATGCGTTTCTCTCCCTTGTGCTGTGTGGTGCGTTTTGGCATTGTTTAAGACCAGTCGTCCGTGAGTTCGAATCCCGGCTGGGGCCAAATATTTGTCCTGGCCTTTTTCTCGTTGCCCCGTCTTTGATATCATCCTTACGTGGTGGAAAAGGACGTTAAACCTCTAGACACCCACCCCACCCACCCGTATATACGATCACGAATGCCGTATTTTTGGCATTGCTCAACTGCTTGAGGAAAACACACACACACACACACACACACACACACACACACACACACACACACACACACACACACACACGCATTTTTCATGTTTATTACGTTCATTACGTTAATGAAGTAAGAATAAAAATATCTCAAATGCACAATGTAAGATGTTCTAAGCATACACTTTACTGATATAATCTCAGTGAGAAATGTGCCTTGGGTTTGACAGGTGTCATACAAGCAATAATACTTCAAGTTAGTGTTAGTTATTTAGGGCTGAACGCCGCGCAAGAAACAAAGACATAATACTTCAAACGTGACACAAACATGATTATATACATAAAATGTGAATTACAATGGCTGGAAAATGTGGTGTATTTTTTCTTGTCTTGCAGATAGCAAGTAAGAGAAATTCAATTGTAATGATTCGACACTTGCACTCATCATAAGAGTAAGGATTGCATGTTGGGTGAGTTGAATGTGTGAAGAGGGTCAGTTATTGAACTTATATGTAAGTGAATATCGTTTACAGACCAGTATGAGCTTCCGGGTCATGAAGTAAGAACTACGCTAAATTTAGTAGAAAATCTTTGCTCCTTTTAAAATTTGCCTGCAGAGTAACAAATGGCAACCTGGTGCTTTGTGTTGGCTTTGTGAACAAGTTTCATGCCAGGTAATAGTAAAATTAGGGAAAAAATGAGCATGGCTTGTGGACTATTGTATTCATGCGCGACTGGCACAGGAGCCAGCAGACGACCGTGGAATGAGGGGGAAATGTGGTTGCTGCCAACATTGCGAAAAAACGGAATATTGGAATTTGTTGAAATTTACTCTACACATGAGATTATGGCTGCCTGACTTTTGTGATTTTGGGGGGTGAATTTTAAAGCATTTCTAGGGTGTCATCTGCAACCTTATGTGTAAGAGGAATATATAGCTTTTCCCTATAAATTTGCATGTATGGCACGTAGCCTGTATCAGACAATGCGGGGTTGAGAATCAGTTGTTTCCTGTTTATTTTGTCACAGGGACATATTTACAGGGAAGTATCTACAGAGTCGACACTGTTCACCTCATACAATACACGTATGCATTGTTTTGTATTTCCGTGTGTACATTTCCTGCACCAGACACGCACAAGCTGACCTACACATAATCGGGGCGTTTCTTGAACTAGCAGTAATAACCTTTCCCACCAACTTCAGTGGTTTTAGGTGGGGGGAATTGGGTTTTTCACTTCTAGTATTCATTTGGGTGGGAGGGTGGGTCGGGTGTTAGGGGTACTCTGTTTCTTCTTCCTCCTCTGCAGGAGGAAATGTTCAGCCCAAACAACGACAACGAATGCTAGCTAAATTAACAACAGCAACAACAACAACACATTAACATTAACAACAGCAGAAACAACAACAAGAACATCGTAAAATTTGGTTACACATGAGACAGTGTCTCTGTGATCTACACAGCTGACGTTCCAACAGGCTGAAGCAGAGAGTTTTCATACAAAGGGACCAGGTTCCGAGCTCCATCTGCCCCTTCCACTACAGCACGAGACTTGAGGGGTGTGAGATAATCATCAGGCTGCTCTTCTGGTGCCCGACAAGGCCGCCTACGGGCGTCTGAGACAAACATTCCCCTGGATGAATTATTTGTGTAACCTGCAAAAATCCCCCTTCCGCTTCCGAAAAAAAAAAAAAAAAAAACCAACCCAACAACAACCAACCAAACAAACAAAACAAAACCAATCAAATCAAGCAAACAAATACAAGCAAACAAAAGCAAAGAAACACCACACCCCCCCTCCCCCCTCAAAGAAAAAGACATACCCCCTCCCAAAAACCCATAAACAAACAAACAAACACAACAAAACTCAGTTAACATGTTCTCAGTAAGAACAGAATTTACATAAGTTGCATTGCTACAATAATGAGAACATCCGCTTAAAAACATAATTCTCTCTCTCTCTCTCTCTCTCTCTCTCTCCTCTCTCTCTCTCCTCTCTCTCCTCTCTCTGCCTTGACCTGATGGCGGAGTAACGTCCAGTATCTCCGAATAGAAGTGAAACGGAGGGGATGTCCACGACGATTCTGTGACTCCAGTTCATCGTCACGACTTGCATTGTCTCTCAGTTGTGACCACACGGGCATGTTTATTTCTCCCTGAAAAAAGGAAAAATTTTAAAGCTCCCGATGTTGATGTTGACTTGCGTGCACACATGCGCAGAACAAGATGGGGTCTAATGCATAAAACTAAACTGGCTCTAGTGTCAGACTTGGAGGCCGCAAAGTCACGACAATGACCGCAATGGTAAAAAAAGAAAATCTATTCATCTGGCAAACAGTTTTAGAGCTCTGTAAATGTCAGGGTTTTCTTTCCTTCAGAACTCATTCTCCATGCATCAGGCCCGTGGGTAGGGAAAAATGATGAAAAACTTAAAAACAACAACAACAACAACAACAACAACAAAAAAAAAACACCAAAAACAATAGATATATGCACAAACGTCTCTTTCCGCAGACGACGATGGTGGTGATGACAGTAGCGAAGAGTCCAAGAATTGTGACGCCGCCCAACACAATGATTATTATGCCCACTTCAAGCTTCAGAGACAAGTCAGGACTCGTGGAAACAGTTTGTGTGCTTTCCGGGGTCTCTGATGCATTCTGGGTACTTCTTGGAGAGACACCTGCTGTACAAACTCCTGTCAATTAAATGAAATTAAGGCACACACACACACACACACACACACACACACACACACACACACACACACACACACACACACACACACACACACACACACACACACACACACACACACACACACAGGTCTGTACCCCTGCAACAAATCGGAGAATGCGTACTTTTTGATGCTAAGAAGATGCACATGCTTACCACGTTGTGGCGAAAAATATTTGACACTTACCATATTCTCCAGACAGACTTGAATCATCAACTCCCCCATCAGTGGCGGGTTTGGTGGCATCGTGTTGTCGTTGGTTTAGCAGTACTGCTGGAGATGGACCGAGTAATAGTCGAGCTGGAACACGCCCTAAAAGTCCAAGACACAAAAAATAAAGTCGCGAACTGGTCGTCCAAGAACGAACAGTAAATCAAACTTGCACAGTGACAAAAATAATTTGGAAAAAAAAAATGTTCGATCTATGATTCAACACACAGACAGACAGACAGAGAGGGAGAAACAGACAGATAGACGGACGAGAGAGAGAGAGAGAGAGAGAGAGAGAGAGAGAGAGAGAGAGAGAGTAAACGCCAATAAAACAAAGGAAGCCAAAAGATAACATACGTTGTATGTTGAAAACCACTTCTCGTCGTTTTTCTGGCTCATCGTTGTTCCACCAGACCCAGGTTATGTTGTCCTCGGATGTGCGGATTTCTCCAACAGATACATCCCATCTTGTGACAAACATTTACAGTAGTCTCCAGTCACATGGCACCGGCCCTCTGTGTGTAGTATCTGGCAGGTTATTGCCGGAGGGAACCCTTCTCTGTTTCTTTTTCCTACGTTAATTTTCAGTCCGTCGTAGACAGCACATGAAGACTTGAATCGAAACTGAAGGGAAATGTCTGTGTCTTCTTGGACTGTGTAAACTGAACCGTTCAGCGCCGGGAACTGGAGAGTGTAGTCACCTGTTGAGTCAGACAATTATAGCATAAAGCGATTTCTACGACAATCATTCCTCTCTCTCTCTCTCTGTCTCTCTCTCTCTCTCTCTCTCTTCTCTCTCTGTGTGTGTGTGTGTGTGTGTGTGTGTGTGTGTGTGTGTGTGTGTGTGTGTGTGTGTGTGTGTGCGCGCGCGCGCATCAGAGAGAGAGAGAGACAGACAGACAGACACACAGACAGACACACAGAGACATAGACAGACAGAGACATAGACAGACAGACAAAGAGAGACAGGGAGAGACAGAGAGAGGTTGTCAATGCGATAATAGAACAGTCAGTTACGAAATTCAATACTCACATCCGCTTGCATTATCTGTGGTTAGCACGAATACCAACACAATTCCAGAAAATATCGTTCTGTGCAAAATACGTTTAATCATGACTGCCATCTGTGAAGAGTGATTAAAAAGCCACTCGTTTAATTCTTATATAAGATATATTTCTTCCGCATCAGTTTCGTTCAATACACAAACGGTCCCTTGTTATTTCCTTCCAGGGGCTTAGTCAGTAATTTGAAAATACATCCTGTTAAAAAAGGAACATAGACAGGAATATTTCCGTTTGGTAAGAAAGGGTTACAATGTTTGTTGGTGCACAAGCCATAAGTCTTATTGCCTCGCATATGAATGAAATGAAATTCATACCGTCCTCATCGACATTACTTTGTACAATTTCAAGCAGTCTAATATACACACAAAATACGCAACACGTGATTATCATCATTAGTATTATTATTATTATTATTATTATTATTATATATATACAGATTGTGTTTTTTTTCTGAGCGAATTAAGCGAACACAGTTTCTGTCACCTAAACCGAGTGAAAGATCGATGTTATCATCATCAGGATAGGTTGAATAGCCGTTGAAAACAGCGTAGAGATTACAAATTGTAAGCAAAGTTGATCAATGTTTCTATGTCAGTTCTCTGTTCCAGACAGGACTCAATGATTACGTGTAAGTGCTTGTTTAAGCTTCTTCATCCAGAGGTACCACCCATATTGCGAAGGGTTTGGCTCGAAAGACAATGGAAGTAACATCACAACTGGTCTTCATAGGTACTTTATTGCACAGTTTCGAACCATATTGTTATCAATTTAGTCTAGCTCTGACAGTGGCGACATTGTAACTGCATGGTGGGCATGGTGCTCCTGAACACACTTCTCGGCTGCAGTGAGTGCTCTCGCGCGCGCGTGTGTGTGTGTGTGTGTGTGTGTGTGTGTGTGTGTGTGTGTGTGTGTGTGTGTGTGTGTGTGTGTGTGTGTGTGTGTGTTCCCGGAAATTCTGAACCGATTAGCTTCAAGTTTGGGGTCTCAAAATCATTGTATAGAGCAAGGGAGCGCGTGGAGATTGCTTTGGTGATTTGGGATGACTATGATGCATGCTTTTGAGCATTTTGAGGCTACACCAATTCCGCGGCCAGACTTCTGATACCAAAAGGCACTTGTAAGTTTTATACACTGATAAATTCTGAGACCAATACAACTGGGAACATCGACATCAAACAAATCTATGAACTGTACATTGTTACTAATCAAATGAATGCTAGATTACACAATAATGGGGTCAAAATTAGTTCTGAAGTACACCAGATAGAAGATGATAGATAGGTAAAAATAAAAAAAAGCCGCTGTTTCTTAATTGAGCCAATCATCAGTGAAAAAAAACCAACCTAAAAAGCCGATGTTCATGAACGTGAAAGTTGCAATGGACTTACAAGGAAGATGATGTGAGGGAGGGCAGAGGTAATGTTTTAAGCGCTTATAGTTACAGGTATGCTCATAAAAGAACTTAAAATATGAGTACAATGTAAGACTATAAACATTATGTACAATTCCGTGAAACAACACCCAAAACAACACGGACGACGACAACACCAAAATGTAGAACGTGAGTGTTAACAAAACAATACAGATGTGATTATCCTCTACAAGAACAACAACAACAACACAAAACACCCAGATAAGAAGTTGTGTCAGTTCATCGTCCCTTTCGGCTACTTCTGTGCTGCTCTGCTATGTTCTGATACGATTTGGATATTGCTTTGTAGCTCATGGAGCAGCCATGCTCTCGATCTGCAAATAGGCAAACATAGACGAGATAGCATAGTGTACGGAGCAACCACCTACTGAGTAATTAGATTTATACTAACTACCGTCGTTGAATCTTATTCTTCACTGCTAACTATTTATTTCTTTGGAAATTGCTCTCTCTCTCTCTCTCTCTCTCTCTCTCTCTCTCTCTCTCTCTCGGGAGCCGGGGTGGCCGAATGGTAGAGCGTTGGACTCTCAATGCTCGAGTCGTGAGTCGCGAATCCCGCCGGCTGGGGCCAAATATTTGTGCTGGCCTTTTTTCTCGTTGCCCCGTCTTTGATATCACCCTTATGTGGTGGAAAAGGACGTTAAACTCCCAAACACCCACCCACCCTCTCTCTCTCTCTCTTGATCTTTGGTGTATATTTTGTACCTCCTCGTAGTCGTGTCCTGCCAAAGGAAACCCTCTTGTCGCGGCGTTCCCTCCCTCGTACAGAATGTTGTCGATCATTACCACCTCATCGTCTTTGCTGGTCCGGTCATGGTTAACTGACCCTGAAACACAATTTCACACTTTTCTTTTAAACTGACTGAAACGTGGACGAATGTTTGTGTATTTGTTTATTGTTGTTTTGTCTGTTGTAAAGTTTTCAGACACCACAAATGCAAAATAATTATAAATGAAGAATACTTATGACTAAATGAACAACAGTGTATGCAAACGGGAGTTTTCAAAACCTGGCACGAGAATTCTAACATCGCTCTCTACTTTAAAATACAAAGTTTCTCATAGGAAATAGTTTTCACCGTTATTGGCTTGGCTTCCTTTGGGTGAGCGTTGTGGGGCCCTGATGTGTTGGTAGTTGTCTTTCTGAAGGCGGGTTCCTTCGTATGCAACGTTGTCTATCATAACCACCTCTTCATCGTCGTCGCCTTGATGATCAGTATCTGAAACACAGTGCACTGAGATGGTCAAAGCTAATAGTCATATACGTGGGCTTCAAAACTTCCTGTATTAATTGGGTTTCCTTCTGTTTAACTGAAAAGCGCCATTCCAAGAAAAACTCCAACAGGCGCGGTTATTTAAAATACCAGACGAGCTCTACAAGGAAACACAAACATCCCAATTCAAGACCCCCACACCTAAACAAAAAAAACAAAAACCCCAACAATACAAAACGAAAAAAACACAAACAAAAACAAACAAACAACAACAACAACAACAACAACCAATAAGCCAATCAAAAGAAAACCTCTTCAATCCGACTAAAAAATTACTCACGCCCCCCCCCCCCCCCCCCCCCCACACACACACACACACACACTGATTACCAGCACTGGCAGACGTCACTGTCGGCTGTTGCAGACACTTGATATCTTCATAATCATTTTCTGCTACTTGAGCCGTTTTCGGCAAGGGCTTCCCCCCTTCGTACACGATGTTGTCTATCATCACCATCTCCTCTTTGTCTTCATTGACAGGAACTTTCTTCCTGGCGTTCTTCAGGACTGCATCTTCCTCATAATCGGCTGGTTGAGGTTTTGTGAACATAGCTGTTGCACCGCCATACGCAACGTTGTCAATCATCACTACCTCGTCATTGTCGTCTCCGCTGGGACGGTCTTGGTGAGGAATCACTAAATAATAATAGTCACCATCATCATCATCATCATCATCATCATAACAATAAAAGCATCATCATTATCATCATCGTCGTCGTCGTCGTCTACGTCGTCATCATCATCATCGTCGTCACCATCATCATATGAAAAATCTTGTGTTTTTGTGAAACATCTTGTGTTTTCGTGATATATCTGTGTGTGTGTGTGTGTGTGTGTGTGTGTGTGTGTGTGTGTGTGTGTGTGTGTGTGTGTGTATTTGTTGTTATTGCTGTTTGATCGATTGCGTCTTTGTTTTCAAATGACGTTGGCAGATTCGCTGAGTCGTCGTTGTTTTATTCCTTTCACTTTGGCTTTGCTATGACGTGAAATTAGTATAAATTATAAAATATACACACTCGTTTTTAGGAGAGAGGCTTGAATAGACATTCAAACTTGAGGGACAGTGTCGTTTGCTTGTGTGAATTTGGTATGGACATAACAGTACAGTCTTCGAATATTTGAAGAGCATAGGATGTGTTTGTGTCCTGTAGTTTTGTACGTCTTACCATCGTGGTAGTTGTTCACTTGACGCGCACCCGCACGGTTTGCTGTGATGAAAAATCGCCTGAAAAAAATTGAGGTTGTTTATAGGTGTTAGCTCCTTTGTTTTGAATGTATTCCTTAAGCAACTAGCATGCACATCAACCATGAAGACATACATACACCAGGTAAAAATCAACCTTTGAACAAAATAGAAATCGAGAGTTTAAGACTTCAAACTGGCCTTATGACAGTGTTCTGCTGGTTATTCTAGCAAGGTGTAGGAGCCTAAGTTACAGCTTGCATTCACCTTAGTACAGTGGACTCCACTTATAAGGACATCCGATATAAGAACCATCGCTTATAGGGACACCCCAAAGCAGGTCCCTGCCAAAGTTGTTCTTTGTGATCACTTATTAAAACTCGCATAGAAGAACCCTCTGATATAGGGTTCATCGCTTATATGGACAGCACTTGCTAGGTCCCCACATCAAACTTTCCTCGGATATAAGAACCGCAAGTAGGAATGATCATTTCTAGGAAGTCTGCGATTATTCTATTTTTGGAACCCTCGCTTGTAAAGACACCATCTTGTTCCCAACACGACCTCCCCTCGGATATAAGAACCGAAAGTAGAAGTTATGCTAGGTTCATTTTCGTTTCGTTTCATTTCCCGGAATTTCCAAGAAACATTTCTTCACGGAATTCTGCCTCTGAACTTCACTTACACTAACAACCCGACAGAGAGACAGATGGATAGGGCTGGGCCGCTATTGCGCGGGTCCGCTAGTGCGCGGGTCCGCTAGTGCGCGGGTCCGTTAGTGCGCGGGTCCGCTAGTGCGCGGGGCCGCTAGTGCGCGGGGCCGCTAGTGCGCGGGAATGAAATGTTCGGTTATGATTGTTCTGTTTTGTTGCCTTATGCGCGAGGATTGCAATGTAATTACCTTAATGAAATAAAAGCAGATTGTCTATTCAACAGTCTTTGTCTTTGTAGTGATGCAAAGCAAATGTGAAGTAGTATAATTATATGGAAAATATTGACGATTTTCCAAGGAACCCACTGTTTTTGTGAAACCCATTTTTTCAAATGGAAATTTCTCGTATATATAGGGACGTGTGTGTGTGTGTGTGTGTTGGATCAATGGGTTGATGGGGGGGGGGGGGGGCACAGGAAAGCCCTGTGATCATGCTTTTCTAATGTGGAAGTTTTAAAGCATTAAATCACTCATATTTGTGTAGGATGGGCTGGGTGATTCACTTGATGAATGTATGTTGACAAATTCAGACATGCTATATTCTGGCTCGTGATTAGGCACTATACACACTGTGTTTGACATGTCACATTTACGGACTCCTGCAGATTTTTCATGTGATATGAACCTGACATTTTCGAAGATCAAAACATTGCTCTTATTTTCATCTGTCATCATGTATGTCATATACTTTTGTAGCTCGAGAAAAATATCTCAGATCATGTGCTGTGACTCACGAGCACCAAAGTGATACAAAACAAATTTCAAATTTATATACATGTATAAATGTTACTTTGGCCATTTAATAAAGAGTTTATGATGTATTTTATTATAAAGAAGTACAACCAATGAAAACACTCATTTGTCAGATTTTTACCAATACCGGCAAGTCGTCCATAATACTACGCGTACATTGACCATCACCGTATATAAGCATTTTGATATATACTTCATTTCTGTTTGTTTAAATGATAATAAACCATTGGCAAGTGGCATAATAATTGATTTAAGTAGTACAAGAATCTGTTTATGATTTAGACCAGCTGTTTGTGAATATCACGTAAGTCGTCGAAGCGTGAATGCGCGCCTTTAAGTTAAGGGCTGTAACTCTGGTGCATCCCTATGGATTCTTGGGAACATTTTTGAAATACAATCAGGACATCCTAGGAAGACATCTGGCACCATCGTAGTACATTCCCGGGGTGGGGGGTGGGGGGTGGGTGCACGGTAGGCCCCGTCACCTTGGCAAGTATTGCTTCTTATAGATGATATGGCCGCGCAATAGCGGCCCCGCGCAATAGCGGCCCCGCGCACTAGCGGACCCGGACCCGCGCACTAGCGGCCCCGCGCACTAGCGGACCCGCGCACTAACGAACCCGCGCACTAACGGACCCGCGCAATAGCGGGCCGACCCCCTATCGGGGATGGATAGTGGCAGTGAGTTTGTGGAGTGGGGAGGGGAGGAGCGGGGAGGGGGAGGGGTCGTTAAAAACCGTTATTTTCCCCTGCGAACGCCGTAGACTGGGAACACATTTGAATGTCTGGCCATCTTGTTTTTTGTTGTTGTTGAAAACTTGGCCAATAAATTTCCTTGTATCCTTGTATCCTTGTATTCTTTAAAGTCATTTTGTCAAAATGTGATCGTAACTCTCTCTCTCTCTCTCTCTCTCTCTCTCTCTCTGTCTCTGTCTCTCTGTCTGTCTGTCTCTCTCTCTCTCTCATTTTCATTAAGACAGCTATTGTTACATAACTTCTAGAGTTATTTGCATTAAATTTATGTTTCGCGTACGCAAAAAAAGTAAACTATATTGCATCGAGATCAAGCCAACCAGCAAGTTCCACTTCATTGACGCAAAGGCTTAAACAAGCAAGAGATTGCCGTGCACACACACACACACACACACACACACACACACACACACACACACACACACACACACACACACACACGCACGCACACAGACCATTAGAGGTCGATATACGACTCTTTTTACAGTTGTCCACAATATTTACTTCTTTCCTTGGTTATAAGAACACACACTAGCACAACTGACCTTATATCCGAGGTATGCTTATAAGAAACCTCGCTTATAAGGACACCCAAATGCTGGCCCCGGCGCTGTTCTTATATCCGAAGTCCACTGTACACCGCTAGATCTATAACTCCTAAGAACCCAGCCCGAACATACCCTGCCCACTACGTGATAAGAGTTGCTAGAACAGCAAGAACTTGAAGCCACTAAGGCGGTCTGTGGTCTAGTGGTTAAGAGACTTGTCACCAATACGAGAGGGCAGGGTTCGAGTCCCATTCGGGGCAAAGAATTTTTCCTTATCGTTTGTGGCACCGTTCATTCGGGCCGATCGTCGGCGGTTCTCTCCGGGTACTCCGGCTTCCTCCCCCTCTGCTTTGGAAATGTTGAGCCCACCAAATTTGAAAAATAACTACAATTCCAAATTCCGAAATTTAAATAACTGAGCTGACCACGTGATTGTAATGTGTTTATGTCCAGTGTGTGAGAGAATGCGTGTGATTCACGTGAGCGTGCGAGCTGGGTTCAGTTCGCGGCGCTTTGAGCCAATTCATAAAACTGGGTAAAGCGCGCCTATACAGTACTCATTATTATTATTATTATTATTGTAACCGGGTGTCAGGGGTCCGGTTCATGCAGGCAGGGAGACCAAACACAGAGGTCGCTATGACATGAGTTTTATTACGGGAAACAGTACAAATGGCAGACAATACGTAGACACGTGCAGTGACTCGCGGCAGGGCTGGCTGGCGACTGTGTAGTGAGGCGTAGCCCGTGGCTACTTAGGCCCGATGCACACGAGCGTCGGCGTCAGCACCATGAAGCAAGCAGCGAAGGCTGTCTCGCATCATACGCCTCGCGTCAGCGCGCGGTGTGTGCCGTTTGCATGCACACTTGGCTTCGGTGTCATTCGCCTGCACGGCCTGTTCGCTGAGCCCACACTGCACGCGCTGACCCACACTGCTTTCTGATTGGCTGAAACCAAGTCTGCAGCGCGGCGTCAGCAGCAGAAATAGGACATGTTCTATACGCGGCGTCAAAGGATTCCGCCGCCTGGCATCATTGATGCCGTTGCCTGTCGCCAGGCGCCGATGTCATGCACACGTGGCGGCGCCTTGAAACTGTCGCCGGGAGTCAGATCCGCCGCTCGGCATCATGACGCTGACGCTCGTGTGCATCGGGCCTTATGTGCCCAGCGCGGGCCGCAAAGGCAGCACTGCCCCAAGTGCAGCGAAAAGCAGACCGCGAGGGCCAGCCACAGCGAAATTTGTGTTTGTTAACACATGGAAAACGAACCACAGCGCGTGTTACATAATAGCTAGAAACTTCAAACATAGTGCATCTAAAGGAGCGTGAAAAGTGCTTTAAGACCATAATAGTTTAAGATCTGATCAAAACACAGACAATTTTCTATCGCCGATTAAAGAGCTTAAAGACAGGGACCATGCATCTGAAAAGTGGTGAAAATCGCAAAATACGCCCATTAAACTACAAAACAGCGGTAAAAACAAAACATGATTAAAATGTACAAACTGTCAGGAAACTACTGCAGTTTACAGAATTATCCTAAGTGAAGGGACTACGGAGATATTTGACACTAAACAGACACAAACAAACACAACTAATTGACACGTGCGCCATCGCGGATACAGAACACTGCGTGCGCGTGGCTAGTGGACAGTATACGGGGCCGGCCAGGGAACAAAGGCTGATGTACAGGGGTGGCCGGGGAAGGGTAGAACGGGTGGTTAGAGGGACAGCGGGACTAAGAAGAACAAAGAGGGGAATACAGCAGTACACACGTTGTAAACAAAGTATCAGTAAATAGGGGCCGGGTATGACCCGGTCTCATTATTATTACACAAGACCGCTGCGGACTGCATGATTGTGGCTCTTCGTGATCTCCAATGAGCTTTGGGTTTTTTTTTTTTTTTTTTTTACATTTTTATTCTCACCTCAGACATGATTTTTATACTGCTTAGAATGACTTACCATACGGGATCGTCTGCAAAAGGCAGAAATGATCGAGGTAAACCTTGCAGCAATGTTTTACTTGATTTCAAATATTATACATTACATTATAATATTACCATTGATCTTTATGCGATGAGAAAAAGTAAAAGAAAAAATACAATTTATAAACGCATTTCAGGAAATTTACAATCCGCAGCAAATATATAATATAAACTAAACGTACCCACCCTCTTGACAAATGTTTTATATTTCGACTGCAATCCAGTGTGCAGAAAGATTTATTGTGAATTTTTTTTTTTTTTATTGTAATCTGAATTACAGAGATAAGACTTTGGTAAAATGGGTAAAAAATCTGACCTGTTTTCTTGGTACGAACTCTGTACACCACAACCACGATGACGACACCAATCAACAGGAGAGCAATGACCACACCAGCAACTGACCCACCGCTAGATGTCGGTCCTGTGTCATCAACTGAAACACAAATGCATAACATAACATAACATAACATAACATAACATAACATAACATAACATTAGAAGCAAACCTGTTCCACAGCATAATTTTAGGCTAAGTGAACATGGCAATTTTCTACTTTTTTTGGTCGCATTTCAAAATATTACGACTGTTCTGAAGTCCTAACTCTGTCTAAAAAAGGGAATAATTATACACGTTATAGTGTTCGCAGTTCCATGTTTTGCATCATTGATTGGGATCATGTTATTCATTGGCCATAGAGCTGAGTTTGAATGGAGTGGTTAAACAGCATGAATGTCATTTTACCTTGATCGTCAATAGGCTGGGATGATCTTGTAGACATGTCCCCTTCCATTCTGCTGCAGGACAGTGCCTGTGGTGACTGCAAACACAAACATGCGCACTGCATCACACAAAGAATGGGGATTCTGACTGGCATTACGGTTTTGAACGAAAACCAATTATTTCAAACAAAAAGAAACCTTAAGACAACAAGAAAACAAAAAGAAACACATGAAAGAAAAAAGGAAACAAACAAACAAACAACTATATCAAAACAAAATAATCAGCACATAAATATCTCTAGTAATCACACAATGCACACATACTGACGTAGCCACTGAAATAGAGCCATCTTTGTGTGACCATTACCGTCTTCGCTAGGCTGTCTTGAATTAACACCCCCATGAGTGGTGCGTTTTGGTGTCGTGTATGTCACTGAGTTTGTAGTGATGGTCGTGGGGCTGGTGATGGTGGTGGACCTGGTAGTGCTCCGAGTTGAAACATGCTCTAAAGTGCAGAGGACAACATTCAGTGAACATTGGTGGAGCAAGCAATAAAACAGTCACCAATGGGTAAACAATATTGACAACAAGTGTGTTCAATGACAGAGAGAGAGAGAGAGAGAGGGGGGGGGGGGGGTGGGTGGGTGTTTGGGGGTTTAAACGTCCTTTTCCAACCACATACGGGTGATATCAAAGACGGAGCAACAATGAAAAGGCCAGCACAAATATTTGGCCCAAGTCGGGATACGAACTCACGGCCCGAGCATTAGAAGTCCAACGCAAGAAAGAGAGAGAGAGAGAGAGTAAACGCCAATGAAACAAAGGAAGCCAACGTTGTATGTTGAAAGTCACTTCTCGTCCTTTTTCTGCCTCATCGTTTATCCACCAGACCCAGGTAGTGTTGTCCTCGGGATGTACGAATTTCTCCAACAGATACATCCAATCTTGTGACAAACATTTACAGTGGTCTCCAGTCACATGGCACCCGCCGTCTGTGTGTAGTATCTGGCAGGTTATTGCCGGAGGGAACCCTACTCTATTTCTTTTTCCTACGGTAATTTTCAGTCCGTCGTAGACAGCACATGAAGACTTGAATCCAAATGGAAGGGATATGTTTGTGTCGTCTTGGACTGTATAAGCTGAACCGTTCAGCGTCGGGAACTGGAAGGGGTAGTCACCTGTTAAATGTGAAGGAAAGAAAAAAAAAAGCCATTTTATTCGTCTTGAGTAATTGTAGTAGATGTGATAGCGGTATGAGACATGGTGGAAAACAGCGTGTTGCATGGTCATAATGATGTTGTAGATGCCGGGTTGTTACTGTGCCATGCACAAATCACAATCAAAGAGGTGGGGGAGGCCGGAGAGGAGGGGGGGGGGGGCGAGGGGGCGGGGGGAGCATGCGCCGTACACTACTAAGTGAACCTTTAAATCACAGCGCCATCTAATGGACAAGCGCGCAAGCATGAGGGGACAATTACAATAGGCGTACCGCAGCTTAGTCCCCTGACGTCATGATCTTACCTACGGGCGCTGTGTCACGGACGAAAATGTACGGTCACAACAAACACAGTAAGACAGGAAAACCGTTGTGAAACCCAACCGTTAGAAGTATAAAGTAAAGTGGCCAATGCAGCCACCTGTGCTACTTCTAGTAATTGTACGTGTTCTCCCAAAGTCAGCATAAGCATTCAACGGATTAAAGGGTTCACACATACACACACCCTCGATTAGGAAGCCTCAATGACAGGGGAGCAGACTGTTGTTACACAGCGTCATTAGGAATTATTTCCCTTCCACTTCTGTCTCTAGTCTGGCTATTTATAAATGTAACGTAACCAAAACAAGAATATTAAAAATACAATCGTTTAGGCTTTATATTGCCTATTTAGGAGATGTATTTATCTGGGAAAAATGCCTGTATGGAAATATATCACGCCCAACTATAGCCTCGAACCCTCATACGCACGAACTCTGGTAACTGGCTGCATGCAGCCGTAACCACGAGGCCAACGGACAGACCAAATTCTTCCGCTCTTATTTAGCTATGTATAACGCTCATATTCACACAAAGGCCCTCCCAAGCGATTCATAATTGAAAAAAAAAACACACACAAAAATGATTTACTATCACAAATTTAAAGCGACGGCACAACATAATCAATTTAAATATAAAATAAACTGTTGCTGCTATATTTAGCTGAACAGATAATTTATTACACCTGGGTCCTCACGCGACAAACATGGCGACAGTCTGTGTGGGCAAATAACTCGTTTCTACGCGTATCTACGGGACGGAAAGGGCTATTGCTACTTTACAAGAAGAGGACACACGTGTTCCAAAAGCAACTGCTCAACAACTACTTCTCAGAGCAGACAGGTACATCGGTTATCTACTACTATCTGTTCTCATGTCGTGACCTGTTTTTAGGACGCTATGACTGTGCATAGCTCAGTATCTCGATCGAGTCATAGAAAGCCTCGTTAACTCCTACCAAGCTTTTTCCACCCACCGAGTCCACCCCGCCCCTCCTAAGTTTTGAATGAGGGCAAGTGGTGTAAAAACAATGACTGAATATTGAAAGAACAGGGTGAGTTTTCTTTGTATAACATTAATGCCACATTGTATTCAACATTTGCTGTGGTTACTATTTGTGTCTGTGGTGACTGCGTGCTAATCAGTCGTTGACTGCAGTACGCAGCTGTTGGGAGAAAAAGAAATTATAAACTCCCAAGCACTCGCCCACCCTCATAATAAACGTTTGGGTTAGTGGATCTCGCCTTATGTGCCTATTGTAGAACAAAAATGGCAGACTGGGAGCAAACGAGGTCAGTGTCGTTTTAACTTCCTGTTCGGCTAATAATAAACAGCGCACTGCCTGCACCAGTCGCGGGCAGCACAGCGACGCAGGCCTCGCAACGTCGGCGGTGTCCGTTCGCACACTGAGTGTCGGCTCGGCGAACCAAATGTGCAGTGGGTGGACGAGGCTTATGTAATTTCCGTACCTGCACCGCTTTTTAACAGACGATCAAGCCTACATTTTGTAACAGACAGCATATATACTTCATGGCGTGCTCTGAAATTTACTCGAGTCGCTACACATCGCATCTGCGACTGACACCATTCCCGAAAACTTCTGAGAATGACCAGTCTAGATTCAGACAGTTAGTCCGCCGCACAAGCAGCAATGACTGATTCGCGGCCGGCTAATATTCAGACAGACGGCACACACACACACACACACACACACACACACACACACACACACACACACACACACACACACACACACACACACACACACACACACACACTATCTGCACCCACTCTAACATCCAGTTTGGCACAGAGAGAGAGAGAGAGAGAGAGAGAGAGAGAGAGAGAGAGAGCGTGGGTGGGGTGTGTTTGGGAGTTTAACGTCCTTTTCCACCACATGAGGGTGATATCAAAGACGGGGCAACCAGAAAAAGGCCAGCACAAATATTTGGCCCCAGCCGGGATTCGAACTCACGACACGAGCAGAGAGACAGACAGAGAGAGAGAGAGTGAGAGAGGGGGGGGGGGGGGGCATGCCAATATATTCACAAAAAGTACAAATACAGTATAATAGACCAGCAATTTCAAAGGGGGATCGGAGGCATTCTGGGGTCAAAATTTCTACTAATTTGCAAGTGGCTTAACTGCACTGATATCAATATTCAAAACATATCAATATGACATCAATATTCATAATCGTAACGTGAGATACTTACACCCAGTTGCTGAATTTGTAGCCAGCAAGACCGCTGTCACTATTCCAGAAAACATCGTTTGATACAAAACACACGCCAACATTTCGCCTGCGTCCTCTAGACACAAGAAAGTGGCAAATGATGGCGAATTTAAACAGTAACGAACGATATCCGATAGCTTCTTCCGCTTAACTGATCGCGGTCTATTATCATAATTATGTTTATTCAGACGAGTTCCAGATTCGATTTCCCTGTAGAAACTATAGTGCAAGGAAGTCTCCGCCGTTGTATATAAAGGATTGCTTGTGTCAAAACAAAGAACTGTTTCACTCATTCCCAGCGAAGTAATATGAAGATGTTTGATAGAGATGGAAAATTTTCTGAACAATGTAAATGTACTGACTAGGATAAGTGTGCAGGTAAAAAGTTTGGAGTCTTTTTATATCTGTGGTTCATTTCTCAATTCTGTCATTCTGCTTTTTTAACATTTCAGTTCTCTGACAGAAATGGACCATATTTTCTATCTCCTCTTCGTGATGTTTACAGTCACAAAAGGTAACATTTTGTCAAGTTTTCTTGTTAGTTTGCTTTGTACTAATATTGAAAATGGAGCCATTTTTGTTAGAAAATATTTGGTATTGAGCTATTATAAAAATTCTAAACTTTACGGGTCAGTTTGGATACTTGATATAAGTTTTGTCCTTTCGACCTCACCTCTAATAGGCGGTATAGGTTGAATAATTGAATGGGAATGTACACTAGACTACATTTTCGAACGATCACAGCGAGTAGTTTTTACATGTGTGTGTGTGTGTGTGTGTGTGTGTGGTGTGTGTGTGTGTGTGTGTGTGTGTGTGTGTGTGTGTGTGTGTGTGTGTGTGTGTGTGTGTGTGTGTACTGGTGCTTTATACAAAACCAAACTCCATAAGCTATACAATAAAACGGGTTAACATATCCCCGACCCCCCCCCCCCCCCCCCCAAAAAAAAAAAATAAAAAAAAATAAAAATAAAAATAAAAAAATTAAAAAAAAAACAACTTTCCTGAACAGGTATGAAAACAAGATGTGTGGCGCCGTCTGTAGAAAGAGGAGAGGAAGGCGCAATAATCTGCATTTTTGAAAAAGACATCAGACAGAACAAAGACAGTTTCACTGTCCACAAATTCAATCAGAGCGGATATTTCAAAGGTAAACTGTGTGTGCGTGTGTGTGTGTGTGTCTCTCTCTCTCTCTCTCTCTTTCTCTCTCTCTCTGTGAAAAGCATGCGGCGCGGTCCGGCTCCGGGTCATTCCACAGACGTGCGTACGTGTGTGATTCATTTTGTTTATATTTGTTAGTGTGGCAAGGACAGATAGTAAGAGAGACCCGTGTGTTTATCATCCCATCCTTTGAAAATACAGTCAGTCTCCTCCTCCCCCGCCCACCCCCCCCCCCCTCTCTCTCTCTCTGTCGTTATACCGGGATGATGGTGTATATATTTGCATCTGTATGTACTGTGCCTTGTGCTGTTTTTATGTTGTTTCCATAGTAATGGAAACAACATCATAGGACGGGCTAAATTTTCCACGTTCATGGGCAAGCATCTATGGTACAAACGAACGTCACTGCCGATCTCCCGCAGAGACGATTTTGCAAGTGTAACTCTGACAATGACGTAAGAAAACGTGCGTCATCGATGCTGACATGTACGGTCCGCCGAACGCGCTTCTCCTCCTCAGTGAGTGCCGTCTGTGCGTATGTGTGTGCGTGCGGCTGTGTGTGTGTGAATTGTGTCCAGGCCCGTTTTTTTCGAAAATACCGAATGGCTTCAAATTTGGGGTATCCAAATATATCAAAATGTTACATTAGACGATTCAAGCGTGTGATGATTGCTTAAGTGATTTGGGAGTTATCGCCCTTTTGAGACAAGTTGGTTGTCTTTCGTGTACAGGCGTAATATTTATTTAAATCACTCAATTTTTTGGCAGTAGATAGCTTGAATACGGACTCTGAACAGAGTCACTACTAGAAAATGGTCGCTTTTATAGTTTTCATGTAAACCGAGCCTGAGTTGACATTGCATGTGAACCCAGTTCAGATGCCTATTTCTCCGAAAATACTGAACCGATCGATTTCAAATTTGGGGTTTCTAAATGAATCAAGATTGTTGAATAGAAGGCCCGATCCAGGTACGATTGCACACATGATTTGCGAGTTATCGCCCTTTTCAGAAAAAGTGGCTTTCTGGCGTTTAAAGGCGTAATATTTACCTAAACCACTCCATTTTTTGGACATAGATAGCATGAATACGGACTCTCAACTATGTGAATTTTGGAGGTTGTCGCTTTTATACTTTTGGCGTAAGCCGTACCTGATGAAAGTGCTGGTGAACACACTTTAGATCTCAAAATCGCTCCTACTATACATAGATAATGAGCCTGGGGTGCCATAAAAAATATACAAAAAAATTAGAAAAATTCACTGCAGCCGTTATCGTCAGTTGACTCGAAAATTTGTACTCACAGCACATTTCCTCTACAAGCCACACGCCTCACAAACATCGAAGAAGAGACGCACGCGCACTGACGTAAAGTAAGTGCGTCATGTTTGATTGACGTGATGCTGTTTTTTCTTGGGGGTGTCTCGCCACTTTCTTTCCGAATTCTTCTGTTTGGAGACGTGGTGTATTTTACTTCTACTATGTCGCCATCTTCGTGCAATCGCAGAGAAGACACGGGATATAACAGAATACAACTCCAATACTTTATGAACAGAATATGCACGGAGAACAAATTCATGAAAGAAGAAGAACCCAGAACGCTGTGCAGGGCTGCTTACGTACTGAACAGGTCAGATCCATCGCAGAAAAGGCACGCGCGCACTGACGCAAAAGGCAGTATCAGCGTCATTTTTCCGACGTCATGTTTGATTGACGTGATACTGGCATTTCTTGGGGATGTGTCGCCACTTTTTGGACGTTCTCTAAGCTTATGTGTAGACGGGGAAAGCGGGAGTTTCATTGATGTAGTGTGCTTTGTTTTTTCCCACTGACTCTCACTCAATAGCATAGTAGAGTGAGAGAACACCACATAGGTCTCAATGGAGCACAAACGCGGCTCGCGCGAGTCTGTGTGTGTGTGTGCGTGTGCGCGTGCGTGCGTGCGTGTGAGTGTGCGCGCGCGCGCGTGTGTATGTCTGACATAACACATAGTTAGAAAACGTTCGCCGCGCAGACTTGTCTGTTAAACATATTGGGTCGGTATTAATTCGATCTTTACACTGCGCACGCAGCAGCAACACTTCAATTTTCATGGGCCTGCTTTCATTGCAAGAACTGTATCAAAGTTATTACGCCAAATGTATTATGCGTCATCCCAGTGAGGAAAAACGTCATAGATTTCAAAGAATACAACTTGACGTCTCTCTTCCAAAAACAAGATTGGTGTGACAGCCCGGTCAGTTGTTTCCATTCAGAGAGAGAGAGAGAGAGAGAGAGAGAGAGAGAGAGATTGTGTGTGTGTGTGTGTGTGTGTGTGTGTGTGTGTGTGTGTGTGTGTGTGTGTGTGTGTGGATACATGGCATTACAAAAGAACGACCGTGACGATAGCAGGTGATCAAATGGAAACAACATATTGGGCTGGTGGCCATTATGTTAAATCTTGTATAGATCTATGTGAATTGCGGTTGTGTATGCATGCACTGTTTCCCCCTTCAGTCATGGGCCTTGAG
Organism: Batillaria attramentaria; assembly: GCA_018292915.2. Classification (NCBI taxonomy): domain Eukaryota; kingdom Metazoa; phylum Mollusca; class Gastropoda; family Batillariidae; genus Batillaria; species Batillaria attramentaria. Next base: position 182,884 of record JACVVK020000364.1, read on the forward strand.
CCTCCACTGAATAAAGCAGTTGTCATTGACATTGACATTGACATTTTCATTCTCTCTCTCTCTCTCTCTCTCTCTCTCTCACACACACACACACACACACACACACACACACACACACACACACACACACACACACACACACACACACAAAAGAAGTAAAATAAGTATTTCAGTGTTTTCACGAACGAACGAACGAACGAACGAACGAACGAACGAAACTTTATTTTCCAAGGATAAAAAGATATAGGTACAACGACCTGTCTTCCATCTTGTCCTTGCTAAACTAAGAAAGCTAAACTACAAAGAAATCACACACATAGATAAATGATCAATACAATATAAAAGAAGCATAGTGATAAAAACGGGTATACCGGGCAAAACAATCAACTTCATGGACATACTGTTTCATGGCAATGTAGATGTCTGATGGCAGTGTGCACATACATACATACATACATACATACATACATACATACATACATACATACATACATACATACATACATACATATATGTAGAGAGAGACATATACATTATGCATACACATACATACACATACACATACAGAGAGAGAGAGAGAGAGAGAGAGAGAGAGAGAGAGAGATTTCAAATGAAATGGAATCTTCTATAATTTCGCTGATTTTTCGTTTGCTTTCTTTTTTTTATCCAGAAATTTTAGGTTGCCGATGGGAGAGCACAATTGTGTCAGCCGATCTGAAATGTGAAACAAAGCCCGAGTACTCGTACGATGAATCCTCTGGGAGTGTTACTAACTTTACACTCAAAATACATAATACAACAGAGGAGTATACCGGCAGTTATGTGTGCCAAGTGATACCCTCAAATCCGTCAGAACTCACCCCTTGTAATATGACAGTGAAAGGTAGTTCTGTCTGTCTGTCTGTCTGTCTGTCTGTCTCGATCTGTCCGTCTCTCTCTCTCTCTCTCTCTCGGTGGCGTCTTTTCATTCGACTATTTGTTATTTTGTGCATTATTGCTGAAAATGCGTATATATGTAAATGGCAACAGAGTTACTGTTGGTGCACTTGTCATGGCTGCTGTAATTTTGTTGTTTGGTTGGTTGGAATTTTTGTTTGTTTGTGTGTTTGTCATACTTTTTATTTTTGTTTTGTTTTGATTTATGGACGGGGAGGTGTGTGTCTGTGTGTGTGTGTGGGGGGGGGGGGGGATATCTTTGGGCCTGGCCATTAGCCAAAATATAATGTTTCAGGGATTCGGGCGACAGAACCATCCAACCAGGGAAATGTTTTTCCAACAGGTAAAGACGTTCTAATGCATTTCCTTAGTTGTTCTGTACAAGTGCTCAACACCACATTGACGTTTTCATCTTGGATCAAGCGTGCGGGTAACATTTGAGGCGTGGCGGTTCATTTCCCTTTTTTAACTTTTAACCGGTTGAAACCACCCAGCAAGATATATAGCATTTTGTTTTATCCCAGTATCTTCCTTCAATCGTTCCACTACGCCAAGGTTCACCAATAAAAGTATCCCTCATAAACCGGTGCATGATTATATCTGTGTATGCACTTTATCTCAAATTTAATATCCTATGTGATCCCATTGATCTTCTAAATGCATGAATGAGTATTTTTTAGAGGAAGGACGAAAGTGAAGTACACAGCATTTCAATATTTAATACATGTATCTCCATTGGTGTTGGGTAGATTGGTGAACTTGTGAAAATACCCTCGTGTACAGACGATTCTTTGTATTTACATGATTTTTTTTTTCAGGTATAGCAAGTGCTGTATCAGTAGTTGTTATCGTCGTTACCATCGTCATCGTCGTTATCATCGTTATCGTCGTTATCGTCGTCATTCACTGTCGAAGACGCCGACGAAAGTAGGATTTTATTTTCGCTATAGAGAACTCGTGATAATTATCCAAGAATGCCTGGACAAAAAAGAGATAATTAAGTTTTGTGTGTGGGCCCGCCTTTTTGTGGTAATATATTTGCGCAAGCGTGATATTATTCTTGCAAAAATATTACTGTATCGCCTTTGCGCTTTGAAATGAAGTGCTTCCTTCATCCTTAAGGGGTAGTCCTGGTCTATTGCTCATTGTTTGTTTGTTTGTTTGTTTGTTTTTTCTTCTTTTCTCTGTGCAGGGCTATAATGTTGACCAATGCTGCACAGCAAGCAGATGGTGCATGCTCTTCACTTCTGACAATCAATGACGAACAAGCCATGTCCATGAGTAGTGGGTATTGCATTCTGTTTATGTTGTTGTTGTGTTCTTTTATTATTATTATTATTATTATGTTGTTGTTGTTGTTGTTGTGTGTTGTTGTTGTTATTGATGATGATGATGATGATGATGATGATGTATGTTTGTTGGTTGATTTATTTCCCTGAAAATTACGAACGTACAAGTTAACGTATGCAAGAACACAGGAGCACATGCATAATTATTATAGCCATTAGCTGCGTTTTATTTAGTGCCCCTTCAGTTTTATACAAAAAAACCTGTTAACTCTTAAGGAAGGAAATGAAATTAGAGGCGGACATCGCCATCGTGAATGGAAGGACAGATCATCCCGTATTTGTAATATGGGATGATCTGCTACGTAATGGAATTGTCTGTCCCCATGCCATCGTGATTCTCATATTACTGTCATCAAAGATTTGTTACTCTTTACCCTCCCACAAACGAATTCCATTTGTTTTAACCGCTCGAAAGACAGGGGGTGGGGAGTTACAAAAATACAACATAAAAACAGCTGACAGATGAAAATGTATATGGCAATTGAAGAAATGAACCATTTTACTTCATAGTTGGGAAAGAGTTTGCCAGTGTTCTCTGCGAATAACACTATACATGTGACCATTTGTAAACATCATTCTGATTTGTGGTCATTCTGTTCATTATTCCACAGGCATCTCGGTTGCGGGAAATTCTGAAATGCAATTCCCCTTCGCTGATTCCATCCAAGGCAAAAGTTTGAATCAGCATGAAACATCAGATTCAGCGTTGAATCTGGACAAAGAATTGCTTGAGGCGTGCAGTACAGGTGATGTGGACAAACTAAAGGAGATTTGTACCTTGTACAAAGTTTCTGTATTCAAGTACAATACACTTTTGCACGTGGCGAGCAGGCACGACCGGGCTGGTGTTGTGGACCAGTTGCTTCTTTATGGGGCCGATATATATGCCAGGGACAAGCAGTTCAAGACAGTAATGCACATTGCAAGTTATCATGGGGCTGCATCTGTAATTGACGTTCTCCAAAAATATAAAATGAAGACTGACACCAAAGATAAGAATGGATCCACACCTCTTCATCTTGCATGCGAAAAGAAGGAAAATGAAGACACCTCGAATCCCTCAAAGTCCAAGAAAAAGAGTGGGGCCGAAGTTGCCAGTGACGAGAAGATTAAATCGAGGCAAGTGGATGTGGTGAAGAAGCTGCTTGGTGCTGGAGCTGATGTGCAGATCGCTGATGAAAAAGGACAAACACCACTTCATCTGGCGTGTCGTAGTGGTAACGCTGCTATCGTAAAGACTTTACTCGCCGCTAACAAGAAAGATGAGGGTGACGATATGTCTGCTACTTCGGAATGTGACGTGAATGTGAGAGATACCAGTCGACAGACTCCGCTTCACATGGCGTGCCTGGCGGGCAGCAAAGAGATCGTGCAGATTCTGATCGACTACGGAGCCGACTTGACGGTTACAGACGAAAACGGCCTAACACCAGCACTGCTTGCAAAGAAAAATGGCCATAAAGACATCGCAAAGCAAATTTCAGAACACTTGAAGGAAAAGAAGAAACAGGCAAAAAAGAAAATGAAACTGACTGAAAAAGATTTGTGTGCTGAAGAGCATTTCAAACCAGTCAATGTCAGTGTCAGCTCTCAAATGTAATAGGCATGGGTACACAGGGACAGTTTGACAACCAAACGTATGTTGATATGTTGCAGGAGTTGGTTGGTTACAATGTAGTGCGCGCCGCACATCAAACCACATACTGCTTCCAAACCGCTGTTGTCTACTATTCTCCTGATTTAGTCGTTATTGTCACTGGCATGTTGTGCGCGTTTCTGGGTGAGTGAATGTGTCTGATTGTAAGGAGCCCAGCTTCTGCGGGAGGGAGGGCATACTATTATTTTTAACTTCTCTTGTGTACATCTGGACTCACTTAACCACGAGAACTCATTACTTTTGTCCTTAATCTGAGCTCAGTTCATCGGTGTAGACTGAGAGTTTTTAACAAAGTTATGTCAGCATGGTGGCATACTATCTCTTAAAGGCCAATGCAAAATATCGCACTTTACTTGAAAGCTTCAGATCACTACAAACCACTTCATCACGCAACATTCAGCAGTTTCACGACTAGCAGGGAAGGCCCACGCCTTGCGTAATCGTGGCTTGAAGTGGCTCCTACTGGTGTGCAGTGGCTTGTTCTTTTTAACCAGTCTTATCATATAGTGGGGAGGGGGTGGTTGGGTTCGGGCTCCTAAGAGATATGACGACTTTTAAATGTAGTTGGTGTATCGGCCCATAGTCTGCGTTGGTGGTTACGATCAAAGGTGTCTGTACAAAAAGTAGGTAAGGTAATATAGCTTCACATGGTTTATCTGATATACGAACTGAAAAAATATGTTTTCCCGGGATTTGCATATTTGAACTGATACAAAGGTTGCTGTGATTGTTTGTGCTTGCAGTGTTCGCTTGGTATTTCTCCCAGTTAAAAACTGGAATTACGCCTGGAATTGTTCTCTACCGTCATTCTACAGGTGGGCCAACTTGGCCTATAATGGATCGAGTGACATTTAATTTTGCAGTGTTTAGGGTTTTGTGTAAACGAAACTGAATTTTCAATACACCTGATACGTACTTGATTTTTCCACGTGTTGTCTGGTCAAATACAAGTGTGTGTGTGTGTGTGTGTGTGTGTGTGTGTGTGTGTGTGTGTGTGTGTGTGTGTGTGTGTGTGTGTGTGTGTGAGAGAGAGAGAGAGAGAGAGAGAAACGAGTAATTATTTTCTTACACATCACACATCTCGCAACCACAATTCTCGAAAAGGCTAAGAGTTACTGAGTAGATCAAGATGAGAATCTTTTATTTTACAATAGACAAGCTATCGGCACCCACATTTATTTCAAACTTGTTATTGCTACACTACTGAAAATGAAGAAGAGTGGGAAAAGTATCATCAGGAACAGGAAATCTCAACAAAATTAATACATGACAACAAAAACCGAAAAAGGTATGTGAGAGAGAGAGAGAGAGAGAGGACATATTTTATTGATTCCAGCCATCGGCCGCTATAATGATAAAAAATAAAAACAGCAATACCATGATCATACGAACGCACGTATATATATACAGGAACAACAAGGACATTAATATAGCATAATAACACAAGGTAGGCCCTACGAATAAATAGTAAAACTGAATAATTCGTGTTACACTTGCAACACCGAGGCGCGACGTTTGAATGTGAAAAACAAGAGAGAGAGAGAGAGAGACAGACAGACAGACAGACAGACAGAGAGCAAGCAAAGAAACAGAAACGTTGAAATAAACCCAAACAACTCCTTATCAATGCTGGCTATTGTCCAGATTATTTGTACGATAGTTTCGGTATTAAACACTAAGTGCTTAGAAAACAGACACAACTGTTCCGACAGATGGCTGGTTTCAGGTGGCAAACAAAGCAGGACATAACATTAGTGCACAATGATCTGAGTAACACTGATATCCGGCCGGGTCAAGAACAATGATCACCCAAATAAAACCATCCTCGAGAACACAATAGATAACGTTATCAGCGCATTTCACCAAACGGCATATGTGGAGGTCGAGAATAGCCTGTACTGACGGTACACAATGCATACGACTAAGCTAGTATGCAGTTTGATTGCAACTGTGAACGATGTGTCTGAGAAGTTTGCACTGTACATTGGAGGACGCCTTTTAAGTTGGGAAGACTGCTATGAATTTACTCACTAAAGCTCAGTAAGGTCAAAAATGCAATGTCACCAATGATAATTTAGTAACAGTTATAAGGAAAACGACACATTCCATTTGCGTAGAAAAACTATAATAACCGATTTGTAAATAATAATAATAATAATTTTCCTTCTACCGACACAATAAAGTTAAACGAAAGTAACTATGTACATTATCTATCAATCTGTGATCTGGAATACGCAATTACACACACACACACACACACACACACACACAGCAAAAACTTCCTGTTAACTGCACATAACCCGGGGTGGGTGGAGTGGGTGTTTGGGAGTTTAACGTCCTTTTCAACCACGTATGGATGATATCAAAGACGGGACAACGAGAAAAGGACCATTTCAAATATTTGGCCCCAGCCAGGATTGCACACGACACTAACAGCAACAAAAACACAGGAATAATACAAAACGTGACCCCAAAACGACACATTGCGACTGCCGCCGATAACATTAAAAAATGGCACACGGTTTTTATTTACATAGCGAACGATAGTACAGTTGAGCTTCTCCGTGTGCTGACTGTAGCGGGCACGTGGTTATCTGCAGGTCGCCATGTTGGCGGCGTAGGACAGGAAAGTATTGGTGTGTCAATGTTACTGGTTTCTCGGCACCTTTTTGGCAGAAGTAAGTTCATTTTTTTTCACATATGCGTGACCTCTAGTCGACTTTTACTGGGGCTAACTACCATGACACTTTATGCATTTCTTTCCTGTTGACAGGAAACACCTTCTAACATTTATGCGTCCACACCCGCTTCTCTCCATTTCCCCCGGCGCTCTACTGCTGTCATACCCTTGACAAAGACAAATAACTAAACAAACAGCAATTCGACAACTCCGTTAATTATTAACAATTACACTGCTGCTGCTGCTGTACTACTACTGCTGCTGCTGCTGCTGCTACTACTACTACTACTACTACTACAGTGTATGGTTGTCGTTGACGTGCCTAGCATAACTACACTAGTAGAGGTGACTGTGGCTGTCTTTGGATACGTTTGATGATCTGTCCACGCCCGTACGTCACTCTCAACAAACATCATCAGACCAGATTCTGTAAAAAAAAAAAAAAAAAAAAGCCAGGACACTGATACACGAGACTACATAAAATGCTAGAAATGAAAGGGACTAATGCTACCATATTTGTGACACTCCGCCACGAAATGAGTCTTCTTGTGCTATTTGTGACAAGACGACTCATTTCGTGGTGGAGGGTCACATTTATGCTAACAGTTCGTACAGAGCTGGTATCTATCATCACACCACTTAGAAACCAGGACTGTGACAGCGTCTGTAATCCTGGCACTGAGCCAACAGAAGCGTGCTCGATGGCGCGGCGATTACACTGAGCGCTCCAGTATTGTAACAACAGTTATAAAATATGAATGTTCGGCCCCTCGATAACATTGTATCGCATTAAGAGCTGTACTAATCATCAAGACAGAGTATTTTGAGCGTACAGATTCACTCACGAGCGAAACTGGTCCAAAACATAAGCTGGCTTTGCAAAGATGGATAAACAAAGTCTACTTATTGGCTGAGCTCAACGTCTTATTTGATTAGAGGGAACAGCTCTCTCCAAAACTGGTTCCACACGGAAAGTAAAATTAAATAATGTGGTCGCCATGTCATCGAGCAGGCGTCTGTTAATTGGCCCAGTGTCACCATTACAGTAAACTAATACCAGCCCTCATATAAACTCTTAGTCATACATAGTCACTATTAGTACTTAAAAAAAAATCCGTGGCTTACGTCAGCCTGTCCTTTTCCAGCACGTCTCTTTCTCTCCAGTATCTCGGCGACAGGGACATACACGTCATCGTCTGCAAATGAAGTTATGCAAATGAAAAGTCTGAAATTTACATTTTACTAAAGGGTGCTTAACTAATAGGTTAATTAGCGAAATTTCAATTTGCTGACAAAATTAATGTGTTTGGGTCCAAACTAACCCGAAGGCTTTTTCCTTATTAATGTGCATTTGTATACAACGTGCAGGTCTTACAACGGCATTTCTCAACCCAGGAGCAGAAGATGGTAAGATTACATTAATCGTCTACGTGGGCTGGGCTCAAGGAGTGGGGGGGGGGGGGGGGACTTCGATATCACTACCCAAATTAGTAGTAACTTCCAAACAGAGAAATGTCCCGCGTTAATAGACAGTTGATAAAGTATGTCCCAGGCTCCTGCTGTGACACGCGTACCCGAGTCACTCTACCCCAGTTTCTATACCTACCAGCTATGGACTGCCGACACAATTTTCGCCTGTTTCATACGGAAATAGAAATAACTGTGATACCCATGTAACATAGTCCACGGTCCCAATTGACCTACATGGAAACAATCTAGCTACGATTTCATGAGTGTATAAATGACACTCCTTATTTCATTATCACTCATGTTGCTATCGTCTAGAGATTTCAGTAGTTCAAAAACAACAAACAAACAAACAAACAACAACAACAACAACAGGTGGCAAAAAGTGAAATATTCTCTTCGGACACTTGGTGGAAAGGAGATTTTCCACACAAAAGGGGGGGGGGGGGGCGCCTCTCTCTCTCTCTCTCTCTCTCTCTCTCTCACCGCCAGACCATCACTCCTCTCCCGTACAACTGGTTAACCTGACGGAGTCACACACACTGACGCGTCTGTAAAAGTCTTACTGTGAGTGGAACTGCCAGTCATCAGTTCCTCCCAACACGCACTTGCCCCAACATCTTCAAAGCCTGTAGGCAGACTGGGACCAGCATTGCCGCCAGCATACATAACGTTGTCAATCATTACTGTCTCCTCATCACTGTCTGCCGCCTGGTTGGGATGCGCAGTCTCTAGAAATCATTGCAAGGAGTTCTTAATAACTTTTTATCACAGTAGCAGTGGTAGGAGAACAACTTGAAGACCCCGAGCAGCATTTTGGGCGTGGATTATTTGTCGTGATTAAAATTTGCAGCTGATGTAAAAATTAAACCCACTCATTGAAAACCTTAAAACGTATTTCACTTTGTAGCTGCTTACCGTTCTCGTTATCCAGACCAGTACCTGGTGGCCTTTTTAAGGAGTTCCTGGACACAGTCATTTGAAAATTGGTTAATAATGCTACCGCATCCACACAGACAGTTTCCGTCATAGTTTGTTTTATGGTATTTTGTACAAATTATGATTGGTTCATTTGCATAAACTTTATGAAATGTGAAACATAACATCCTTAAATATATCCTTAAACCGTACAATATAATACTAAACAGACATTTCCAATGCTTGTAACCGTGAGCATATTTCGGATATCTGTTTTTGAAAGAGATAATTTTAAGTGCTTATTAATTATGACTTCTATTAAAAGATAAAAATGAATAAAAGATACTTGCCCTGTGCCTCTCTCTGAAATTAAAAAAAACCCAAACAAACAGATCTTGTTAGGGTCTAAAATTCTATCACAGTAATTAAAATTTCCCTATGAAATTCCCCGACGTATTGAAATTAAAACCCTGTGAATTCAGTGGGCATTCTGAAGTTTGTGTCGACAAGTGTTACCACTGTACAGTTTATGTCATGAGGCAGAGCTTCCTGTTAGCTTTGATTTAATTATTATCTATTCAGTGTGTGTGTGTGTGTGTGTGTGTGTGTGTGTGTGTGTGTGTGTGTGTGTGTGTGTGTGTGTGTGTGTGTGTGTGTGTGTGTGTGTGTGTGAGAGAGAGAGAGAGAGAGAGAGAGAGAGAGAGAGAGAGAGAGGAACCATTTACCAAGTTCCATAACGAAATAGAGTACATTTTTGCACTAACCATTTTTCGCCCGGCATATCATGCAGACGACAATAATAGCGATAACCACTGCGGCAGCACAGCTTCCTCCTATCGCAACTGAAACAAATGGTGTTATCTGCACTTTTTTTGTACCTCACACACACACACACACACACACACACACACACACACACACACACACACACACACACACACACACACACACACACACACACGTGTGTTTCAAGTTTTGTTATTTTCTTTGTCTTTTTTTGTCAGTTATCATCTTCTTAGATAAATAACTATGGGAATTTCCATAAGTTTACATCTCCATTGGTTTTTTACCTTGGATGTGTTAATTAAATGTTTCCATTGTCGGTTTAAGTTCAGTATCCAGTTAAACAAGAGAAACCAGCACATGCCGTTTATTTACATAAACCACACATACATAGACATTTCGTGTGACTACAATACAAGGAAATAAAGGTTGCTTCATCTGAGTGACACACGCGTGTTCTACATGCAACCAAAATGTACTTCTATCGTCCGCTGGTGAACATGTTGATATGTTTCTGAATAGGTCATGATGAATTAAGACTCGGCTAGAAACGAGATCTATATTTTACACACACACACACACACACACACACACACACACACACACACACACACACACACACACACACACACACTTCATATCAACAAAAACAGATTGGGTTACCGTGCCCAGTCCTTGATTTGTCAGGTTTGCTTTTCATATCATGTGATGTGCGAATGGATGTAACACCTATGGAAATACACACAATGCTGTTTTAAAAATGATGGTACAATGACGAAACACGAATCCTGATTTAGAAGAAGGTGTCAAAATATTAAAGTTACATGAATAAAGATAGAAATATCACAGTGTAGCATTTAAAATGTTTGTTTATTTATTCGTATACTTTTGTTTTTTGTTTTTATTGTTGATTTTTGGTGGTTGGTTGGTTGGTTGATTGGGTGGGTGGTTGGGTGGGTGGGTGGTTGTTCGACTGCGTTGTAACTTTCCTTTTTGTTTTGCTCACAATTTAACTTTCTTTTTCAACTCACAATTTTGACGCTGTGGACTGGAGGTAACACCACGAGGATGAGCTGTGGGTTTCGTGTGGCGATCTTGGAGGTAGGTGTCGGTTTCACGAGAGGTCTTACGGATGACATTAAATACAAGTTTGGGTTCTGTAGTTTTTTTTGAGTTTACAGTAACACGCCACGTCCATGTTGTGTTATCAGTCATCTCTAATGTCTTTCGAAATTCATACTGTCCGAATTTCCCTGTACAACTGCAGCTGGAGTTTCGTGAGACAGAGCAGTTTCCGTTTGTGTGATAAATACTACAAATGATATCATTAGATTTTTCAACGTCTATCGTGAAGTTTTTTGGAAGGGAACCGGTCGCATTGAACTGAAATGGCAGAAGAACGAAACAACCTTCCTCAGCCGTCAACACCAGATCGTTCAAAGTTGGGAAAAGCAGTGAGTAATTCCCTGGAAGAACAATAATTATATATATTTTAAAAAAACAATCGTCATGACTGACATTTGAAACACCTTTGATACCTTTCATCAAAGCCGAAAATTTGTCTTAGGTTTCTGCAAGAAAAATGAAAAATGAGTATGAGATAAACTGTTTTGGAATCGCAAAACGACGAGATACTATGACTCTCCAAGTTGAAGCAAATAGAAAACAACAACAGCAAAAACAACAAGAACAACAATACCAACAACAAAGCTCCCAGTTTCATTTACAGGACAGATGTAAAAGGAGTGTGAAATTGAATGGACAAATTTGTGTTTGCCTCCTCTATCATACTTTCTGATCGTGAAGAATGAACGATCTTGTCAATGACGGATCGCGTATGTTGCTTAGATTTTATATAAAGCAAATCATGTTGAGCAAACATTATTACATACTCACTTTTTCCAGAAGCAACCGCAATATAGGATACGAGTATCCATAGTATTTTCAAGTGTCTTCTTGACAATCTCGATGTCATTCCGAATGTCAGCAAAAATGACGGCTAGATATACAAATTCAAGACCCTCCCAACACTTCAGCGGTGTGAGTACCTGCACGTATCATGTGTCCGTATCTAAAGAGATTTCCCTGTGCTCAACCATAATAGGGAACTCGTATTTACAGTGCCGTTCCTACCCTATAAACCCCAAATATTTCCGCCAATTTCCCGAAAAGCAGTCGTTTGTGGTATCTGCTCGCTAGCAATGCCCATCGGTCATTCGTTTTCCGCTGGGGACAGGCCTGTATCGCTAAGCATGCCGGGTGCGACTGTAGGCGGAAAACTAGCTGTTCGTGGTGTCTCACACCAACCAACCAACTACAATTGCTCTGCTTTGGAAATGTTCAGCCCACAAAATTTGAAAATAAAAGCAATTCTAAATTCCGAAACTTTAATTGCTGAGCTGGCCCTTCGCACCACGTGATTGTAATGTGTTCATGTCCAGTGTTTGAGAGAATGCGCGTGATTCACGTGAGCATGCGTGTTAGGGTTCAGCTCGCGGCGCTTTGAGCCAATTCAAGGGTTTGGGTAAAGCACCCACACAATACACACTTATGGTGGTGATGATGATGATGATGATGATGATAGAAACGTGTAGTCTGGTCATACCAATGGCTAGTTAGTCGGTTAGTTATTTAGGGCTTTACGCTGCGCAAGCAACACGTACTATTTCGCGGCTAGATATAAATGGCGTACAAGATAAGTGGTATAATTCACATCTAGGCAGTTTTCAGAGATTCGAGGTCAAACTGTTTTTAAGTTGTTTCTCTATTTTATGGGATGGGGCAGATTTCGCTGCGCGCAGCAGCAAGTTTCAGTGGTACAAAACAAGGCTGTGACGTTTCTCCAGACGAAACATACTTTCGAGCACACTGTGACGTAACGAAATCTGCGTCATAGACACTTGACGTGCACACTATGCTACTGCGTTCTTTTTGGCGGGAGTTGTGAGACATGTGTGTGTGTGTGTGTGTGTGTGTGTGTGTGTGTGTGTGTGTGTGTGTGTGTGTGTGTGTGTGTGTGGACGGATGTAATGATGGCTTTCTCCTAAGGGCTGGAGGGCTTTTTACTTTGAGATAAAATGGGAAATCACCTTCTCCAGACCTACCTTTCACGATTTTTATCCTGCCGCATTTTCAGAAGGGTTATCGCCGATTTAAAAATATCGGTCATGTTACGAATTTTTTCGAAAAAGTTGTTCAAATTCCTTCATTTTCTAGATTTTGGAAGTTCACACAATCACACTGACTGTATTAGTGCTACAGCTCTGTAGCTCTGACTGGTTTAGTGTAAAAAAATATTTTCGAGGTAGGGATGGTTTGCACATAAGACCAAAAAAGTAATATCTATGAAAAGACTACTGCAAATTACTTACCGGCTTTTTTGTCAAGTATGACAACTGCACATATGACAGGAACTACTGCACTATTATAGCTTTAGCATTAAGAATCACTGAAGTTTTAGATAAACATAGCTTTTCAAGTTTCTGCGAGTAGCACCGGTCAAAAGAGTTCCAATTTTGCGATTTCATAGTACAATCCAAGGTATTCTAGTCCACGTTTCACCTCTAGATCTTCCAGATTTTATGTAAAAAATTATTCGGTCAGGGAAGTCACAAAAACAACAGGGAAATCACAAGACATACACAAGCATCATCTGTCATACCACCAGTGTGAAGCTGACGTCAAACGCTTAGTTCACAGACAAAATCAGCAAGTATCGTCACTGCCTCCGACATTTCACCAGCCCTCTGGATCTTCCAGATTTCATGTGAAAAATAATTCAATCGGGGAAGTCACAAAGCCAACAGGGAAATCACAAGACACGAACAAGCATCCTCAGACGATCTCTGTGCTAGAGGCTGACCTCAAATGTTTAGTTCACGGAATTGACGTCATCTCTCTCTCTCTCTCTCTCTCTCTCTCTCTCCTGCTCTGGTGGCTTCACGTGTACGCCTTCAAGTGCGTGTTCAGTTATGGGCTTTGAGCCTGCTGAATAAAAGATTGTCATGTCATTCTCTCTCTCTCTCTCTCCCCACCCCCACCCCCCGTCACGTGGCTAATCGGTCGAGGTCGTAGAGGATCTAGTGTCATTGGTAGGACTTGGAGAGGGGAGAATCGGCAACAATAACAACAAAACAGGCAAAATAAAATGAAGTTTGGAGAAACAACTTTGCAGGACGGGGCCGTTCCTCCTTGTTGTTCCTTGGGAGTGCATGATCACTGCACACGTCAGAAAATTTCAGTCGCCGTTTCGTCGTTCCGTCAAAGCCATGGTAAAGAAGTAAGAGCGTGACTGTGAGAAAGTTTCTCATGCAGTGACCACAAATTAAAAAAAAATCGAAAGCAGGATCTGTAGCCTGGTTTTATCGGAAATCAATTTCGATCGAAACGCTTTTCAGATGGTCGAGACAGATGCTTTACCTGAATAAGAACTGCCATGTCCAACTAAGGGCATGCAAGTTCAAGAATTCGTACGTTCACACCAAGGTTTAATACGTAGCATACAGATCCTCACAAGGCTCTAACAGGGATGTACGTATTCCGTCGGAGAAGGACTAGAGTCTCTGGAAAACATCGTTTGGAAACACACCGCTGCTATTATCCTGAATTGTGAATATATTTTCAAAGAAATTTAAATGTCATTACATAATAGTATCTGACAGCAAATCGTGAATTGTTGACGTTTTGGTGTGTTTTCAGTCGAAATGTCTGTACAAGGCCTACTAGTTCAAATGACGTTTGTCGTCATGCTAGCTTTTACAGGTACGTAAATCAACACTTATAATACAATATTGTTTGACTGGTATTTCGATGCTTATTTAATATTTGTAAACGATATACGCCTTAAGCATATTTCCAAAGTTTTTCGTGTGTTTTATCTGATAATATTTTCTAATACTGATGAGTCGACACTGGCCAACTTACCTATGACAATATCAGGCATAAGTATAGGAGAACGAACGACACTTGCATGTTAATCTATGATGAAACACACACACACACACACACACACACACACACACACACACACACACACACACACACACACACACACACATTCGGATTGATTTTTATATATGACAGTGTTATTATTTATTACTGAGAAATATCGCATGGGAATTAACGCTGAAAAATAGGATTACTCGATTCAAATTGACCTTTGCGTTACGTGCGTGATTTTTAGAAACAATTCTACGGATGACGGTCATGTGTTATCTGGTGTTTCTATGACTAGATTCAGCGACAAACTGTACCGTGCAACCGGTTCAAAGAAACCAATCAACAACGCTAACGTGTTACTTCACTGTCGACGTCAGAAAGACGTTGAGAGACTTCGCCGTACGGAAATATACGAGCGATAACAGTATCACAGGTAATAGTATTTCTCCCTGTCCGACCATTTTTGATTATCTTACGCACACCCGCGCAGGGAGGTGCAGACAGTGTAGTTTTTTTTTCAACCAGCGAATTTTAAGCTTTAAACTTAAGTAGGATACTTTGAAATGCATGAATTTTATATTTGTATTAAGATGGGTATCGCTTGAAAATGATTTGATGTCAATACAAACTGATATTGATGTGTTCACGCACTTTCTTTGCATAATGTCGTTTGTAATTAGCCTATACACCAAAGAGAACAACGTACTACAGATTAAATGGATATCTTAAGAAAACATTTAAAGTAAAATCAGATTATTATCTTCTTTTGTTAATTTTCATTTATTTATGTAGGACGGGAGGGGAGGAGGAGGAGGTGTGTGTGTTTGTGTGTGTGTGTGTGTGTGTGTGTGTGTGTGTGTGTGTGTGTGTGTGTGTGTGTTGTTCTTGTTTTGCTCCCCCAACTCTTTGCCAGTTGAAGTGGTGTTCCTCCAAGGTAATGGGTGGAATCCACGGAGGGCTCAGATTATTATTCATGATGATGGAAATGAGGATGATGGTAAAATGATGCTATGGAGGTCCTTGTGGCTTGGGACGGCGGGACAGGGCCGCATTCCACGCTTCCTCTCATAAATATCCCGGCATTAACCAGGCCCGGTGTCACAGGATATTTCGGAACCGGACGAATGGGAACCATTCCGATTTATCCTGGCCCTGGTGGCAGGATTTTTCGGAACCATTCCGATTTATCCTGACTCTAGTGACAGGATATTTGGAAACCACCAGGATATTTCGTAACCGTCTAGAACGTCATTGGCCCACATGAATATTGTCTGCCAGGTGCGGGATAAATGGAATGGTTCCGAAATATCCAAGGATTTTTTGGGAACCGGTTCCGATTTATCCTGGTTCCGAAATATTCTACGACACCGGAAACGTCATAAGACGTGTCATTACAATCATAACAAGGGAAGCACCCTCGAAGTCGCACCCGTGAAGTGGGTGAATCTCGGCTGTATGGCCACAGCCTCCCCACTGGGCCCACAGCACACCCGCTCTGCGTAGGAGTAGACCTAAGTAGGAAAATGCCCGCTTGCCTCAGCTGCGACTCGAACCCGGGTCTCCCGGTCCATGACCCGAAATGCTAACCACTACTCTACGGGGTCCAGCTTTTTCGGTGTTCGGTATTCTAGTCTGTATTTCAGGTGATATGATCTTTTGCAGATATTCTGCGCTGTCATTGGGTGAACGCAGATCGCCCTACGTGCGTTACACATGAAGGGTACACTTATGACTATAACATATCAAACGTGCTACATGTGAGTATCCCAACAGCGACAGAGGAACATGTTGGCGATTACAAGTGTCAAGATATACCGCCAGCTACACTTGATCTACAGTCTTGCACACTCACTCTCAGTGGCATATCCTCAGGTGTGTGTGTGGGGGGGGGGGGAGGGGGGGGGGAGGAAGAGCGGTTGGGGAGAGGGGCAGACGGCAGAGATGTGACGATGAGATTGTAAGATATTCGCGTACTGTTTGAGATCACAAAAGAAAGTAACATAATTATCACATTTTATTTCTAATGAAATCATATTAATTATATTCAAAATTACGTTATGACATGTTATTTTATTGTATTATAAATCAAATTTAAACATATGTGTCCTCACAGGGGTGGAGGAGACAACTCAGTATCAAAATACCACTGTCCCTGGTGAACAGAACGGTGAAAGTGATGGCGATACGCGTGAAGGTGATGGCGATACGCATGAAGGTGAGGGCGATACGCGTGAAGGTGAGGGCATTACGCGTGAAGGTGGGGGCGATACGCGTGAAGGTGGGGGCGATACGCGTGAAGGTGGGGGCGATACGCGTGAAGGTGGGGGCGATACGCGTGAAGGTGAGGGCGATAAGCGTGAAGGTGGGGGCGATACGCGTGAAGGTGGGGGCGATATGCGTGAAGGTGGGGGCGATACGCGTGAAAGTGAGGGCGATACGCGTGAAGGTGAGGGCGATACGCGTGAAGGTGAGGGCGATACGCGTGAAGGTGAGGGCGATACGCGTGAAGGTGAGGGCGATACGTGTGAAGGTGAGGGCGATACGCGTGAAGGTGAGGGCGATACGCGTGAAGGTAAGGGCAATACGCGTGAAGGTGCGACTACAAACGTGTGTTGTACAATTGGGAGGAATTCCGACAGCTGATCTGGCTGGTGACTTACCTGTAAATAGTAAAATTGTGCTCCCTATCGTGGCCACTACCCACAAATGCTAAAAGGGTCGAGGTGTTTATCCAATTCATGACGCTTAAGCCGTTGTACCGTATGACTCAGACAGCGTACATCACAATCACATAGGGTGAAAGGGCTTACGTGTCTATCTAATATCGACTTGGTCTCCTTCAAATAACAATTTTCTGGATTCCTCCAAAAATCTTGCTATTGTGCACTTTATTTACGATAACTGATGATATTTCCACGCTTATCGATTTATTCAAAAGTCTTATTCAACAAAAACAAACTGCATTTGCAAGCGTCTTCGGACACACATTGGATCAAGGGCAGTGAAGGAGTAGCTGCTTCGGAGTGTCATTTATGAATAATAATGAAAAAAATAATAATAACAATAATAATAATAATAATTCTTTTGCTTGTACAAAAGAACCGATTGAATCGGTTTTATGTTTCAAATCATGAGCTTTTTGCGTAATTTCTTTCGCTGTTTTGGATGAAGTTCTTTTAGTCATGTAGATACACATAATTATTGCCTCTCCTGCCATGTTCCATTTCAGGCAATGTTATTGGTGTAGTTCTGGCGATTGTGATCGTGGCTCTCGCCTTCATCATCATCATCGTTATCATCATTCTCTGGAAGCATTCCAGACAAAGGTGTGTAATTAATGTTTGTATAGTTCTCGACAACATTAGACCACATGTGTCTTGTAAAATGCAATGAATCAACATTTACGTTTAGTACGTTCCGAAACCTTTGTCCTGACAATCAGATTTCAAACTCGGCATACCATGTTGCTTGACCAGGGTTTGTGACATTCTGTGTCGTTAGGGGCATGTAACATCGTGTACGGTATCACCTAAACCATGCGAAACTAACCACGGCAGCGTCAGTTGCACAAGGGAAAACTCTCGGGTGATATGCGTGTGTGCGTGCTACTTACACTCAGGAAAATTCGATCTCTATATTTAGATTTGGTAGTAGGGTTGGGATTAGGGTTAGCTGTAGGGTGACGGATATTAATAGTGCGATCGTTATGTTGCACAGATGGTCGTAATGCATTTCCACGATGTGCAAATGGCAAAGCATACCAAATGTCAGTTACAATGTGTTTCACCACTGAAAGCCTTATTTGCAGAGCACCCAGGCCCATGTAAGTGGAATGGAAAAAAAATTCGGAAAGTGAAATGCTGAGGCCACAAAGGTGAGGGGTGGGGTAGGGGTGGAGGGCGTGGGGGTTAGTAAAGGGGGGGGGATTTGCAACTGTGCTGTTTGTAATGTACAATACGGAATGCAATGGTGATAACAATAAACGATCTCTTTTACTTTCAGAAAACGAATCAGAAAATGGCTGACGCGGCGTCCGCCTCAAAGCAAGTCTACTACAAACATGTACGACATCACAGACAGTCCTATCTCATCGGAAGAGGCACTACATGCTTGTGAAACTGGTGAGATGAAAAAGGTTCGACAATTTATTTCTTTAAACCAGAAAAGTCAAAATTACCAAACTACCATAAACATACTCCTACACAGAGCCAGCTTACAGGGAGCGCCTCAGATCGTGGAGATTTTACTGGAAAAGAAGGCGGATGTAGAGAGCAGGGACAATAATGAACGTACAGCCCTCCATCTAGCGTGTGTTGGATTGCAACGTGAAGACAATGGCCATGTATCAGATGACGGTAATGAAGTCAAGGAAACTGAAAGTACACCGCTTGTTTCAGAGGATCGCCATCAGAATGTCGTGGAAAAACTTTTAGCGTATTCAGCTGATGTAAACGTGACAGATTACAACGGGCAGACCCCGCTTCATCTGGCTTGTATGAACAACAACGAGACAATAGTCAAACTTTTGCTAGAAAATTCAGCTGTTGAACCTGACGCGAGAGATAAAGGTGATCGGACGCCTCTTCATTATGCCTGTGACGGAAGGAGCAAATCCATTGTTGAGAAGCTAATCGAGAACGAGTCCGAACTGAGTCCAAAGTCTGAAGGACGCACATCGCAGATTTTGGATAGAGACACTCGTTTTGAAATTAAAGCAAAAGAAGATAGGGACAAACCAACACCTCCTGAGCTCTACTGTGAGAGAGGGAACGAAAATATCGTGCGAATGCTGATCGAGCACAGATCCGACTTGACAGCTATAGATTTTTTAGGACGCACACCCCTTCACTTGGCTTGTTTCACCAACAACGAGGCAATAGTTGAGACTTTGGTTAACAGCACACATGTTGAAATTAATGCAAAAGATAAGGATGAACGAACACCTCTTCATCTCGCCTGTCAGGAAGGGAGCAAAAACATCGTGCAGATGCTAATCAATCGCGGATCCGATTTGCGAGCTGTGGGCAAGGACGGAAGAACACCTGCAAACCTTGCACGAGACTGTGGACGTCCGGATATCGCAACAATTATTGCAGCTGCCATGAAAAGATGAATGTTGCTTTTATTTAGGATTAGTTTAACAACATCATCCGGTTGTCCTAATTGCTCGTAGGTACCGCAGCTGAACGTGCAAATGAACAAAGACATTCGAGCCAGAGGACACAATATCAGCTCCCCCTCACTCCCCCACTTCTCCTCGCCTCTCTTCCGAGTGTTCAAGACCTGTGCTGATCGGATGGCATGTAGATTTGCTTTGTAGCCAAGATGCACTTTGCTGTGTGTCTGGTACAGACACTAGTCACTGAGCGCCTAACTGACCCCTTGCGTAAATGCTGAAGAAAGAACCCGAAACTAGCGAGAACATTCTGACGCTGCTTTAGTCATCAGCCTGTCTGTGTTTGGAACTACTGTATTCGGACTGGAATTAGTCTTCAGATAAACAGTGATTATGTTTGATTTATTCCCTTTTAGGTGGAGACCAGTTCATGTAAAGTAGGAAAAGATGTCTGTTATTGATTGTTTGACTTATCCGTGGAAATTTAGTCACACAAAGAACAGGTTTGGTCGAGTTTTGTTTTCATCGACGTATCCGAGGTTCTTCTTGGCGTTTCAGTTTAACGTACGTGTCTGTATAATTTAAATGTTTCATAGACCAGGGAGATGGTCGAGTTTTGTCGCAGCAGCAACAAATCAACGGAGATGTAGTGAAGAGACTAAATTTGTACAGGTACTGGGCCCGAATGTAAAAGTCGAGGTTAATTTAACCCACGGCTACGGGCCTAACCCAGACTATGACAAAAAAAAAAAAAAAAAAAAAACATGTATAAAAGGAGGCGAAGAAAGGAAGAAATAAATCCTTATATAACGGATTAGGCATCTTGCTGGAATGGACCCGCTTCCTGATTTAAAAACAAAAACAAAAAAAAACAGAAAATTTAACCTTAGAGCTAGTTTAGTTCGAGGTTAGGCTCTAACCCGGGGCTAAACTCCCTAACCTCGACTTCTACATGCGGCGCCGTCCTCTGCAACAAACTGAACTTGCAAGATACGTTCTCTCCTGACAAGATTCAAGGCTCGCTGCAACAGCCGGAAAATTACAGTCTGTTGACACTTGCTGTGGTTCATTTCAATTTTGGTGTTCTAGTATTTGGTGCAATGTGTCGGTTGGAAACGATGGAGCAGTGTTTGACAGACTTCCATAAGCTCTACCTCCAACGACAGCGACACTGCTGACTGATGACACTCAACCTGTAATGAGCAACTTTTGACGATTTGACAGAAGTGGTAGATGGAGACTGCCGCCGGGACAGCCGAATGGTAGAGCGTTGGACTTCCAGTGCTCGGCTCGTGAGTGCGAATCCCGGCCTGGGCCAAATATTTGTGCTGGCCTTTATCTCGTTGCCCCGTCTTTTATAATTTATTACCCATGCTTGGTGGAAAAGGACGTTAAACACAGAAACACCTTACGTCTCTCTCTCTCTCTCTCTCTCTCTCTCTCTCTCTCTAAGGCCAACACATGTATTACCAGCATATGCCACGTATGTGGTGTTTTTTTATCATGTGTATTTTCTCTCTCCTTCATTTCCTGTGGATAGGTTGTAGTTGTTTGATTTGTTTGTTTGGGTGTTTTTGTTATTATTACGTTTTTTCTACCCTCTAATGTAGAATTGCAGGAGAGCCTGTAAGATAGGCAGCAATGATTAAATGCTCTGCCCTGAATGAAAACGTTTCATCATCATCATCATCATCATCATCATCATCTCTCTCTCTCTCTCTCTCTCTCTCTCTCTCTCTCTCTCTCTCTCTCTCTCAAAAAAGGACATCACAGTATTTGCAATACAAAACTGTTTTTTTATAGTTAGTTTTTGTTTATTTATGAATTACACTTTCTCATGTTTGTACAATGCAAACGGGAGCACCAGCAAATGTAAACATTATATACACATGAACACGATGAACAATTTCCAAGTAGTTAGAAGAACTCTTTCAATCGTGTTGGAAATGTTAGTGTGGAAATGTTAATGAAAATGTGATCGCAGTGGTACGTTCGAAGTATTTACGCAAGAGTCAGCTGAACTCACTGCGTACTGGAAAAGAGAAACAAACAAATAAACAAAAAACAAAAAAATCTATTTACAAAACAATCTTGACAATAATTGTGTACACCATGTTGTAGAGCCAGAACAATCTATACTTACAAAACAATCTTGAAAATAATTGTGTACACCATGTTGTAGAGCCAGAACAATCTATACTTACAAAACAATCTTGAAAATAATTGTGTACACCATGTTGTAGAGCCAGAACAATCTATACTTACAAAACAGTCTTGATGATAATTATGTACACCATTTTGTAAAGCCAGAACAATCTATACTTTCAAAACAATCTTGACGGTAATTATGTACACCATTTTGTAAAGCCAGAACAATCTATACTTACAAAACAATCTTGACGGTAATTATGTACACCATTTTGTAAAGCCAGAACAATCTATACTTACAAAACAATCTTGACGGTAATTATGTACACCATTTTGTTGAGCCAGAACAATCGAACAAACAAAACAAAAAAGTTCCTCGATAGACATTTTGCTATCTGGGTTTTCGTGATTCCTCAGAAGAATACGTCGATGCATGTACTGTACACATATACAATACACATACATAATCGGCGCTTACAGCCTGTGTAATTTACATGTATAGGCGCCTTATAAGTCTTCTTTATCATTATTACAGCCTTCACAAAAAGTTAAGGACCACTTGCAAATATCATTCAACTTTTGTCGTGGTGGCATGCTGGTGTAGTGCTGAACATCGCTGAAACGGCGGCTTATGTAGGCAAACAAATGAGCACAGTTCATAACCAGGGATGCATTCGTTGACGTGCATCTCATTTTGGCCGTGCAGAAAGCCCCAGGTATCGCTCACTGAACACTGAAACGCGGTCTAGTTTTGCCGAAATTGCAGATTTTCACACGCGCCAAGCATGCTGTGTGACGCGCACGTGCCATCCACACAGTGGTCGCCATGTTCACTAATTACCCTTAACCTTGCTACCGAATTTTACGGAAAAAATCTTCTTCTTTTTTTTTTTTTTGAAACTGTCACCCATTATGTTGACTGGTCCTTAACTTTTTGTGAAGGCCGTATTATTATATACTATACACATATACAAAACAGATGATCGGATATTTTGTTAGCCACGAGAAACTTGTACGTTGGTAGCCATTAGTAGGTTGCTTCCCCTTTTCTTTCCTCGTTCGGTTTTGTCAACTGCACAATTGTAGAAATAGAAATTTGGGAATATTACTTTGCTTATGATGTTGGTATTTTTGTTTTAATGTTCAGTCAATGTTTTAGTTTATTTCCGAATTTTTTGCACTGGTCCAACCAGAAGCAAGGATTATTGCAATTAAATCGCAAGGAAACAATCATTACGACTCATACGATTAAACCAAACGTACCTACGAATCCATAAACACTGTTTCTCTCACAGAATGCCAACAGATCTGATTTGCCTTTTCGGTACGAGAAATTAGAACTAATAAAAGTGTATTTTCAAAAGTCTAGGTTATAAACCAGCAGCACATGAATTTTATCGTAAAACAAAAATCCTCTTACCAGTGTCAAATTTCCCCTGCCTGTCCACACTTCCGCCACTTAAGGTGTTTTGTTGAAAGGGGCAGACAGGTGATCATCTGCGTCAGAATGATAAATGAAAAACTGGGTGTGTTTTTTGTTGGCTGTGCTGCTGCTGTTGTTGTTCTTGTTGTTGTTGGTGGTGTTGCTTGGTGTTTTCTTTTAAGGGCCAGGGCAGAATGTAGGTGAAGAGTTGGACTTTCAATGCTCGAGTCTGAGTTCAAATTCTAGCTGGGGGTAAAATATGTGTAAAGCCACCCACACCCACCCTTTTAAGGCCTCTATATCCGCTACGCGGAGTCCTGACTCAGAATTTGTATAAATACTATATTAGCCCCGGGCAGCAGTCGCACAGTATACAACATGATCATAATCAAGTTACACTGTGATGTTTGCGTCACAAAATTAACTAGTTAAGTCCGAAGTATTAACAATAAAACACATCCTGAACTTAAACTGAAATCGATAGAATTATCAAAAAGTGGCGCTTTTCATATCAGCCTTCAGATAAATTATTCAGCCAAACAGTTACCAACACCAACCCGTTGTCTTTGCATTGTGTATGTATGTAGGTGTGTATTGGATGTTGGTATGTATGTAGGTGTCAGTGCTTCCATGTATGTCTAACTGTCTGACTATATGTATGTAATGTAATGTATGTATGTATTTACGCTTTTTATTCGTATTTATTTAGTTGATTATTTATCTATTTATGTATTTATTATAACCTTTTGTATACATCTGTAAAGCGCCTAGAGCCCCGG
Organism: Batillaria attramentaria; assembly: GCA_018292915.2. NCBI lineage: Eukaryota > Metazoa > Mollusca > Gastropoda > Batillariidae > Batillaria > Batillaria attramentaria. Next base: position 207,078 of record JACVVK020000364.1, read on the forward strand.
CTCCCGAGATTAGGCGCTATAAAAATCCTCATGCTTCTTATTATTATTTTCAGTTGAACAGCGCTAGTGCGTCTCTTATGAAAACATGAGAGGTGCAGTAAGTGTAAACTTTCGATAAAAATCATCAACTCACAGTCAGCTTTGGTGCAGCCGTCCTGCTGAGAGTTACCGCCGGCCTTCAGAGTGGTATAATCACCTGCGTCTGTGAAAAGCAGAAGTGTCATGTTTGAGTTCACTGATGATTGCGTTACCGGCAACAATTTCATTTAATATATTGAAAAATTAATCATCTGCATGCTTCATCAGATCAGGAAAGATATACGAGAAATGTTTTAAATGCTTTCTTGCCTTTGATATGTGTCTGTCTGTTCGTCCGTCTATCAGTGTGTGTGTGTGTGTGTGTGTGTGTGTGTGTGTGTGTGTGTGTGTGTGTGTGTGTGTGTGTGTGTGTGTGTGTCTCTCTCTCTCTCTCTCTGTCTGTCTGTCTGTCTGTCTGTCGGGGAGCCGGGGTGGTCGAATGGTAGAGCGTTGGACTTCTAATGCTCGGGTCGTGAGTTCGATCCCCGCTGGGGCCAAATATTTGTGCTGGCTTTTTCATCGTTGCCCCGTCTTTGATATCACCCTATGTGGTGGAAAAGGACGTTAAACCCCCAAACCCCCAAACACCCACCCTGTTTGTCTGTCTCTCTCTCTCTCTCTCTCTCTCTCTCTCTTTACGATCTATTCTTCAATAAACGTTACTTCGCCGCGAAATAGTCTTTGTTGCTTGCGCGGCGTTAAGCCCTAAATAACTAACTAACTAACTCAATAAACGTTACAGTCAATCATCCCGTCTCATTTTCTGGGCCACAGAGAGGCTAGTTTACCTGATGCAGGCAGGTTTGATGTGACCACGTGAAAGGTCCGGGCGGCAGCGTTTGGCACTTTCCCCACGGCGTTCTCGGGGATGCCAGTTGGTTCATAGTCATTGTCCGGATGTTGGTTGCCACTGTCGTTTCCTCCCTCGTACAAGACGTTGTCAATCATAACTAGCGTTTCATGCTGTCCTTCGCGGTCGTCGTGGTTGCCTTTTGCTGCCATACAAATATGTTAATTGTTATTTACTGCCAGTCAGAGGTATATCATACCCGTCGTGTGGCCGGGCAATGTCGGGGACAGTATAAAACATCAGATTGATTTAAAGAATCAAGGTGATCAGTGGCACAACGTGTACTTTTGATGACCGATTACAGTCTGCAGTATCAACTACTTTCAAAATACGAGGTTCGAATGTTTCGCGTTTTTCTGTTGGTTTGCTTAAGTTGCAGTCTAGTTTTACAATAAATCTCCAGAATTAGCAAACACTACCAACAACGCCTATAACTACGCTGACGTGGTGGTACTTCTGTGACAATAAACCCTGTCACTTCCGGGATCAAGATCTGTGGACCCCCCCCCCTCCCCCCTCTTTGTTTCTGTCTGTCTGTGTCTGTCTGTCTGTGTGTCTGTCTGTCTGTCTGTCTGTCTCCGTCTGTCTGTCTGTCTGTCTCTCTCTCTCTCTCTCTCTCTCTCTCTCTCTCTCTCCCTCTCTCTCTCTCTCTCTCTCTCTCTCTCTCTCTCTCCCAAACAAAAACAAAACAACACAAAACACATAAAAAACCCAAATTAACAACAACAGCAAACCAGACAGACATATAAACTGTGTTACCTGGATTAGCAGGGCCCGAGGCTCCCCAAAGGGCCTGAGCAGCGCTGACTTGTTCCCTCTCCACAGCACGTGCGGCTAGCGCAGATCGTTCATAGTCATTGCCAGGACGCCGCCTGGAGTTGTTGCTGGCTCCAGAATACAGTATGTTGTCGATCATCACCAGCTTTTCCTCCTGGTCGTCCAGCTTGTTGTCAATGGACACCCCTAACATTAAGGAAGTGCATTTTGAGAAAAAAAAATCCCGGGTCATTAATTTACATCACTAGGAAAGCTGATACAATCTGGTGCAAGTATAATGTTGCCAAAATGTTTTGAGAAACAGTACAGTGAGGTAACATCTGAAAATATTACGCCTTTTGTTATTTTCAGGTCATTTTGATATGCAACCACCCAGTTTGTTTCTGGTGATCAAGGATGGATTTACATCTGCCAGATTTGAGTAACAAACAAGACGTTTCCAAATCAACCGACCCCGTTTCAGCCATCTCCGTTAGTAGATAAATATATAAATAGATAAATAATATAACAAGTAAGTCAAAAATTAATTTTCACCATGTACTGGACCTTCCTCTCGCTTCTCAGCAACCCTATGGTCGACATTCCTCTTCCAAGGGGCTCTCAGTGTGATACTTGTCTTCAAGTACCTGACATGGAAAATAAAACTTTATACCGAATTTGAATTTCAAAACCTATGTTAACAAAAGCTTGATGATTGTTAGAGCATGGCTAACTTTAAGAATCATTTTTAGATGTAAAATAATATGTTATGTTCCGAAAAAAGTTTATGTCAAATGTCGTGAAAGACACACGGTGTGAAAATCTTGTCAAAATATTACTGGAGGCCGAGAGTACTCGTTACAGATCAGTGACACACGCTATGCAGTTTGTTTTTATCAAAGTTTGTCATAACAGGAGGGCATGTTATCTTGTTAAGAACAACTGAAGTGCTGGCAAATGATACCATACACTGATTTGAGTCATGTTCAGTAGTAGCAGTAGTAGTAGTAGTAGTAGTATTAACAGTAGTAGTAGGAGCAGGAGTAGTAGTAGGACTGAGTGGGAGGAGGGAGGAGTATCAGTGGCAACAGCAGTTGTAGTGGTAGTAAAGGTAGTAGTAGTTGTAGTAGCAGTGGAAACAGTAGTAGTAGTCGTAGTAGTAGTAGTAGAAGCAGTAGTAGTAAAAGTGGTGGTGTTGGGGCAGCAGCAGCAGCAGCAGTAGTAGTAGTAGTAGTGGTGGTAGCAGAAGTACAAACAGCAGCAGCAGTAATAGTAGTAGTAATAGCAGCAGACGCAGGTGTAGTAGTAGCAGTAGCAGATGTGGGAGTGGCGGTAATAATAGTAGCAGAATTAGTGATAGTAGTTTTTGTCAACCACACAAGGGTGGTCTGCTGTATGATTCTAACTAGAAGGGAAAAATATACAAACTGGATTGGGATGCCTGAAACAAAAGGATATTCTCTCTCTAAATATAAAGCTTAAACATCATGTCTGGACCAGGAACAACATCAACAAGGAAATATCTTCAATATACAATTTGAACTATTAAGTTCCGATACATTTTAACTCAATCAGCTACAGGCTTACACTGTTTACCATACGCCACTGTCGAAACTTGCCGAACTCGAGCGGATATCCAGTTATTTCCGTATATCAAGACTTTGTCAGATGACAGTACATATATTCCCGAGTAAGATATTACAGATGCTCATAGCTGGTAAAAATTTTGAACCCCCCACCCACCCACCCCCTTCGCCCGTTACTTTTCCAAACAGACCATTTGGTATTTCCCTTTTTCTACCCTCTTTCCCAAAGAAAGTAATAAGGTGACAATCAAAATTAACCTTTTGTCCCCTTGGTTTTTCTGTAGATGATGAAGATAGCGACACCAATCACGACTGCGACAACAAAAATCACTCCAACAGCAGTAGCGGCGGAATTTGCTGTCTTTTGAGTTTCGTCTGCAACACACACACACACACACACACACACACACACACACACACACACACACACGCACGCTCACGACGCACGCACGCACGCACGTTGTAGAAAAGAAGAAAAAAAAAACTTTACGGGCGTTTTCCGAGATTTCATAGCATTCCTCGAGTTTCCGTGTTACAGTTAACGAGAAATACATTCAGTGTTTCTGCATGGAGCATGTGATTTCACTCCGCCCCTCACGTGCTCACCAAGTCATTAACCCCCGTGCACACGCGCTAACAATTAACATACGCTACTTGGCTGTTCATAGAAGTAGTATTTTCTTGCATTCTTGCTGGTTGTGAGAGATTTCTCCTGCTTACAAGCTGTATGTCACCGTCAAGTCTTTGCAGTTTATTGTGAGTTTATGACAATGGGTGGGTGTTTTTAACGTCCTTTTTCACCACGTATGGGTGATTTCAAAGGCGAGTCAACAAGGGAATTTCAAACAACACAGATATTTGTCTCCGGCCGGGACTCGAACTTCTAAGATGGACAGTTCTGTAAGTGGACAGCTGTTGTAATCTTGATTCTGTGTATTCGATTTATCATAATCGATGAACAGAGACTAACCTTAAATGAATTTTATGTGTGGAACTGTTAATTTAGAAATGGTAATGCGCTTTCAACAAAATGATGACTGAGTTTATTTCCTTTAGATGAGTAATATATTCGTTTATTCAATATATGTAAAAAAAATAATAATAATAAACAAAACTTTACAAACACTTCGCTAAGCAGTCAGTAACATCGTGTTTCTTGTGGTATTTAACAATCGAGTGTTACAAGTATTTCTTTCTACTCTTTCATCTCCGTGTGTGTGTGCGTGTGTGCGTGCGTGCGTGCGTACGTACGTGCGTGCGTGCGCGCGTGTGTGTGTGTGTGTGTGTGTGTGTGTGTGTGTGTGTGTGAGAGAGAGAGAGAGAGGGGGGGGGGGGGTAGAGGGAGACCGATAGTCTTACGAGTGGCAGGGGTGACGATGAAAATCACTTGAGTTTCTGGATGGTTTGCTTCAAAGTTAATCCGCCATGTCCAGGTGGCGTTGTCATCGATCTTCACGGTCCTTCTAAACACATACTCCCCGCGTTTTTGTGTACAGCTGCAGTTAGTGTCTTTTGACGCAGAGCAGTTCCCATTTATATGCCAAATGGTGCAAGCAAATACAGTAGTTGAAATGTTACTCGGAGATGCGTCTTTATTAAAGACGTCAATGGTAAAGTTGTCTGGAAGTTTGCAGGTTCCGTTAAGACCAAATGGTAGCGTAACGGCCGAGTTTTCCTGCTTCTGCAGAACCTGATCGTTGTGTAGAGTTGGGAAGTTCAGTGAATAGGTACCTAGATAGAAAACAAAGTTCATAGGGCAATTTCAAAAACAATTGTTCGAAAATGGACGGTCAGTTACGCATGTTTGTTACTCTCCAGATTTTACTCGTACAGGAATAATTGTGTGTGCGTTTCCTCTGTACATCGGTTACGAAGGATTCAGCTTAGTGTTTCGCTGCGTGGAGCAGGGTGGGTAGGTAAGTGTTTGGGGGTTTAACGTCCTTTTCCACCACATACGGGTGATACTAAGGACGGGGCAACGATGAAAACGCCAGCACAAATATTTGGCCCTAGCCCGGGAGTGAAGCAGAAACCGGAGACAGACGTTTACGTACCTTACCGTCTATTTCGAACAAGTCTGTTTGAATTTCCCCGTAGTATGTTAGTATGTGAACAATAACAATATGACGACGGACACCACCCCCCCCCCCCCTTCCCCTCTACCCCCTCCCCCCTCTCTGAATGAATGGTATACATTTGCACTCCCTAACGTGCAAGCAATACCAACTGAGCGAATCCTCCGTACATGCGTACCACTGACTTTCTTTTTTTTTAGCTCAGCTCTTACGAAGTGGGTTTGGGCCGCCGAGATGTGTACACCCGTGGCCTCACTAAACATAATAAGTCATAATCGGTGTGGCGGTCGGTGGTCTAGTGGTTAAGAGACTTGTCACCAATGCGAGAGGTCAGGGGTTCGAGTCCCACTCGGGGCACAGAATTTTTCCTTCTCGTATGTGGCACCGTTCATTCGGGCCGATCGTCGGGGGTTCTCTCCAGGTACTCCGGCTTCCTCCCCCTCTGCTTTGGAAATGTTCAGCCCACCAAATTTGAAAAATAAATGCAATTCTAAATTCCGAAATTTAAATAGCTGAGCTGGCCCTTCGCACCACGTTTGACTTGGTGGGAATTTACAAATTTACTACACGCATCTTTGTGTGTGTCAGCTAAGTCTCTTCTGTCCCTCAACTTCCTCGAGCACGACAAAAACTTTACCCCAGACTAATTCTGCCATGTATGCCTCTAGCATCGGAAATCTGACCGTGCAAGGAATGTGATTTGCACTAGTAACACTGTATTCACCTCCACGCTGGCTTGCCTCGTTCCATCTTTGTCAGTTTCTGGCCAAAACTGTCATCCAAATCATCATAACTATCGCCAGAACCTCCCTCACTACCCATGCCTATAAACACCTACATGGCGGCTTCAGCAACCGTCGATATTTGCCTTCTCTCCAACGCAAAGTTAAAGAAAAAAATCCAGATATGTTGAAGAGAGCATGTAGACAACGCGTTTTCCCTAACAAAACTGCCATGAAAGAACCGTTACTCTTGCTTGCTCCTCCGTCGAAAAAAAATAAAAAAATCGGCTCGTGCTCGGCGGGAACTTGTGCTGTGACACATATGCACTGCGTTTGCCTGCACAGCTGCAGAGCTGAGTGTGTGCCAAATCAGACCATCAGTGACACATACGTACACGCGTGTTACTCTCACGTGATGTGCTGGCGGATATGTCGGTAAGTGGCTTTTGCCTACGTGAACCATGTGTACTTAACTGCTGTTTGGAAGTGGAGGGAATTCCCTACCCATATCTTTCGCGTTTTAAAGTTCGTATATTGTGGGAACAGAAGCGGTTGGGTTACAAGGCAGTAAACACTAGACCACTGCACAACAGCATAGCTCTTTTGTATTTGTGGCAGGCAGCCATCTGTTCTCGCCTTGTAACCCAACCGACAGGTAGGGTTTCACAATACTGCCGGGTTTACTCATCGATACGAACAGTCCTTTTGTGTACTTGTATGCTTATGTCCCAAAAGCACATTATTGCAGTGGGTGCGAATGAAAGTCGTGGAATCAAAACTGCAGATCGTGTTAGTTTTTCAACTTGTTCCTGAGACGGAACGGAGTGGGCCAAAGGTCAAATGCGTGGTCGCTAAACACATGGTACAGCTGCCGCGAGGCAGTCACGGACGCAGATCAGCCTACGTGGCACGGGAAAGAACTCTTCTCACTTCAGTTGTACCCGCCGATGGCCCACCGTTCAGTCAGTGGTACCCGGATATGTTTGAAATGGCGGGTGTCGGTGCATTCAATTCAATTCAATTCAAATTACTGTATTAACTTGCGTGAATGTCTGGGATTTAACGTCCGTTTCAATCACGCAGGCGTGAAATCAAAGACAAGGCAACGAAAAACTGGAGTGAAACGGCGGTCATTACATTGTGATATAGCAGTAACTGATATATTGTTGATGGCGTCATTTTTTTAAAGTTAAAAATAGAGTTATTTATTCTATTGCTGGTCCATGCTGCAACTTCATTTCAGAGAAAAGAAAGCAAAATATTATGGGAACCTCGTAAAGTGTTTTTTTTTTTTTTTTTTTTCTGGCCGTTTCTTTATTTTAACTTATACTTACATTCTGTAGAGTCACTCCCGAATGTCTGCACCCAGAAAACTCCAAAAAGCACTGCTACTTTCCAGTAGCGGTTTAACACGACACAAGACATACCCAGTGGTCTGATCACGAGGAACAACTGAACAATACTAAAGTACACTCTCTATCCCTAATAATGTTAGACTGACGTATACATATGTCTATATCTTCCGCTTGTGGTTGTCGTGCGCATGAGTCCGAAACATTGCGACGGTTTGACGGACTATTTTGAAATTATTTCCGCGTCTCGTCACATTCAACAACACAGCATAACGTTGTACTGATAGTTACAGGGTTCAAAGGTCATGCACATTAAACATGCACTTTTATTGTGATGCTAACATTTATTTTTTAATTTGAAATTTTCTTTCCCTGAAAGTATTTATTTGAACGTTTTGTAAAATAAAAAGAAAGAGTTCCAGTTCATGTAGTTACTTTTCTTTCAGTTGCGTGTGACTGTGCGATCCCTGCTCTTTGACTGCATCGTTTTCGCGCTCCTAGGAAATGCAGGTAGGTATATCTTAAGCCGGATCTGTTATACTGATCATATATCATTTCATTTTATTTGTTCGTATTCGTTTCTTTCAATACTTTGTACTTGTTTTGGAGTTCAAAAGTCGAGTGTTGTTTTCAGGTTCCGTTACACGGTGTGATGCACCGTCTGCTGCGAGAGACCAGCCGGCACAGATAACTTGCTTTTTCAGTGTGGATGTCAGTCAGACAAGAAGGGACTTTGCCGTGCATAAATCTGACGCCGACGGAAAATACCAAGGGGAGTTTTGACTTATGCACTTTCTTTGTTGGTGGTTTGTTATGAGTTTAATGTCCTTTTCCAGCACGTAAGGGTGATATCAGACGGGGCAACGAGATAAAGGCCAGTACAAATATTTGGCCCCAGCCGGAATTCGATCTCATGACCCGAGCATTGAGAGTCCAACGCTCTACCATTCGGCTATCTCGGCTCCCCTGCTTTCTTTATATTATCTTGTAATTTTGCTTGCAACTTATATGAAGGGAGTGCGTTTTAGGAGCATGCTTTCAGGACAGCTATTCGTTATTGTCTAGCGGTTCAAAATACCTTTTTGAATACATTTTATAACACGCTAAGGGGGCGAAAAACAAGACTAACTCAAAACATAATCTGTGTCAGTTCTGTGTATTCTTTTATAAATTGTTATCTCCTTATTTGATGGGACATTTTTACTTTCGATGCTTGCGCGGCGTAAAGCCCCAAATAACTAACTAACTAACTAACTAACGTTTACTTTCGATAGCTGTAAAATGCTGCTTTGTATTCGACCGTTTCATTGCACGCTCATATAGGAGGTACGTGATTCTTGGAATACGCTTCTACAGATATTCTCCGCTGCACATGGTTACCGGATCAAGATCGTCCTACATGCAGAACACAGGGAGGCTACCGATTCAGTGGCAACGTTACAGATACAGTGCAGGTGGATATCCCGTCAGCTACTGACACACATATCGGTACATACGTGTGTCAACTGGTACCAGCGGATCCGTCTGATCTTGAACCGTGCAGTTTTAAGCTTACAGGTACACACACACACACACACACACACACACACACACACACACACACACACACACACACACACACACACACACGCTGAAAGGGTTAACAAACAAACAAACAAACAAACAATCAGAGGCGGCCTAAAAAACAAGAGAGAATATTCCATTCCATTTCCTGCCAAGGAGTCTTCTTTAAAGAAGATTAACAATGACAACGTTACTAATTAACAGCGTTTGAACCACCAATAGTGCAAATAATTACAGAAAAATAAATATTATTGCCTCTAGTTGATTTAGCGTGGTTTCAGTTATGATCTGAACCTTTCCTGAAACGCTGGCATTCATTTCCGATCTGGTTTGTATGTTGTTTCAGATGAAACCCCAACAACTACCGGACATGTCACATGGGCCTCGACAGATGGGAACAATACTACAGAAAGTACAAACGAAGGTATAATAATTATGTCACTGGAATACATGCGGTGAGAGTGGGAGCGTGGGTCTCGCTAGCGGCTCATTTGATAGGCTAGGAAAATTGCTGAACAAGGTAGAACAAATTTGATCCTAACTTTTTATTACAGATTTTAGTAGAACACAGGCCCCTAATGCTGTGGTGGTCTCCGTGAATTTTTTCTCCGTCCGCGTCACCGTTAAAAACGACCGTTTATCTTGCCATTTTCACTATATGAGCCCTATAAATGGGCTTTTGAGGGTGTGCACAAAGTATGCGTGTTTGCGGGTACAGAAATGCGCAGAACTCCACTCTAAATACGGTTACTATTAGACAAGACATGCATTGTTGACATACTGAAATTTTACCCCAATCAGAATGGTGCTTCCTGGAAAATTGCGGCCATCAGTTTGGTCGTTGATTCAAAGGACCCTGTAAAACGGCAGTATTTGATATTTTGCCTCTTTACAAATGAAAATCACTGGCATACATTACTGGCAAAATGTGATGGAGGGTATGTAGTGGAGGGGTGGTGGTGGTGGTGGTGGTGGTGGTGGTGGTGGTGGTGGGGGTGTGTGGGTGGGTGGTGGGGTGTGTGGGTGGGTGGTGGGGTGTGTGTGGGTGGGTGGGTGGTGGGGTGTGTGTGGGTGGGTGGGTGGTGGGGTGTGTGTGGGTGGGTGGTGGGGTGTGTGTGTGGGTGGGTGGTGGGGTGTGTGTGGGTGGGTGGTGGTGTGTGTGTGGGTGGTGGTGGTGGGTGTGGGTGTGGTGGGTGTGGGTGTGGTGGTGGTGTGTGGGTGTGGGTGTGTGGGTGTGGGTGGGTGTGTGTGTGGGTGTGGGTGTGTGTGTGTGTGTGTGTGTGTGTGTGTGTGTGTGTGTGTGTGTGTGTGTGTGCGTGTGTGTGTGTGGAGAGAGAGAGAGAGAGAGAGAGAGAGAGAGAGAGAGAGAGAGATTTCCTTTTTTTAAGATTCAAGGGCAAAAGCGTTGTGTTTTCAGGTATTACCAAGACTATTATCATTGCTGTTGCTGTGTCTGCTCCCGTCATTGTTCTCAGTGTCATCTTAATAACGTGGATGTTATGGTGAGACAAAACTCTGTATTGCAATTCTTATTAAGTATTATCCATGTTCAGTTCAGTTCATTTTATTTGTTTATAAGAAAATTTGCTTTGTGTGACATGTCACAGCCTAGGAAGCTACAAAGTATCAGAAAAATGAAATATTCTGTCCATTTTGGTGGTGGTGGAAGAAGTAGTAGTAGTATGAAAAAAGTAAATGCACTGACTACGCATAATTATTTCGTGTGCCTTTTAGCCAGCACGCTTTCTGATCTGATAATAGATCGACAAACAAAAGGTATGGTGACCTTTTGTATACAAGACAAAGTTTCGAAATAGTAGGTTAATAGGTATGACTCATTCCATGTTAAGTCTTTTTTATGGAACCATTCAAGATTTTTAAAAAAATGTTGAACACACACACACACACACACACACACACACACACACACACACACACACACACACACACCAGAGTAGTATTCCGTGTGACTGCCGTCATGTTTCAGCACTGACGATTTTTTGTTTGAATTGTTCTTTTTAACAGCAGATCGAGAGGACGCAACAAAAAGACTTTGAATGAAGCGGACACTCCCAAGGAATCCGTTGAACTGTTGGAAATAAAGGAAGGTCACTTCCTATCCGGCGACATAGAAGAATTATTACTCGCGTGCAAAACGGGCGATGACGAAAAGGTACAAACTATGCTTGAATCCAACAAGGACCTGGTTAACGCTATCGGCAGCAGTGGCGAATCTGCTCTCCATGTTGCCTGTCAACACGGACGATCAGCGATCGTGGATCGGCTGCTGGCGTCTGGGGCGATTGTTACTGCAAAAGACAAAGACGGCTGGACGCCACTTCACTGCGCCAGCGTTTCTGGTGTGGTTGTAACCGTTCATTTGTTACTGCGATATGGTGCAAATGTTAACAGCTTGACTAATGACATGTCTACTGCTCTTCATGTGGTTTGTGGTAACACAGACCTGAACTCTGAATACAGTCAGGTGGTTTCGAACGACAGTGCAAAAATCAAAGCTAAACAAAAAGGTACGACTAAAGGAAAAGGAAAGAAGACCACACCTGAAAAACCTACTGAAGCGGAAAGTGCGGATGAAAGCCAATCATCCGTTGCTTGGAAGCTTCTTATGAGTGGGGCGGACTTAGGCGCAAAAGATTGTAAAGAACGCACTCCACTTCATCTGGCGTGTCTCTATGGCAAAGAAGCTATTGTTAGCATGATGTTTGGAGACACTCTCAGACCAGACGTCGCCAACTCTGTGTGGAAGGTGACAAATTTGAAGGACAAAGAGAAACGGACACCACTTCACATGGCATACCTGGGAGGGAATGAAAGGATTGTGAAGATGCTCATTCAGAAAGGAGCCATGGAAAACGCCAGAGACAATTTTGGTTTCAGGCCAGCGGACCTCGCACAGGAGGGCAGTCAGGGGGATGATTTTGTAGTTGTTTAGGTAATTTTCCGTCAAACTGGACTGATACCGAAGACGTGAAAGAAAGGAAGGAATTCGAGGCCTTGAATCTCAAGCATAGTTATCTACAGCGCTCAAGTGTAGGGAGTCAACAGTTATTTTCCCTCTCTCAGGCAGTAATGTACCTGTAACCTACACATCTTTGACTAGACTGTAAAGATGTTTTGATTGTGTCTCATATCTCCTGCGTACCATTGGAAACCACATACACATCCACCGAGTCGTCTCAAAGGTCCAACATTTGTTTGTGATCAAACTTTGTGAGTGACTTGTGGTCAGATCTGTGATCAAGGACTCCACACAAACCTGTTCGAGCGTGTTAAGTGTTCACATCTGGCGAAGGTGTCCGAAACATTTGCATAGGCTGTCGCCATTTTCTGGTAAATGGTGCTTCATTCACAGCCTTCATGATATGATTGTAACTTTGATCACTCTGTGTGTGTGTGTGTGTGTGTGTGTGTGTGTGTGTGTGTGTGTGTGTGTGTGTGTGTGTGTGTGTGTGTGTGTGTGTGTGCAAGAGAGAGAGAGAGAGGAGCAAATAGACTAGGTGACGGTAGGTATGATCGGAGTGGAGGGTCATTCTCCAAAGCAGTGACACAAGAAGTGTCACGTACATACATTTTTTCCCCCAGAAAACGCACAACTTCTAATACTATGACCTACGTCAATATTAACAGAGCAGAATATGTATAACGTGTCACCATAAACATACAGCGAATCATTCTTTATCTTTACCTTGATCTCACGTATCTCAGGTTATGTTCACTTGAAACTCACAAACGTTCGCCAGGGTTGACCTGTATCGTACGTCAGGTTCGTGCAAACAGTACCAAAGCTAACCAGTCTTCAATTGTGTGCGTTTTTTGTGGAATGCCTCTACGAGACTTATCCATATTCTCGTGAGAACGAATGATTTGGTTTGGTCATAGTTCCCTCTCGTTTTTCTACTGCTAACCGGCGTGAACACTTTCGAGGTTAGTGTTGGTTTATTTGGGCAGTTGGTTATTTATCCTGGTCAAGGGATCGGCTGTCCCTCTTACTGTGTCGCCATTGTCTGACGGTCTCGTACAGATGCCGCAGCGGCTGGTACACAGGGTTTGGTGTTGTGTAGTCAGGGTTCACTGGACGCTCGTACGAGTCGGACACGTCTTCTGATGACACCCGAGCTGGACTGATCAAACCACCAGCGTCCGCTCCTGCAGGGAAAAAGAAACTCTGGGTGTGTTTGGTCACTTTTGATTAATCGGGGTGTTTTCCCCGAGCAATACGTCCCTGTTAAAATCTAAACTGAACACAGATCTAGATATTGTAACTGGGCTGAGTTTAACTAAAACAGTAATACTGAGCACGAACCAACTCTCATTTAAGCGATAGTAAATTTTGTAAATATGTATAAAAACGCGTTAAGCAAGTTATTTCTCGACATTAGTTCACCAATAAAGGGCCAAATAGTTCAATACGGGTCTGGAATCATGCTATAACATAAAATACACTTTACATTCATATAAAAAGCATTGTATCATTAACACACTTAACACACCCCACACAGAAATGTGTGTGTGTGTGTGTGTGTGTGTGTGTGTGTGTGTGTGTGTGTGTGTGTGTGTGTGTGTGTGTGCATAAAACTGATTACGTCAACTGTATTATCCGTCTGACCTCTCGGTCCCAACCAAATACAGTATTATTTGATGTTTTGTACAAGGAAGCTATTTTGTTCTACCTTTCTTCGCCTGTACAGGGACCAGGTAGCCCTCATAGTCAGTTGCTGCCTCTGACGCTCCAATTGCAGAAACACTGGCTCCTGAAACCATACATTCCATTAACCTATTGTGTTCATGCTCTGGCATACTCACGAGAGTATTGTGAGACAATATCTGTACACGCATTGTACGTACTTAGCCGGACCCTGTAAAACACACGCCTCTGTTCCTGCCTCTCTCTCTCTCTCTGTCTCTTCTCCCCCCCCCCCACCCCCCCCCCCCCCACCCCTTTGACTTGGAAAGTCGCAAAATGTACTATATCGGGCACATACGGTCTCACTTGGACTATGCGTTAACGGTGTGGGAAGGTTGCAACCACATTCACTTAAAGGGGCTTAACTTCCTTTACAGACTTGCAGCAAAGCTACTTTTACCGAACCCTCATCTTACAGCTGATGAAAAGCTAAACCAGCTGCAGCTTCTTCCCCTGTCAAAACACCTGCTATACAACAAAGAAATATTTTCATGCATAAGCGCGCGCGTGCGTGCGTGCTTGCGTGTGTGTGTGTGTGTGTGTGTGTGTGTGTGTGTGTGTGTGTGTGTGTGTGTGTGTGTGTGTGTGTGTGTATATATAAATATTATATTTCCTAGTTAGATAGATACTTCTAGAAATAGCAACGGCAGGTACGAAAATTGACTGTTTCACGTTAACTACCTCTGCCGTTGAAAAATAAAGTTTTCTTCTTCTTCTCTCTTTTTTTTTTTTTCGTTGCCCCACCTACACGTGGTGGAAAAGGAAGTTAAACTCCCAAACAGCGATCCTCTCTCTCTCTCTCTCTCTCTCTCTCTCTCTGCGAGCTGTACCTGATGGAGCGGGGTCGTCCTGCATCTCCATGTACTCATGATATGACGATCTGTCCTGACTCCTATTGCCGGCAGTATCATGGACGGTACGGGCTTTTAACTCGGGTTGAATGTCATCGTTTCTCCTCGCTGACACAAGAATTACATAGGGCAATGAAGCGACACAGACAGAAACTGTTCTTGTTTTAATGGAATATCACACTGCCGTTTACAGACACAGTAATGTTTCAGTTTAACACCTTTAACTACGGTTTATGCACGTGAATGATAATGACGATGCAACCACTCATCACACATTGTTTGCTTAGATATGATTTCACCAGTGTGGTAAGTTCAGTTGAAATCAGTTTTACATGCTATGTGCCTGCCCGAAAAATTCCACACGTGCTCCACTCTATGTTTCAGTGACCTCGCCATTGTCGAAGAAGCATAAAAGAACCCCATACATAATTTTAAATACAGTTATTTGAGAGTATACATTTTCATGTGAAAGCCTAGGTTAAATGTACCTCGTTTGCCGCGATTAATGATTGCAACAACAACTGCTGCTAGAGCCGTAATGCCAACAGTTCCCAGTACGATTGTTACGATCCCCGTTTCTCCAAGCAGAGCCGAGTCGGTGCTGTCGGTGCTGTCGGTGCCATCTGTTTTGTCCTCAGAATAGGTTAAAGGTAAAGGTTTCACAGAGTCGTTATTGCTAATTAATCCAAAGAAGGTTATACTTGTTTCAAGTCGTGAAGTCGTGAACGAGGAGAATTGCACGCATTAAACGGTCTCTCTCTCTCTCTCTCTCTCTCACACACACACACACACACACACACACACACACACACACACACACACACACACACACACGCACGCACGCACGCACGCACACGCACGCACGCACGCACGCACGCACGCACGCACGCACGCACGCACGCAATTTGTTTTGTTTGTTTCTTTTTTCGCTTCCTCTTGGGATACTTTCAGACAGTCTAGGCACATGATTTCTTATTTCTTGAAAAAGTAACCGCCCACGAAAAACGATTGAGTGAATGACACTTTAAATCGGACATCAGGTTTTCCCCGAGCGCTAGCATCCTTAAAAAACAAAAACAAAAACACGAGGATTTCTGGAGAGAAGGAAATCAACAAACCTAGTGTGATTCTGAGGGTGAACTTCACCACCCCCCCCCCCCCGTACCCCCCCCCCCTACACACACACACACACACACACACACACACACACACACACACACACACACATCCGCACACACACACACACACACACACACACACACACACACACACACATCCGCACAAACACACACTCATTCTGTATTTAAAAGTGACACATCAGCTCGAATGAAGGGCTTATCAAAAGCGTGCTTCCTGACATGAGGCGCAGTGCAGCGCCCGTCTAATGGCAGCAGTTAAAACTGATCAAACAGTGGGTGGATATAGGTTAACTGACTACTATTCTGAAAACTTTCCTTCTCACTGCACGGAGGTCAAGGTCACCTACAGGCCTACCCAACCCCAGATTGCATAGTGATAATCACCTGTCGACTTACGTCAAGTCATATGTGTTTCACTGCTTGCGTCAGTCAGTCAAGAGTGTTTATTTGTAGGCGCTTTGTGTGTGTGTGTGTGTGTGTGTGTGTGTGTGTGTGTGTGTGTGTGTGTGTGTGTGTGTGTGTTGTTTTTGTTTTTTAACTAATGTGTTCAACAACACAGAAAGAAATGAAAAAAAGAGTGGAAGAAACAGAGTCTCACAATTGGTGACAATGATGTTCAAATCCACATTGTATTTGTAGGTTGAGTTTCCTTTAACCTGCCATATCCAGACACCTTTATCGGACATGCGAGCTGTCCTTGTGAAGACATAATATCCTGGTTCTTTCGTACAGCTGCAGGTCTTGTCCCGCGCCTCACAGCTCCCATCGATCTGCCAAATGCCGCAAATAAGTGCTGGAAAATCGTTGGGTCCGCTTTGTGAAACGTCTATTGTCAGGTTTTCATGGAGATCACAAGTTGTGTTCAAGCGAAATGGTAATTGAATTACGGAGTGTTCCTGTACCCCCACGGTCGTTGTGCCGTCTAGGCTTGGAAAGTCCAGCGAATAGATACCTAAACGGAAAAAAAAACATTCCTTAGTAAGCGTTAAAAAAAAATGCTTCTGATATAGAACGACGTCAAAGATACCGTATCATTTTCTATTGCTTTGTTTTCTTCAGCATTCCTAAACAGTAGACATCCACAAATCAGAACTTGAAAGACGGCCACAAGATACGATTACCATAGACACTGAGAGCTACATAATTATACAGTGCTTTTGATAATTCAGTCGTCGACGATTTTCGGCGATCCCTTTTTTATGGAGCCACGTGTGTAATTATGTATCAAAGGAAAAAAGTTGGCCTGATCTCTTAATTTATTTCATGACAGTCGGGGGGTTGATTTTTTCAGTATCTTCTCGGCATAAGTGAATTTTTTCGAGGAAATGCGAGCTGTAAAACTGTTCAGAATCGAAATTAGCCAAAAATTCCCCCCCCCCCCCCCCCCCAAAAAAAAAAAAAAAGAAAGAAAAAAAAGAAGAAAAAAAAACATTAACAACAACAAAAAAAAAAAACAAAAAAAACTCAATTGACAACGACGAAAAGTAATTGACGTCGACTCTTAAAACCTTCAGGGCAAAGCAAGAAGCAGTGACGTCACTTAAAAGAGGCAGCTGCATGAAGGGGGTCGGGTTTGGGAGGGGGGGGGGGAGGGAAGGGG
Source organism: Batillaria attramentaria (assembly GCA_018292915.2). NCBI lineage: Eukaryota > Metazoa > Mollusca > Gastropoda > Batillariidae > Batillaria > Batillaria attramentaria. The sequence continues at coordinate 224,355 of JACVVK020000364.1, forward strand.
AGAAGGGGGGTGCCTTGGCAGTCCGTATGCAGGTTTAGTGTTCTGAAGTAAATTCTCTGCAGTTTTGTGCATCTTATAGGCTTCTGCATGGTTTCTCTCACAGTATGCATAAGTTTGATGATGAGTTTGATAGCTACAAACTGCAGTATCAGTTGTTCTGTCGCACATCTGAATGTGCAGTTATAACGTTTGTAGACGCTGGGCGTATGTTAGAGAAATACTTAGTCTACGAAAACTGCACCATGAACTCCTTGCTTGCGATCCTGTAACGCTTTCCCTGTTGATGTGGCCGGCTATTTTTAAATGCGGACGCATGAAAACGACAAGCTAACATATGGTGCATATTTCCTTTCAGCATAGCCTGAGCTGCACCTGTGCCAACCTGTTCGTGTTTCAAGTGTGTCGAGCTCACATGATATGGCTGACGGATATTGCAGTATGTCGGTAAGTGACCTAAGCACACCGTGACTTTTTGTACTTGTTGGTTGTCGCTTGGCACTACAGAGCGTGTATGCATAAATGTGGGCGCAAGTTATATTTGAAGCAGGTTGGGTGCTAGCCACAAGGAAGTAAAAACTACAGCAATGTACAACAGGAAAGGCGTTGTGGCATGGACTTGCTGTCTCACACGATGTAGGTCACTATGCCCGCTGTGTTATGTACACGCTTTGTCAACACTGTGGTATTTTCAAGAGGCCTAAAGCCCGGTATAGTTACTGTAGTTACTGTAATTTCTGTAGTGTTTGCGTCTTTGCAAGCACTTAAACCGTAAATTGCGTGGATTCAGTTTGGCAATGTTCAAAGGGTACTATTCACACCGGGACGATTTCACAATACACACGGACGTGTTTTTAAAAAAGGTACCGCTAGGCTATCGGGGACGCCAAATCAGAGCAGTGGGCACGGGCGACAACTCTTCTCACCCTGCATGGGGCCCCGGTGGCCCACTGTTCAGTCATTAATACGGAATACGGGCAGCCCTTCAGCTGCAGCCCAGCAGAGAAAATAGCGAAATAGGCCTGCTTGCAAGAAAATGTATGATTTTGTTGGTGTTGTTCTCTAATTATCATTTAGAGCAAGGGAATATTTCATGAGAAGGCAGTAAAGTAACTTTCTTTACTGATCATTCGGCATTATAAGTTATACTTACATTCTGTAGACTCACTCCCGAATGTCTGCATCCACAGTGCTCCGAAGATCACAATTACTTTCCAGCTACGGGTTAACATGATGCACGACATACCGTCTGAGCAACAGGAAAAACTCCACAATACTAAATTTCACTCTGTGCCCCTAATATTGTCAGACTGGTGTGAACTAAATCTTCCGCTTTGGGGTGTCATGCGCATAAATCTGAAACCTCAGGCTATTATGAAATAATTTCCGCGTGTCGTCATATTTAACAGCTCAGCAAAACGTTGTAGCGATGGTAGTAGGCTTTCTTGTCATGCCTACATCCTCAAAAGTACTGTTATTGAGATATTATCGATTTTTTTTTTACTTGATATTTTTCTGTTTCCTGTCCTATTGAGTAAAGGGGAGCCGGGGTGGCCGAATGGTAGAGCGTTGGACTTCGAATGCTCGGGTCGTGAGTTCGAATCCCGGCTGGGGCCAAATATTTGTGCTGGCTTTTTCATCGTTGCCCCGTCTTTGATATCACCAGTATGTAGTGGAAAGGGACGTTAAACCCCCAAACACCCACCCCACCCCCTTTTGGGTAATAATTGCTAAAAATGAAATTTCCCTTTGTGTGTCCTCATACTTAAAAAGTCTCAATCAGATATTTCTTAAAGTATTACATCGATGCTGAATACTGACACCGAAAATTTTGTACTTCTTTCTTTTTTGTGAAAGGGTTAGAAATGAAGAAAACAGTGTTCCTGTTCACACATTTACTTTTCTTTCAGATAAATGTGACTGTACGATCCCTGCTGTTTGAATGCATCGTTTTCGCGCTCATTGGAAGAATAAGTAAGTATGTCCATCGTGGATAATTTATGGAATAGGCGAGTTACTTTGCCTAAATTGGGAAGTGAGTTTGAACAGCTAGTTAACTTATGAGGGTGGGTGGGTGTTTGGGAGTTTGACGTCCTTTTCCACCACATACGGGTTAACTTATGAAATAGGAACCCAACTGTAATCAGGATACTGACAAGAGTCCAAACACTTGGTTTCAACACAAGACCAGGTGAGACAAGTTTTTAGAGGTTTTAGGTTGGGTTAAGAAGGTGGTGGCAGTGCATGGTGTTAGATATTTTTCTTTTCATTATTCATTTAATTATTATCATTATTTTTTATACTCTTGAGTTTGCGCAAATCTTGAACTGAGCAGTTTTATCTATGAAACGCGTGGTATATTTTATGAATGGAGTTGCTTTTTTTGAAATTGTTTTTTCTTCAAAATCATTTCACATTATATACAATGTATGTAGTACCTATTTCACGTATTAGAAAAAAAAAATCACGCCTATTTTATGAAAAAGGCAATTTTACAAAGTAGTAGTACAACATATCTAATGCCCTTTTTTTTCTTTTTTTTTATAGATTGATCACATTTTCTTTATTTATATTCGTTTTTACTGTGTGCGTGTTTTTCGATTCATAAGTCCGATGTTGCTGTCAGGTTCAGACACAAGATGTGAAGCTCCATCGGTTGCGGCAGGCCAATCGGCAAACATAACATGCTTCTTCAGTGTGGACGTCAGTAAAACCAGACAGGACTTTGCCGTGCAGAAGTCTGTCGCCGGCGAACCAGTTCAAGGAGAGTTTTAATTGTTTTCTTTTATCTCCCTGTGCAGTTTTACCTAGAATCTATTTAGAATAAAACCAGGGTTCATCCTGAGTTTATCTCGACCTGTGATAACATTTGCAATTTTCTGAAAACTTCAGATTACCATGAGCCACTTCAAGCCACTATTATGTAATCTGCATCGATCTCGGGCCTAGCCGGGAAGGCCCAAGCCTTGCGTAACAGTGGCTTGAAGTGGCTGCTATTGGTGTGTTGTGGCTTGTTCTTTTTAACCTGTCTCATTATATAGCGGGCAAGGGTTGGTCGGGCGCTTAAGAGTGATGCTGACAGCCTGGACCAAAATAATTTCCGAGCAATGAAATGAAGAAGATAGCTTTTATCTTTATGCTCTTTTGAAATTGCACTCTGTATTTCGGACACCTGCTCTAACTTGGACTCTCTGTGTACAGATATTCTACGCTGCACATGGGTGGATGGCGACCGACCTGTATGCACAATACATCAAGGCTATGAGTACGATGGAAACGTTGCAGATACGTTGCACGTGCATATCACGTCAGCCACTGACAAAAATGTTGGCAGATACGTGTGTCAGGTGGTACCATCGGAACTATCTGACCTCCAGCCATGCAGTTTCGAACTGATAGGTGTGTGTGTGTGTGTGTGTGTGTGTGTGTGTGTGTGTGTGTGATATTTTTATACTCGGGTTTATGTAAGTAATGCTATTCAAAGTTTATCCTACGATGTGGTTACAGGCAAGGTTTGTGTGTCCAGAATTCCAGCACGCCCAAAGAACATCAATTAAAAACAGTTTACTTTAAAACAAACTGAGCTTATTAGTTTTCTTTATAAGACAATATTCCCCATAACAGATACGGAAACAGCTACTTGACGTAAATCCTGGAGGTCCTCGCAGGCTGAGGAAACAAAACAAAAGTATAAGCACTTGTACAAAAAGCCGAAGTTTCAAGAGTCTTGATAAGAGTCCTAATATGGTGTCCATCATTTCTCTGGTACGTCATTTCTATTCAGTCCTTGTTTTATTACAGATCAAACCCAAAAGACAACCGACAGTGCCACAGATTCTTCGGTAGTTGATAAAAATGGGAACAATACCACAGAAACCACAAACGGAGGTAGGTCAATAGTGAAGGTTCAGCAGAGGATGGAGAATGGGAGGGTGTTGAATATTTACGCCTCTATAGTGGGAACTGAGAGACTCAGACTCAGACATTTTATTGTTCGGACTTCCGTCCATTACAATGGAAGTGAGTTGTCTTTACAAATAATGAAATGGCGTACAGAGAGAACAACACGGGATGATTTTATAAGCCGGAGGTAACCACACACACACACACACACACACACACACACGCGGAATAAATAGCCTACGCATGACCATCTGCGAGTAGCGTACTAACATATACACAGATCAGAAACATAACTATCGGGTAGTACTCCGTGTTACAGACACATGCCAGGCCGTGAGCCCATGTAAAACTAGTCAGGCAAACAAAACATCCAGAAAACCACAAGCTGCACGTGGAGTGTGCTACGCGAACGTGGTATTGTCACGTGGTATTGTCACGGAGCTTAAATGAGTGGAACACGTATTTTGCAAGGTCGCCAACGGCAGCTGGAGTCGGGGTGTGTAAAATTGACATCTGCTGTGTACAATAGAAATCTAGGTCAAACCTAGACAAGTATTTCTGGCGCAAGTCATCGTACAGGGGGCAGAAGAACAGAAAATGGACCTCGTCCTCTGGTACATTACGACAAAATGGACATACATTTGATGAATTTGACAGCTGGTATCTGGTTTTGTTACACATCAGTTCCGTAAGACCAAGTCTGAACTTAATGAACATATTTCTTACATAGTTTGAATGTATGATATCAAAGTAACTCTCTTTTCCCAATGATGTTTTAAAACTACGGTAGACGGCAAAGCGATCGCTTTCTGAAAGTTTAGACGACCAGTTTTGTTTTGAACAGTCAATCAACCTTTGTCTGCATTCATTAAGAAACATTCTCTTATTGCCAACACCTTGAGCAACCCAGACATGACCAAACCCATTTCGGAAAAGTAAATCTTTGACATGTGTAGCCCATGTAACTTTACCTCTGTCGTCCATTTCTTTCAGCATATGGTATGCCATGCCGGAGAATCTGACATGTGGTAAACTACACAGCCTAAGCCAATAGGAAACACATCTCACTGAGGACAGTACGGAAAGGGGATATCTCCCAAGTTCACCGTATACCATCTGATTGGGCGTTCGAAGGCTAACATTAAGAAGACATTTACATGCAAAAAGATGAACTTTCTCAATTTCTCTAAACTCTTCAACTCCCCAAATTTCTGAACCGTAAAGAAGCATCGGTGTAATCTGAGCATCAAACAGTTTGAAAAATATAGTAGGGTTACGACAATCTAATTTCCTGAGGACTCTAAAGGTATCTACAACACATTTCTTTGCCTTAATAACAAGATCAGTAACAGATGTGTTCAGGCTTAAACGAGTAGTAAAATTTAGACCTAGATATTTGTATGTATTAACAACTTCTACAGACTGAGTACCATATTTCCATTTCTCAAACTTTGACAAGAACCCTCCATTTCTAAACACAATGATCTTAGTTTTATCAAGATTAACAGTAAGTCCAAGTTTACCAGCAACAATGTACAAATTGTCTAACTGATTTTGTAGACCACTAGGTGTGCAGGAAAACAGGGCAATGTCATCAGCAAACATCAGCAAAAACAATTCAACTGCACCAGGCCTGAGCTGAAAACCATGTTTACCACTGGCAATAATATGAGAAGCTAACTCGTTAATTAAGAAAGAGAATAAAGTTGGCGAAGCCAAACATCCTTGCTTCAAACCTTGAAAACATTCAAAGTATTCGGTGTAATCCTTGTTGTCTCTAACACAAAACTTAACTGAGTTGTACATAGCTTTGAGTGCTGAAAGCATTTTCCCTTGTACACCAACCTTAAACAAAATATTCCATAGTACATTTCTCTTTACTGTATCAAAGGCTTTGCGAAAATCCACGAAGGCCAGGAAACTGAGAGAGAGAGAGAGAGAGAGAGAGAGAGAGAGAGAGAGACTCAAGACTCAAATTGTTTATTGTTAGGCCATTGACCCATAACAACTGGGTTCGGGAGCTGTTCCCAGCAGGGCAGCACATGGAACTACAAACAGAGAAAGTAATTACGGAATATAATGATCAACTATTTACACAGGTTGTACCATATACATCTGCAAAAAAACGTATGTTCAGTTAATATGTTCTTGGGTATATCAGTGCAATGTTCACCAGTAGCCAAGAATAACAGCTACTTCAACACTGGTACTGCCCCTTGTCGAAGCTTAAAGCTGTAATATAATATATCTAGCAAGATTTTGAACACAAAACCTGTCGTTAAACATAATATTCAATGTAGAGTAAGTTGCATGCTTTCTATATTTATCAGGTATAAATCTCGATCTAATGCCCTCCAAGTTTCTGCAATAAAACGATGCCTTAGAGCAGCAACAGTTTACCTCGAAGTGGCCATTTTGGAAAAATCCAGAATGCAGCCCATTGAAAAGTTTCACAGCTCAGTATAATTCAGGCGTTTATATGATCTTTCCAAATCTTCTTGTGAATGAGTGTCTTCGTGTGTTTAATACAGTAGCAGGATTGCTAAGAAAGATATCAACTAAATATTTACTTAATGCCATTTTAGTGTAGTGGCCCGTTGCTGCATGAAGCTTTCTCGTGTACAGCATGAAAGATGTTGCGGAGCAACAGATCAGTGAGACACAGCCGGCTGTTGCATGAAATGGGAAGGCCAGTTGTGCTGAATACTACACGCAACAGCAGTATACTGTATGCTTAGTCCCTTTTACTTCGCAATGCACACTTTGCATGAAATTTGTTGTCTGATGAAATAGAATCACAAATTACATTGTACAAAATAGAAAATTCATCATTCCATAGAAAACGTAACCTACATGCATCAAGCCAACACGAATGTGAAAGTCCGTTGTTGCATGTCATAGTGGCATATACTTCAGTCAGTTTTGGCGGCAGCAAACTCATTACACAGGGAAAGTCTGTTGCTGCATGAAGTGGCTCGAACAGAACCAGAGTCTTTCCAGAGCTACAAACCAACAACACACGCACCCAAGTGGTATGTTCCGACCAAAAGAGTATAGAATATAACAGAAACATGCAAGAATGACTTCAACATACCTCATATTGCAGTTTTATACGCAGCTCCATCATTGGTAACAAATCCAGAACATGAAAATACACACGTACAGATCCGTGTAACACTAACAGACACACACACACACCGTATTCTCCATCCCTAAACTGTCTCGCACGTTTGTGAAGTTTGTGAATCAGAATCCAGTGAAAGATGACAACTTAAAATCACATTAGCTTCATTAAGTCACAGTTTTCACCACAACTGTTAATCATCATCAGTGTCGTCATTCTCCTCTGTAACATCCACCTCAGCCAGACAGTCTCTCACGGTAGATGAAGAAGGCAACTTGGAGTAAAACTCATGATGACGGCTTGGGATTACCCCAGACCTGCACAAGTCAGTCAAGTCAGCTTTCTTGGCATTCGGGATCGGTAGCTGACTTGTGTACAGTAATGATAACGATGTAGTTCCCACCTGGGGACGTCCACGACGGCTTGTTCCTTTGATCTTGATCTGGCTAAACTGGTCCTTCATTCTGTACTTGAAGTAGACGGTGTCAGTGTCTGCCTTGGTCACCCGTATCCACTTCAGTTTCAGCCAGTTTACTCTGCGGTTGTTAATGTCATGTTTTGTGTTGCGCATGGTGTTTCTGGCTAGCTCCTTGAAATCATAAAATGCATCATGTTCCAAGGTGACCACAGTGTAGGGATCTGAATCTCTGGCACACTGAATCACTGTGATCCACTGGTCAGGGTGATGGATTTTCACCCCTCTCCTGCTGCGCTCTATGCAAGCATGCATACTGTCACATTCCATTTGACTGTGGCCACTTTCAAGAAACTTTTGATCTATTGTCTGTATGTTCGGTATGTTCTGAACTGCGTGATGGAGAGCTGCAGTGATGAATTGGTTTCGGTTTTGGCCTGTGCATGTGTCGGAGTAAAGAATGACATGTTGCACAGACTGTGGCAGTGACAGGATGTGTTTATAGAGACAAGTGCCGACTTCATTTGAACCTCTTTGTCCCTCTGATTCGTTCCACACATAGCATGCAGCTTTCTTATCTGCCAGAGAAAAAACAGACAAGTTGTAAGTGGAAAGTTTTCTCTTGTAATACGTTTGGCTTGTCAAGTCAAAAGGTGTTGGAAGGACCGCCTCCATATCAAATGTGGCAACATACAGGTTATCACTCTCCTGTGCTTCCTTCTTATCTTTTGCTTTTTCAGTGCGAGATTCTACTTTCCTTTCCATGTGCTCGCTGTACTCAGTTTCCCTTTCTGAAGTAAGCATGTTCCTTTTCTTCTCTTCATGATAAACATTGCACAGGAGACACTGATCTTTTTTGGGATGATGGAAACTAAGATTATACTCAGTTGTGAAAATGTGCCGGTACATACTACTTGATACAGGTGTGACATCAGCAGTTTCACATTCATCCTTGTACATTTTGTACATTTTGTTGACGTTCAGTGTACTGTCTAAAAATCGCCTTGTGTTCGTGTTCTTTCTACAATAGTGCGATTCCACAGCAGGGAAGGATTCAATGTGTTGCTTGACCCTGTTTCTGTCAGTGTTTGATGTTTTGTTGCTGGGTATGTTCTTTCCTCTTTTGTCTTCACCAGTGAATGTTCCGTCAGCAGAATGTTCCAAAGCATGCTGAATGTAAGCATGACCAATAGAAAGGGTAGCTTGGAAAAATCGTTTACACACTCTAACCTTTTCTCCTCCAACTGTGAAGAAATACTTTCTGTCCACAAGGCGTTTTTTCTGCACTGGTTGGTCAGACTCATCCAGGTAGGTGCGGGTGCGTTTCTCCTCAACATGCCGACAAACAAAGTCTTTCTGTCTTTCATAGTTTTGTAAGTCATAAAACGTTTGGAAGACTGTTTCTCTTTCTTCATGGCTGATCTTCTCTGTACATTTCAGTTTGCACTTACTACAATCAACAACCTTCAGACTCTTCGCCTGAATAGTTTTACCTCTGCTGCTTGTATACTGTTGTCCACTTAGTTTCAGTTGTTTTCTTACATTCCGTTTCCAGTTTTCCGGGTGTGCTACTCGTTTTCTGCCGCGTGCCTTTTTCGGGGGTGTGATGTATATACCTGGTATATTTGGTGACTCTTGCTCAGATTCTGTTGAATCACTATCCAAGCCATTTGCCTCATTTGTACAGGCATCCTGTGAGTGCTGGAGTTCCTCAGCCTCTTGTTCGTGTGATGGACACGTGTCACCAAACTCTGTGTAGATGTAGCGCTTTTTCAGCAAACAGCCATCAAAGTGTTCAGGTTGACCCCTAGGTGCCAGAAATGCTAGGTAGATGGGGGAGAAAACGGACGCGGTTTCTCCCGTCTTGAGTGATGGGGTGATATCCCACACTGGTTTGTCCAGCTTGCTAGAAAATATTTTGACACGTCGTCTGGTAAAATTGGCCAGGGCCAAAGGGAGGATGTCATTAGCTGTAGTGTTCCATACACCATTCTCCCGCAGCTCTTCCACACTGGCTCTGACCTGTTGTGTTCTTTCATGTTCACTGCCAGTGCATGGGAAAAAATCAACATAATGCTGAACGTTCTCGTTCATGTGAAGGCAGAGTGCTTCCCGAAGTGTTCCCTTGTCTTGATTTAGCAAGTGAAGAGAGGCAGCGGTAAAAAAGCAGTTTCCATCTGGATAAACTGGTACACGTTTCAGACCATTGTGCTGGAGCAGCTCGTCAAGTCTTTTGTTATGTACATGCACATTCAGCTGCCGGAATCTGTGGATGCGGTGACTTTCAGTGATAGCTGCAGACAAATCATCCTTCTCCTGACCTGAAATGTACCATGTAAAAAAGTTTTTTTCTCTCTCTCTCTCTCTAGTTTCTCCAATGCCCCAAAATAAATACTAAAAACAGTCACTCACGTTAAATAAAATTAAGTGGAAAAAACTTAAATTGACTTACCTGTATAGCTGGACTGAACAGAGGAGACAGAATTGTGATCAGCATCTTGCAAGTATTCCGCATCCAGTTGTATTGACATGAAAATGTCAGAGTCAGCATCTGACCACTCGAATTCAACTTCTTCATCCATTGAAACAAGCGATCTGAAAGCCACGGAAAGTCAGATTAAGCCAACAGTAAGCGAACGATATACAGTTTTAATTTTATAAAAGAGAGACAGACATTTCCTTCACTATCCTCGTTTAGTATGCCAGTTACAAACATGAGAAATGTGGGCTTCCTTTGCCGTATTACTATTTGATTCTGTATTTGAGAGAGAGAGAGGTTGACTGACTGATCGATTGATTGGATTTTTATTTTGCAAGTGAAAAGGCTCTTGGAGTATAATGTAACTTCATTTTCATGCCTGCCATTGGTAAACATCAAGTTAGTTTCAAAATAATCAATAACAAGATAAAGAAGCACGTTTTAAACATTTCAGCTAACAGAGAGAGAGAGAGAGAGAGAAACATTCTTACCTTCATGTGTGAAAACTTCAGCTCTGTGCTCTTCTCTGTCCGGTGTGGCAGAATGTAAATGGCAGAAAGGAAATACAGACACTGGGAGTTTGATAAAGTATGATCCAGTAATGTAGGGAAATTCCAGTGTTCTTCCTTCCCACGGTACCAAACCCATCCCGGCCGGTGCCAGATAAGGTGGTTGTTGACAGGCAGAAGCCACAGCTCTGCCCTCCCGTCCCCATGCAGGAAGCGCACTTAGTTTGTTTATCATCTTGTTGCCACTAGTCTGTCACACCTGGCGCTTTTTCCCATAGGCAGCTTCCCTACACCACTCCAGTGGACTGATGTTGTTTGTACTTTCCTGTTTCACAGGACTGTACTCTCTCATGCAACAAGCGTTCGTCGCCTTCGGAGCCTACTGTTGCATACACAGTCCAGTGTAGTTAACCATGTGCTTTCTTTAGAGCAGGAATAGTGCATGTTACAAGATCCCGTTGTCGCCCCAAATAAGTTATCGTGTCAATTTTATGCAGCAACAGTTTGTCACTAATATTTCTTTAATTAAGGCAACTTTCAAAATTTGATTTTATTGTAGGGAATGTTTGACCTTTATTGCACAAAATATCAAAAAATAAAAAAATGGAAATTTTTCAAGAAATAGGGTTGTTGCTCTAGGGCATCGAAAATAAAAAGTGCATTTCGTCTTCCAGTCCAGCACCACATAATGGGCAACTGTATAGGTTACTGTCAATAGTACATGAATATCTGAATTTGTGTATTTTGATATTTGAAGCGCCAATTCTGAAACGTATAAAAAGGTCACGTAATGTTTATTTGGGATGTCTTCAAAGTATGTTTCCAAAAGTACAGAAGATTTAAAGTGTCTATAAACGTTAAACCGAGAACTGTCTTGTATGTGACCGTGCCAATTTTGACCGAACGAGTCAACCAAACGCTGTTTATAAACACGTAAAAACCAATTGATGTTTTCGACACCCTGATTTTCCCAGACGAAACCAAAACCGTTCTTATAGAGTTCGTCATGTATATCCGTAACCCAGCATTTTTTACCACTGGCATGAAGGTGGAGTAGCATTTTGTAAGCTTTACACGGGAGTCTATAGTCATCCATCCTTGTTAGACGAAACCAATACCTGATACAACTAGCCCTAGCTTGTACATAAAGAGGATAACGACCTGTTTCACCATATGCCATGTCATTGGGAGTTCGGGGACTAACATTTAATAACTTCTTCAATGCAAACAAGTGAACTTTTTCAATAACATGATGCTCCTGCAAGCCCCACACTTCAGAACCATACATCAAAATTGGCTTGATCTGACAGTCAAACATTTTAAGAAAAATCACCGGAGAGAAGTCACCAATTTTCCATAAAGTTTTAAAAATCTCCATAATACCTCTCTTGGCTCTGGCTGGAATATCCTCAAAAGCCCTGGAAAAAGACAACTTTGTTGAGAAATACAAACCCAAATATTTATAGGAGTTTACCACAGATACTTCTTTACCATTGAACAATGCATAACACCTTTTCGTTGAAGAGAGAGAGAGGGAGAGAGAGAGAGAGTCGTTTCAGTTTTCCCCTGCATACGATTCTTATTTCAGGCACCAAGGACATCGGTATAATCGCTGCTGCTGTTGCTGGGCTCTTTATTGTCATCATCGTTTGCATCGTTGTCTTCGTAATAAGGCGGAAAAGGCAGTAAGATTAATTATTATTATAACGATTATTATTATTGTTGTTGTTAAAATATTAAATATCTTCTGTTTATGAGAAAAACTTTCAAATTTATTTCAATCGGAAAATTATAGTCCCAGAAGCACGTCTGCCAATTTTCAGTTTTTCTTTTTTTTTCTTCTTTTCTTTCTTGATAGCAGGCGGGAAGGGATTAACAACCGATCTTCAAAAGGGCCGGACATTCCAAAGGAAAGCATTGGTCTACTGGACTCAAAGGTAACGCAAGATAGACCCACAGAACAATTACTGCTTGCATGCAAGAAAGGTGACGGAAAAACAGTGATTAGTACTCTAGGATCAAAGAAGGCGAGCGTCAAGTGTACAGGTGTTAATGGACAGACTCCTCTCCATGTTGCTTGTCAGCACGGTCAAGCGAGGGTCGTGAATCAGTTATTGTCATTTGGGGCCAGTGTCGCTGCGACTGACGAAAACGGCTGGACACCACTGCACTGGGCCAGCTATTCTTGTTCTGCTGAAGTTGTGAAATTATTGCTGAAAAGCGGTGCAAAGATTATGAGCGTTGATAAAAACAAATCTACCGCCCTTCACCTGGCTTGTAGTAATACAGAACAGAATTCTGAAGACATCCAGGTGGTTCCCAAGACCAGTAAGAAAGTTAAAACTAAAGGTAAAGGCAAAGCGCCCAAAGTTACAACACCCACAGCGGCAGAAATTACGACTCAGAACGAGACAGCTACTGTGTGGGAACTTCTTATGAATGGAGCGCAAGTAGGTGCTAAAGACTCTAACGGACGTACACCACTCCACCTGGCGTGTCTGAATGGCAAAGAAACTATCGTCAGAACGATGTTTTCAGACACTCTGACTCCAAAGGTCAGCAAGTCTATTCGGGATGTGCTAAGTTTTAGGGACAAAGACAAACGGACACCACTGCACTTGGCATACCAGGGAGGGAATGAACAGATTGTGGAGATGCTGATTAAGAAAGGGGCCATGACAAGAGCCTTAGACAAAAACAGCCTTACACCAGAGAAGCTGGGACCCACGTCTGGTCACGAGGACATTGCTGTTGTCTCGGCTGGCTCAAACGAAACGCAGACGAACGCAGAGGAAACAACAAAAGCTTGAGTTCGTTAACTCAGACGCTAATCAGTTCGCTGTACCGTTGTTACTTCTCAAGCAAGGTTGTTCTTGACGTTGTTGCTGTTGTTCTAGGGTCAACTGATAAGGCTTGGCCGGGGGGGGGGGGGGGATTCTGAGGGAGGGTAAGAGTGTACAGGAGGGGGGGGGGGGGTATTCTGAGGGGGAAGTGTGTAAGGAATGGGAGATTTTGAGGGACGGGTGAAGGGTGTGAGGGAAGGCGAGGTGATTCCCACGGAGGGGGAGGGTGTTGTTGTTCACGAGGAAAAGGGACGTGGAACTCAAAATATTTGCTAACCAAACTTCATAGTTTAAAAAGCCACAAATCAGCGCCAAGAACAAACAAATCCTGCATTATCTAATTTTACCGATTTGCTGACCAGTGAAGGGTTACATGAGCAGATGGGACAGCTCATCTTATTTGCCTTTTTGTAATACTTTTTCCACGAAAGATCTTTCTTCCACCTCGGACGAAAGAAGCGCCGCTCAGTTGCTGCCTCCGATGCATTGACAATTGATGGCTTGACTGCTTTCAATTTGGTGTTTTTCCAGCGGGGAGGGATGGGTGGGATAATTCCTCTAGTTCATTTAAGTCATGCAATACCTTTCACCTGCGGAGATGTGAGTTCGAATCCCGGCTGGGGCCAAATGTTTGTACTGGCCTTTTTCTCGCTGTCCCGTCTTTGATATAACTCGTACGTGGTGGAAAAGGACGTTAATCTCCGAAACACCCACCTCACCCCGTATTTCGTTATTTCCAGTAACTGAGGTACATGTATTATACTCCCCCCCACTCCCCGTCCTCCCCGTGTTCCTACACAAGTGTGTGTTGTTCTGCGACCAGTATATGGGATTTGGCCGGGAGGGGGGAGGGGATTCTAAGGGAGAGGGGAAGGTATAAGAGCGGGTGGGGATGGGCAATAATGGGCATAGAAAATCGAATTCCAATGAAATGTTAAAGCTTCTCTTTCAAAAATATTAATCAAATGTTAATCAAATTTGCTGATACGTACTTAACAATGCTGTCAATCGTTCATTAAGAGACATGGTATGAGTTCGTTGCTCTTCTTGTTGTTCTTTCGGGTTATTTTTGGTGTAGTTCGCTTACGTACTGTTGTACATAACGATAACAGAGATGGTGTTTGCCTGTGTAGTCGGCGTTGTGTATACAGTGAATAGACAATTTGTCGTGATGGTAGGTTGCTTACAAAGTTGGTGGAAGATATTTCTGTTTGTTTATTACAATTTACATATGTCATGGCATTTTGTATATACCATACTTTGATTTATAATCATTTTTCTTTAGCTTAGAATCGACTCAGTGGTTATTGATGACATTGCATTCATCATTGTTGTGTAGCGTTGCTAGGTTTAGCCTTGCTTTCTTTGACATATCCATGGGAAGCAATGCTAAACCGGGTTTTTTTCAAAAACAGTAAAATGGTATCAGACTTTCTAGATTTCGCATATAGCCATCGTCTGTCTTATGTGTAGATAACGCCTGAATTTGTGCACTGTTTTTCAGTGTTTTTGTACACTTTATGTGTTTTTAAAATTTTTAATCTTGTCCTTTATACAGTTGTGGCTTCCTATAATTATCCACACCTCAGAAGGGGCTACAGGAATGTTTTTACTTTCACTTTGTTGGATCCACGATGATAGAATGGTGTTTTTGTTTGTTTGTTTGTTTGTTGCTTTTTCCCGTGTTCACAAACGAAGATGTTACACTATATTTCTAGCAAATTTTGTGTACAGTGATAAGCCTTGTGTTGTGCGAGTTCCTTATGGGAAACGTTCGGAAATAACTAGGACACATACAGGAAAAGTATTTTACTTGCACCATGACACACTATGCATATGCATTTTGACAGACATAAGTTGTTCAGTTTTATTAATCGGCTTTTTTTAAACCGGTGCATATGTTTTTACAGTGGCTTTTAGTCTGGATGGTTGTACATGTATCTCATGCATTTATTTAAAAGCATAATTAAATAAAGGAAGACTCATACTTTCCAAAGCCCTGATGTTTCGAATGAAATCCAAGCTTAAACGATACGTGTGTGTGTGTGTGTGTGTGTGTGTGTGTGTGTGTGTGTGTGTGTGTGTGTGTGAGAGAGAGAGAGAGAGAGATTTCAAATTAACACTGATGCTTGGACAAAAAAATTCTATTGTTCATTCAGTTAAGAATCGCCATGATCTAAACATCAAACAGTCTGTTTATCTCACGCACGGTAAGTCAACTGCATATAAGTGAGTCTGAATGAGCATACAAAACAAAGAGACAAACAAAACGCCAGAACTTTCTGCGCCATTGCACAACATAAAATCACAATGACCTTTCGTCAGGAGTGTCAAACAAAAGGTAAGAAAGTCGATTTAGTTTTCATAAACGGAGGACATGACATGTGCGAATCCTCAGTGTGAAACTGTAATGTCCCTAGGGTTTCCCTCAACTTGACCCATTTCTCCAAACAATCGCCCATTCCCGAGAAAACAGGTCATGTTATCAGTGCCCTTGGCCTATGAGTATTTGAGTTGCAAGCGGACGGTACAGTACAGACCAGACTCAGCAGATAACAGTCACGTCGCGCGATGAGATTGCATCCGTGGTTAACTACTGATATGGTTTGAATACCGCACTGAACAGCCCTGAAATAAACTTACGTATTGCAAAATTTGAAGAAATTCAAACAGCCGACTAGCCGATGACCACCTCTAAGTAGAGAAATCGTACTCGTATCCTCGCCTAGCCAAGGCTGTTCTGTGCTCTTTAGAGTTAATGACTTTGTGAGTAAACCTGCTGACACGTTCGAGCAGCACGATCGAGGCTTACGCTGGCGATTCATTGGTGGGTTTGGGTTTAATAATATAATTTGATTTTGTATTATGATACAAACTTTTTTTTTTTTGAATTCTCGTACAACTGATGCTGATTGTGTTTTATGCGTAGGGCCTACAGAGCACGAGTTCGTGACCTAACTGGACCTGTGCTCGATCTTCATCCAGTTCTTCTCAATGTCAGGGGAGCCGGGGTGGTCGAATGGTAGAGCGTTGGACTTCTAATGCTCGGGTCGTGAGTTCGATCCCTGCTGGAGCCAAATATTTGTGCTGGCTTTTTCATCGTTGCCCCGTCTTTGATATCACCCTATGTGGTGGAAAAGGACGTTAAACCCTCAAACACCCACCCACCCCTCTTCTCAATGTCAACATTTCTGACCGAATCTCTCTCTCTCTCTCTCTCTCTCTCTGTCTGTCTGTCTGTCTGTCTCGCTCTCGATATCTCTCTCTCTCTCTTTCATTACTCTGAACAGTCCTATGTCTAATCTGTTGTTTATATCTGTTGCTTCCTCCACAACCATCTTGTCACGTATTCACCGGAGCTTGTAGGGGCCGCCGGCCTATCAGTAAAGTGTCTTGAGTCTTGAGTTTCTCTCTCTCTCTCTCTCTCTCTCTCTCTCTCTCTCTAACACATAGCGAATGAAGAATGTTCATCGCAGGAATCATTGCAGCGTCATCTGCACTATTTCCGTGAACTGGACGCACAATCTTCATTTTGGAACACTCGAACTCTGACACACACTCTATACTCTACAACAAATCAGACCCAACTCTCAGTTTTACGCTTTACTGTGTAAAATAAACTGTAGGTATTGAACCTGACAGCACCAGCAGCTGTTCGCAGTGTACAACGTTTTGAATATCAGGCAAGTCAATATTTGTAACACAAAGGTTTATCAGCGAACACACGACATTAGTTTTCCAATTTTGAAACGACCCGTCCCTGGAAAATAACCTCTCTCAGAGTGTCAAAATGACTAAATTAGATGTCTCTCATGCGGTTTACCTCTCATCTTGTTGCCAGGTTAGAAAACTGCGTTTTTGAAAATCTTGGTATCCTGGTGATATATGGCCCATCAGTAGACGGGCTGATATTATGTCAACTATCAAAGAAAAACTCCTAATTGTATCACTTCTTTTCTGCTTGTAAGCAACACAGGCCAGTTTCCAGGAGGGTAGTCAGCGGGGGGAGGGGGTGGGGGGTCATCTTGTAGGTGTTAAGGTACTTTTCGGATGTTAGACACGCGAAAACAGAAAATTGTCGAGACAAAATTTCGACCACGGTTGTTTCTGTAGTCAAAGATAATCATAGAGACCTCATACAGACAATCGTGAGGCCTTATGCAAACGATGATGCAGACAGTGAATGTTATTTATGTATAAACATCAACTACAATTTGCATGGAAAGAAACTCATGTAGTGCATTACACGCACGCGAATACCTACACAATCACAAAACATACAATGATATGGACAAGGGACAAGATACGCAGATAAAGCTTAAGCCAAAGTGCCCTAGTCACGTAGACCTTGAATCTCAAGCGTAGTAATCTACAGCAGTGAAGTGTGTTGACAGAATAAATCATAGGGAGTGAACTGTGATTTCCCCTCCACAGGAATTAATATACCTGTAACCTTCGATTGAAATGTACAGATTGTGTAATATCTCCTGCGTACCATTGGAAAATACATACACAACCATCGGGACTCTCAAAAAGCGAAACGTATTCAAACTTTCTGTGTGATCATACTTTGTGAATGACTTGAGGTCAGATCTGTGATCAAGGACTCCACGCAAACCTGTTCGAGCGTGTGAGTGTTAACATCTGGCGAAGGTGTCCGAAACATTTGCATAGGCTGTCGCCATTTTATGGTAAGTGGTGCTGTATTCACAGCCGTAATGATATGATTTTAACGTTGATCAATCTGTGTGTGTGTGTGTGTGTGTGTGTGTGTGTGTGTGTGTGCGCGCGCGCGCAAAAGACAGAGTTACCTGAAAGAAATTGACGTCTTCAGTATTTTCTTTTTCATTGAACCTCTTAGGAACCACGTACAGCC
>JACVVK020000364.1:245000-265000 GCA_018292915.2 Batillaria attramentaria
ACGTCAATCAAACATGACGTCGGCAAACTGACGCTGATACAGTTTTGCGTCAGTGCGCGTGTGCCTTTTCTGCGATGTTTGTGAGGCGTGTGGCTTGTGTAAAGGAAATACATGTGCTTCGAGTACAAATTTTCGAGTCAACTGACGACAACGGCTGCAGTGAATTTTTCTAATTTTTTTGTATATTTTTTATGGCACCCCAGGCTCATTATCTATGTATAGTAGGAGCGATTTTGAGATCTAAAGTGTGTTCACCAGCACTTTCATCAGGTACGGCTTATGCCAAAAGTATAAAAGCGACAACCTCCAAAATTCACTCAGATGAGAGTCCGTATTCATGCTATCTATGTCCCAAAAATAGAGTGGTTTAGGTAAATATTACGCCTTTAAACGCCAGAAAGCCACTTCTTCTGAAAAGGGCGATAACTCGCAAATCATGTGTGCAATCGTACCTGGATCGGGCCTTCTACTCAACAATCTTGATTCATTTAGAAACCCCAAATTTGAAATCGATCGGTTCAGTATTTTCGGAGAAATAGGCATCTGAACTGGGTTCACATGCAATGTCAACTCAGGCTCGGTTTACATGAAAACTATAAGAGCGACCATTTTCTAGTAGTGACTCTGTTCAGAGTCCGTATTCAAGCTATCTACTGCCAAAAAATTGAGTGATTTAAATAAATATTACGCCTGTACACGAAAGACAACCAACTTGTCTCAAAAGGGCGATAACTCCCAAATCACTTAAGCAATCATCACACGCTTGAATCGTCTAATGTAACATTTTGATATATTTGGATACGCCAAATTTGAAGCCATTCGGTTGAGTATTTTCGAAGAAACGGGCCTGGACACAATTCACACACGCACACACGCACACACGCACGCACACACGCACACACGCACACACATCCGCACAGACGGCACTCACTGAGGAGGAGAAGTGCGTTCGGAACACCATACGCGTCAGCATCGATGACGCAAGTTTTCTTACGTCATTGTCAGAGTTACACTTGCAAAATCGTCTCTGCGGGAGATCGGC
This sequence comes from Batillaria attramentaria, assembly GCA_018292915.2. NCBI lineage: Eukaryota > Metazoa > Mollusca > Gastropoda > Batillariidae > Batillaria > Batillaria attramentaria. The sequence continues at coordinate 246,043 of JACVVK020000364.1, forward strand.
AGTGACGTGCGTTTGTACCACAGATGCTTGCCTATGAACGTGGAAATTTTAGCCCGTCCTATTATGTTGTTTCCATTACTATGGAAACAACATAATAAAAACAGACAAAATAACGTGAAATTTGGAGAAACAACTTCATGGGATGGGGGCCATTCCTCCTTGTTTTTCTATTTTATGTGTGAACCCCGAGTTCGTGTAATTGTTTGTCATTATTTTCAGTTGTGTTGGACTTCAAGTGGCCAAGTTCGGAGGGCACAGAACCTCGTTGTTTTGTTCATCCAGGCTACAGTTTTGACGGACATATTTCCCGGACACTGGTGCTGGGTGTTCCGTCCGCATCTGACCAGCACGTCGGGACATACGAGTGTCAGATAATACCTGCTGACAAAAGTGATTTCTCATCGTGCAGCCTTCAACTTAAAGGTTCGTGTGTGTGTGTGTGTGTGTGTGTGTGTGTGTGTGTGTGTGTGTGTGTGTGTTATATTTGTCAAAACTGAAAAAAAAATATGCCACAAAAGGCACACTAAAGAAAAAAGAAAAAAACAAACAAACAAAAAAAAAACAAACACTGACGACATGCTCAGATCATTGTTTGTTTATTTGTTTTTGTTGTTGTTATTTTTATTGTTTTGTTTTGTCTTATTTTTGACTAAATAGTCTTCAGGAGACAAGGTACATAATAGCGAAGACAAAGACAACAATGCTGAACTCATGTCATCGTAGTTGGACGGCACAGATACAACCAAATTTGTCGCCTATCTTATAATATTATGCCTGTCTGAACATTGAAGGACTCGCCGCTGCATGGGGAAAGAGTTTGGCTTTAGCCGCGAAACAGTCTTGGTTGCTTCCGCGGTAACTAACTAACTAACTAACTAACTAACTGACTGACTGACTGACTGACTGACTGACTTGGCCGAGAAAAACTTCCTTCTACTTATCCGAGATTCTACTGAAGCGTGTTTGACTTGAAAGTATGCGTCTGTAGAATATCGAACGTCAAAAGTAAACGACAATCACGGACAAAGAAGTGGATCCTTTTATTTATATTTCATCTATTTTCTTTCTTTCTCTTGCACACACACACACACACACACACACACACACACACACACACACACACACACACTGACAGAGAGATACGCGCGGGCATTATTAATTTCTTTCCTTTTGGTTGGAGTTTGGTATGAAATATGAAAGCAAAAATGGTATATGTGGCATACAAAATATTAAGCCCATTATGTCCAGGTTCCACAAATTGTGAGGCTCCGAAAGTGCACAGAGGTCAACCCGCAAAGGTGACCTGCTATTTCAGCACTGATATCAGCAAGACCGAAGACGATATTACAGTTCTGAAATATGACAACGATGGTAAAGATACGCGTGAGTACATTTTTTTTTTTTCAAACTAAACACACACACACACACACACACACACACACACACACACACACACACACACACACACACACACAAACGCGCGCGCGCGCGCGCGCGTCAGTAAAACTGATACAGTGCAGATCTAAGAATACTTTGTCAACAGCAAGAGCAACAACAAACAAACGAGTTGCAAGTGTTTAGCGCTGGAACAAATTGTACACTTTATACGAGGGCCACTCATTATGTTTTATAATCTGGACGACCTAATGACGTCGCTACTTTTCTGCTTACATCACATCGTAGACTAGTTTCCGTAATACTTATGACAAAAATTGTTACATGATTCCGTGCAACCGTTTGTATTCCATACATTCCGGACGAAAATGTCCGGTAAGGGTGACGGGTCTTTAGCCAGCAGTGTTGACCTTTCTGGAAGGGATTTTCGACTACTGCCAGGGAAAATCTTTTCAGGGATGCTTTCAGTTTAAAACACTGTATTGGAGAGCAAATTCCGTCCAAAGCCACTGTGTTCAGGTGGTTCCGACGGTTCATGTCTGGCCAGACAACAGTTGAAGACGATGACCGTTGTGGTACAAGGGCAACGACCGGTACCACAGAAAACGTCTCTAGGGTAGAATCCCTGATTAAGAAGGGCCCAAAAATGTTGTACGCTGAAATACAGGATATCATGAAGATTTCATCGGGAAATCTCTTTTGCATTCTTCACGACTGCCTTGGCATAAGGAAACGTTGTGCCCGTTGGGCGCCCTACAACCTGGGTGAAGAGCAGAAGCGGGGTAGGGTGGACTGGTGCACCCACATGCTAAGAAAATTTGACGGAGGAAGGTCCCCTAGTGTCTGGGACATCGTAACAGGAGACAAAACCTGGGTATACCAATACGAACCCGAAACGAAGCAACAGTCGACGGTGTGGGTCTTCCCAGGTGAGAACGCACATGTGAAATTCAAAAGAAACAGAAGTGTTTTCAAACAAATACTGGTTGTGGACAGAAAGACGACGATGGCTGACTGGTATGTTAACCACTGTTTGCCTAAAGTCTTCCAGACATGGTGCAAACAGCGTCCCCAAGCGGGTGTCCGTGGTCTACTGCTTCATCATGAAAGTGCCAGCGCACACATAGTTGCTGCAACACTGGACTGTGTAGATGAAAATAATGTTCAGCTGGTTACCAACCCACCATATTACCCTGATCCCCCTGTGACTGTTTTTTTTGTTTCCTTCCGCCAAGAGGCAGTTGAAGGGAAAGCAGTTTCGGAGCGCAGAAGATGCCCGAGCATTGTTCGAGGGTGTCATTGTGGACCTACCCCAGGCAACGTGGTCGGGTGTCACGGACAGCTGGTTTGAGGGAATGGCAAATTGTGTACAAGCTGATGGGAGGATCTTCCAAAACCTTGAGTGGACAGACTGGTTGTAAGTGTTCTTGAAAAGCCAGGTTGCAAAACATAATGAGTGGCCCTCGTATAAACATTATCACGCGAAAGATGTTCTATTTATGATGTTCTTTCAATTGATTTCTTTTCAGCTGTATTGACCTATGCATGGCCAGGTCCCGAAGGCAAGGTCTTTCACCTTAACCAAAACTATAGTTTTGACAGAAACATTTCCAGTACGCTGGTGGTGGGTATACCGTCTGCAAGCGAACAGCACGTCGGAAGATATGAGTGTCAAACGAAATCATCCGACAATTTTACACGATGCAGTTTTGGTGAGTGTGTGTGTGTGTGTGTGAGAGAGAGAGAGAGAGCGAGCATGTGTGTGTGTGTGTGTGTGTGTGTGTGTGTGTGTGTTGCCGCCTGCTAGAGTTCCATGAATTATGTTTGATGTTGTAGTGTGCTATGTCCGCTGCTATGTCCGCTGAATGCTGCTTGTCAGGACGGCGGTAGACACCAACACAACATACACTAAACACGCAACGACACAAGACATGAAATAACAGAAATGAAACGCAAATAAAAGCGACACAAAAGGGACAGAAACCACTTAACTTTGACAAAGGACGGCACAGGTCGACGTTTCGGCTTACGCCTTCTTCAGGACATAAACAAATGGGACATAACTTCAACAAACAAGCAAAAGGTAACTCTGCGGACGTACTGACATACACGGCGCGAAAAAAAAAAAAAAAAAAAAAGGGTGGGCGAGAAAAGGACCAGAAAAAAATAGCAAAATTATCACAACACCCATCCTTAGGTGACAGAAGACCATGGACTGTGTGTGAAAAAAAAAAAAAAATGTTGGGCAGAAAAGAACAAAAAAGAATAGTGAAAATTAGCAATCACAACACCCATCCTTTGGTGACAAGGACCATGGATTGTGTGTGAAAAAAGTTCAGAGGGTTATGTTACGGCTTTTCGTTCAAACCACCCGGGGCCTGACTTCCCAGGCGCTGAATAATGTGCGACTCCATGTCGCGTCTGTCTGTGGCGTCACCGTGCATAAGCCACAGGCCAGTTACTGTCATGTTTAAGATGGAGTGGCCTGCAGAATTGAAATGCACGGCAACGGGTTTTATTCTGTTGTGTCTGGTGTCGGCGATATGTTCAGCAAAGCGTGTTGCCAGGCTACGTCCAGTTTCCCCAACATACAGTTTGTGACATGCGGTACAGATGATGGCGTATATGAGGTTTGTACTGTCGCATGTGAAGTGGCGTTTGATGGTCATTTTTCCTTTGGGGCCCTTGACAGAAGTCACTGTTGAGACATGACAGCAGGTTTTGCAATTTTGTTTTTTGCATGGAGTTGTACCAGGGGGTAGGGGTTGGTGGGGCCTGACATTGGCGCGAACCAGAAGGTCTCGCAAGTTGGTGTTGTGATAATTTTGCTATTTTTTTCTGGTCCTTTTCTCGCCCACCCTTTTTTTTTTTTTTTTCCGCGCCGTGTATGTCAGTACGTCCGCAGAGTTACCTTTTGCTTGTTTGTTGAAGTTATGTCCCATTTGTTTATGTCCTGAAGAAGGCGTAAGCCGAAACGTCGACCTGTGCCGTCCTTTGTCAAAGTTAAGTGGTTTCTGTCCCTTTTGTGTCGCTTTTATTTGCTTAACTTGTAACCACTTCGCAGTCATTACCGTTTCCGTTTCTAGAAATGAAACGATTTTTCGAGAATAAAGGGATAAAGTTTTGATGATGATTATCAACACAACAGGTCTTCAATAACTGACGGTGAAATAAAAGACATGGGCCGTTTGAACGAAAGTATATCGTTCACTGTTCACGAGAGTCAAAGATACAATGGTAAAAACTAAGAGCAGTTAGCAAAACAGAATAACACACCAAATGAACTTCAAGTACAGAATCAATAAAACCTCACGCCTCCGCGTTCCTACTCCTGAATACTCGATGGGAAAAATCTGAAGCGTGTACAGCTAGGACAAAACCCGGCTGCAGCCCCTGCGGCAACTAACCAGTATGTAAAAGCCTATCACCTACCAACGAACCTACATACAACCAGTACTATTCCTACCTGGCCCCGCCCCAACACACAGCCTAGCGACAGACAACACAAGAGCACGTTAACGCATCTTTAGAGGCCACAAGTCCCGCCTGGGAGAAAACTCCTGGGCAGTGTTAGTTGCCAGTGCGTAAAGCTCAAACACAAGGCGTGGGGAAGGGATAGCCGAGAATTTGAAGAGATTAGGGGTGAGGGGTCACATCTAAACACAAAGTTAGTATAGAGTGGTAAAGACTCTGGACGCATGGGATTACTATTCCCGATGCGGGTAACGGCCAATGGGATGGTGCCAGTAACCGCAAGTGCTGCGGAGTGTATAGAGCCTACACTCCACTCCAACCCTGGCACCCTCTGTGGACGAAAGAGGCGGGAGAAAGCAAAAGAAACACGAAATGTACAGTACGACAAATTCGACCGAAGTCAGTGGATTTCTTTCGTAGTGCAAGGGGAATACTCTGCGGGCAAACGGAACACCGCAGTCAAGGCAGCCCACCCAGTACCTACCAGAAATCCGTACGAATAACGACCAATGGCCAAAAGACAAGCATCCAACACAGGTTTTGTACTCAGTCTTACTCGAGAGAGCAAGCCCCGAAATTAGACGCAAGTCTCAAGTCCAATTCCTGTCTGAAGAGACGTCCGAGACCAAAGTGTCCCTGGATTGAACTTATGGTGATACCATTGCCGTATACAATCGGATAGCATCAAGCTCGGGACAGTACTCAGATTTCCCTCGAGAGAGTGAAAGATTTCCGTGCCCCTTGGCGCCCATGCAGGCACAGTCTCGGTAAGGTATGTGCTACGCTTACCTGAAGTTTCAAAATTAAACCTTGCCGTCCAACTCAGATCAAACTTGTTTAGAAAAAGGTAGAGTCAGAGTACTTAAAAAGACTAGGGAATATTTTACCCCGTTCTGCTTCTAAAACCTTAAACCTTTCCTTTTATAGTTCCGAGACATCTCTCCTATAAGAATAAACAAGATTGTTGTCTTTAGAGGCTAGAATTACAAGGGGAAAACAAAAAACAAAAACAAAACAAACAAAAAAACCTTCCTAAAACAAGGGAGATAATCACCGCCTTGACCTATTGACCCGAGAGCAAGGGACACTACTCTCGTTAGTAAACACTGGCCGCGAGCGGGATCGCTGTACAGCGCTGGGGAAAGAAGCGATCTTATTACTGTCAGTGCTAGCGCTCTCCCTGGCTGATAGTAAACTGCACACACATGCTCTACAGCAAAGCCAGAAAGTATAGTTACTTAAAATTTACTAAGTCCAGGGCATTTTCATCACATGTGTGTGTTTTCTTCCAATGTCTGAAAGAATAATAATAGTAAATCATTGTCGGGGTTTGTTTGTTTGTTTGTTTGTTTGTTTGTTTCTCACCCGCACTTCTTTGCGGTTGTTGCTTTGTGTAATGAATTTTTCAAGTATGAAACGAGAAAGTCTACCCCCCCCCCCAAAAAAAAAAAAAAAAAAAAAAATCCTTGACTAGCGTATCATTTATTCAAGTTCATCTGTTTTGGTTTGATGTCAAGCGCCCGTACCTCCACGCAAAACCGTGATACCTTGATACATTTTAATGTGATTGTAGATTGATTCGTTCTAACTGGGATGAAAATTCTGATGGAGAGAGGATAATAGTGTTCGCAATGGAAACATACGAGTATTTTTATATAATTAAGGGTTGGTGGTTTAAACAAGTATGCCGAATGATGACTTAGGTGTGTTGCAGAAATAATTCCAGAGGCAGCTAACGATTCAGGGCTCGAGGAGACAACCGGACAGAACCAAAAGAATGGTTCCAACGAAATTCAACGTGAAGGTATAGAAGTCCTGACAACGTTATCATTTTCCCCTGGACATATACAGCTAAAACACGCATGTTGTTATGCATGTTCTCAACACTGAAATGGCATGAAAACATTTGTTATTGTGTGTGAACGTATACATCAAATGTTTGTCTCAGCATTATACCATTTGTTTTGGATCTTGCGAGGCATTTCAAGACAAAGTTTATCAGCCTTGAGTGACGCGCCCTCGCCATCTCCTTGAGAAAAGGACGTTAACTCCCCCCCCCCCCACACATATAATTTGTGTGTGTGTGTGTGTGTGTGTGTGTGTGTGTGTGTGTGATAAGAAATTGTTAGCTTAGCCATTATACTTTGATATTTATTACTGCATAATTTCGCATGTACCACTGTTTCAGAATCCAACGAAAGTTTCCTGGTACCTGTACTGTTACCCGTATTCCTGTGTATCGTCATGGTCGGCACCATTTGTGTCATCTTAATCATCCGGTGAGAAGGAAGTATAGGTGCATTGCTGTTAGCAATGTTATCGCATTGTGTTTGTGTGTGTGTGTGTGTGTGTGTGTGTGTGTGTGTGTGTGTGTGTGTGTGTGAGAGAGAGAGAGAGAGAGAGAGAGAGAGAGAGAGAGAGAGAAGTAACTTTGTTTAATTTGTCTGTTGTATGTATGTATAGTCCTGTTAGTCAACCGTAGAGAAAATACCGTAACAAGTATTTATCATAAAGACAACGGCAATGACAGTGACGACAAAAATACCCGAACCAACACGATTCATGTTAAAGTTAGGGTTACAATGATATTTTAAATAAATAATTTATCATTCTGGTTTCCAAAATTATGAATGACTTGCTTTAGCAACTTTACTCACTTTAATCAGATGCATGTATTTATGTTAATGCGCACATCTTGTATTTTATGTGCTTCTGCTATGCTTGTCACAGACGGAGAAGACACAAGGCAAGTAAGAAGGGAAAAGATGACGAGCAGGATATATTCATAAAGCAAGGAAAAGTGATATACAGAAACCGCAGACAGCAAGGTGTCGGCAGCGAGGAGATCAGTGTCATCGATTGCGATGCTAGGTCTGAAGAAGATCCCGCGACTTCTGGGGTAACTCAACCTTTCATTACAAACGCCGATACAACTGAACAGCAAATGCTTGATGATATGAGGGATTTGTTCGCGGCTTGCGAGACAGGTGACGTAGACACCGTGAACAAAACTGTGTCGTCATATAGAAATATGGTGCATTTTACAAACAGTAATGGCGAGACTGCTCTACATGTTGCAAGCAAGTACGGTCAAGTTCACATCGTGGAAAAGTTGCTTGGGTACGGGGCCAGTGTCGACGCTAAAGACAACAGCGGCTTGGCACCGCTACATACTGCCGTCTGCTTAGGAGCGGCTACAGTAGGGGGCGCGTTATTGGAAAGTGTTGAGGCAACAGACGGCAGTGACAACAAGCCGCCACACACTGCCACAATCGGAACCGATGCAAAAGACAACACTGACAACACGCCGCTACAAAGTGTTGACTACTCGCAGACAACTGAAGTAGTAGGACTGTTGCTGAGACACGGAGCCAAAGTGAATGCAAAAGACAACAAGGACCGCACACCACTACATATCGCCAGCTGCATCGGAGCGACCGAGGTAGCAGATCTTTTGCTGAAAAAGGGAGCTATAGTGAATGCACAGGACGCCAGTGACAACACACCGCTGCACACTGCCAGCTACTTTGGGGCAGCTGATGCAACAGACTTATTACTGAAATATCGTGCTGACACTGATTGTACAAATAAGAAGAAATCGACAGCTCTTCATTTGGCCTGCAGTGACGGAAAGCTAACAGCTAATGACTTCAGAGAAGCTGTTGGTGACATTACTGAGAGCACAGATAGAAAACTCACGGCGTTGGTGATTAATAAGCATGAGTCTGTAGTAGAGAAACTTCTTGATGCTGGCGCCAGTGTCAGCCCTGTTGATGTTAAAGGCCGGACACCACTTCATCTGGCCTGTCTAAATCGTAAGCAGAATATTGTTGACACTTTGATCAATACTTGCTCAAGTGTTGATCCTAGCACTTACCTCACTGTTCCTATGGGCCTTGAAGCATCAGATAGTGAAGGGCGGACACCGCTTCATATGGCGTGTTACGGAGGAAGTGAGGAGGTTGTAGGCAAGCTGATCAACGAGGGAGCAAACTTTTTTTTTTTTTTTTTTTTTTTTGCTGCCCCAACTCTTTTGCCAACTCCAGTGGTGCTCCTCCCAGGTCATGGGTGGAACCCACGGAGGGCTCGGAAGCTGGGACAATTTTTATTATGCATGATGATGGAGATGAGGATGATAGTAAGATGATGCTATGGGGGTCCATGTGGTTTGGGACTGCGGGACAGGGCCGCATTCCACGCTTCCTGTCATAAATATCCCGGCATTAACCAGGCCCGGGAACTACGGCACCTGCGGTGCCGGCCGTGTAATCATCCACATCATAAGACGTGTCATACTAAGGGAAGCACCCCCAAAGTCGCACCCTTGAAGTGGGTGAAGCTCGGCTGTGTGGCAACAGCCTCCCCATCGGGTCCATAGCACACCCGCTCTGGGTAGGAGCCGACCTAGGTAGGAAAAATCCCGCTTGCCTCGGCTGGGACTCGAACCCGGGTCTCCCGGTCCATGATCCGAAGTGCTAACCACTACACTACGGGGGCCGGTGAGGGAGCAAACTTGGAAGCTAAAGACAATTACGGTAAAACTCCAGCAGTTCTGGCAAGAGACGCTGGACACGCGCATATTGCAACACAAATTTCAGTCGCCATGCGCGAAAAAAAGAAAGAAAACAAACAAATCCAAAATTCCAGTTGAAAATCTCATTGGTATCAGAGACAAAGTTTCGAGAAAAAAGAAAAAAAATCAAAAACGCACAAAGGCAAAGGCTGCATTTCCTTCTGCTGAGTTTGCATACATTGCCAGCAATATTAGAATGAAAGCCGCCGACACATACAGAGACAAAATGTTCATTGCACACGGGTGACGAGGAAAGTGATTATGAGCTGTTGCTGTCTCCTACAATGCAGAGTTTTTCTGCATGTCTGCTAAATATCAGCAGATTGTTACATCCTGCGCGCTAAACAAGCACACACCCATCCACACTCTTGCACTCGCAAGTAAGAGAGACTGGTATCAATTGTCAGTCTTTATGTACTCCGTTTACTGAAGACAAAAAGGATAACAATACTGAGTATACGATTGCGATTCAAGACAAACTTTCAAACGTCACTGTTGAAAAAGTGTATGAAAGAACACCAGTCTAAGGAATGAAGCGTTGGACTTCCAATGCTCGGGTCGTGAGTTCGAATCCCGGCTGCGGCCAAATATTTCTGCTGGCTTTTTCATCGTTGCCCCGTCTTTGATGTATCACCCTTACGTGGTGGAAAAGGACGTTAAACTCCCAAACACCCACCCACCCACCCTAAGGAATGAAATGTTGGCGGCAGTTTAGTAGTCCCTTCTTGATAAACCATAAACAGCACCAACACTGTCAAACATAAAGCAAGTTCTCAGCAACCGCGAAATAACATTCATCCAACCGGAAACAGAGTAAATGTACAAAAGCCACAAAACGTACGTGTTGAGACTACAAAATGTGAAACACACAACTGCAATTATACACTAACTATTAGCAGATGACGAAAGGTGTAAATACGTAATTCGAAGGAAAATGCACAGCTAGCAGAGAATTTGTCACAAATTTACAGTAATGAATGTATGCTTGCTTTCAGTGTATGCACGTAAAGACAGAGAGCTAGGCTGATGTGCGTGTGAAGCTGTTGATCTGTCTAGACCGGGCGTGACCTAGTTTCTCGGGAAGAGCTAGTTCTCGGGAAATAGGCTAGGCTGCTAGTTTCCTTGGCCTGTTTTTGATGGTCACGTTGACACTGCACAGTCTTGACTGGGAGCGTAAATACGGTGGTTAGCCAAGATGGCGCAAGGTTTTTCAAGTGTCATCTCGAATGTTTGTAATAAAGGCATGCACCCGTCGATACATTGCTTTAGCGTTGTCGTTGCCTGTGTGATACAGGAACAAGCGTGTCATTTCATATAGACGTTAGAAAGTTGTGGAAATGTTTAATCTGAAATCTCGCAGTGGCTCATAGAAGCAACAGTTTCTCAAAATGTTAGGCATTTTCTAAATTCGAAGAGCAATATAATGCATGAGAACACCAGTTTTAATTACGTGGAGTAAAGTGAAATCTTACGATAAACACATATGTTTTCATATCAAAGTTTCCTTAAGGAGTAACAATATGATGACTCGATTCTCGAATTATAAACAAAACAAAACAAACTAACAACAACAACGACAGCAATAAAACGAACAGATGACCAAACAAGCAAACTAATGAAAAAAATAACAACTAAAAACCAACCTGTAATAGGTATGTATTGACCATTAAAAAACGCATGTAGTACACTGTTTAACTGCACGCATAAAACACACAGGAAAAGAAACAAACTGGTAGATAAAATGACACAGTCACACTGTGAATGTCATACCCAAAGCACTGAGGTGTGTTGCTATGAGAGGCAGCCAACAGTTGCTTCCCGTTAACATTACGAGAAACAGGAAGTGATGTACGAACCTGTAGTCTACACAACTTCGATTGTTTGTGTATGTACAGATCATATATGCATGCTGATTCGCTGGACGATATATCTGTACAGCCACTGTGACATCTGAAAAATCTAGTACTCTTTGTGATCAAGCTTTGTAATTGTTATCAATTCTGTTATGAAGGCCTCCGCGCACATTTGATCGAGTGTGTGGGCTCTTAACATCTGGACAAGATATCTGAAACGGTCGCATACATTGTCGCCATTTTACAGACTACAGGATAGAAAATACTTTAGTATTCTCGAAAGGTAAGTGGTGGTTAATTCGCAGGTCTTGTATTCGTTCTTCACATGTTATGGCAATGTTAATCCCGATGATGAGAATAAAGGTTGTCAAGCTGGTAATGGGCGTCTTCAATTCGCTATGACCTTTCGTGATCGGGGTACACAGGTTCGCGAGATAACTCGCCCTGTTCCGGGTCCGTCGATAACTCTAGGCCCCCGCTGAGTTGTCCCCCCGTGCATACACAGACCAACAGCATGCATGCATGTTTCGTGCTCTGCCACGAAAAATGGGTGTTTGTCGCGGCAAGGGAGACAACTCATGCAGGAATAATCTCGAAACAGGCTGAGAATGTACTGCGCTGGTGAATTCGACAGTTTTCACCGCTTCTGTGCACACTGTGAAATAACACGGGGACCTCAAAGTTGTTCGCAACTGTCCACTTTCCTTGTCACCGAGTATTTTTGTTTTTTCCGTCTTAGGTCTCACTTAGCTCGACTCCGTCTCGGTGCAGGGCCTTAGAGTTATCGACGGACAGGGTTGACTCAGACGACGCCCTCAGGAAGGAACGATCGGAAACTTTCACGCGGAAATATTTACTTCACATCCGCGGCATGCGGGTCGTTTTATGCGACACAGTGAGGAGTGAACCCGATTCTGACAAGACAATAATCGTCAACCTGATGCGGCTAAAACATATTCACAGAGTAATTTCTTTGGAAAAAGCTTTGTATTTTTGTACTGGTCCAGTGTACCTGTTTAGTGTGTCAAGCAAATGCAAGTAGAAGATGACTACATGGTGTGTACTCTACATGCCTGAAAACACAACAACAAAAACTCCAACCGTCTAGCAGGCGTCGTAAGATGAACACTCTCCTCGAATTCGAGAGTGCCTGGCTGTCTTCAGCTCGGACCCAAGACAGATTGTTGGCAAAGGCACGTGTTTTGGCTACATGAAAAGAACAGGAACGAGTCTTGTCTTTTTGTTTTGTCGGTTTCTAAAATGATTTGATGTTTTTGTACAAGGAAAACTTCTTCCGCGCAATGCTGCTACCTTCCTTCGCCTGTGCAGGGACCAGGTAGCCCTCAGAGTCAGTTGCTGCTTCTGTCGCTTCAGCTGCAGAACCACTGGCTGCTGAAACCATACATTAAGTTTTACTTTTGTGTAAATGCTCTGGCGTACTCACGGAGATGTTGTAAGACAAATTAAGTACGTACACACATCTCTCTGACCCTGTCCCTGTGTGTGTCTTTTGTGTTTGTAAGTCTCTCTCTCTCTCTCTCTCTCTCTCTCTCTCTTACCTGAAGGAGTAGGTTCGTCCTGTATTTCCATGTACAGATGATATGACGGTGTGTCCTTACGAACTTGGCCCTGGTTGTCATTGTCCTGGATGGCACGGGCTCTTAACTCGGGTTGTATTTCATAGGTTCTCCTCACTGACAGGAGAATTACATGGGATATTCAGGGACAGAGAACTTTTAGAAACACCGCTCTTTGGAGGTACAATGATATATATTTTTATCTCTATGATTTATGCACGTAAATAATATTGATTAACAAATCATTATGGTGAAACTACGTTGCACCCAATATTTTATCGTGCAGTTAACGAGCATGATAAAACCACGTACACGTAATTGTTTAAACTGATAATGTTAAATACATCTATTTGAGAGATAACATTTTCGTGTGGAAAATCTAGTTCGGACGTACCTCTTTTACAGCGAATGATGACTGCAACAACAACTGCTGCTAGAGCTGCAATGCCAACAGTTCCAAGTGCGATTGTTGCGGTGCCCGTGCTGTCGGTGCCATCTAATAATAATAATAATTATTATTATTATTGTATAGGCGCTTTTCCCAATTTCGTGAATCGGCTCAAAGCACCGCGAACTGAACCCAACACGCACGCTCACGTGAATCACACGCATTCTCTCACACACACACACACACACATCACAATCACGTGGTGCGAAGGGTCAGCTCAGCTATTTAAATTTCGGAATTTAGAATTGCCTTTATTTTTCAAATTGCACAGGACTGAGAAACACATTAAGTCAATTTGTCACTAACTGGTTATTACCAGTTCACAGTCGGTTATACAAGCCGTGAGGTCGTGAACGAGGAGGTTTACACGCATTAAAAGGTCTCTCTCTCTCTCTCTCTCTCTCTCTCTCTCTCTCTCTCTCACACACACACACACACACACACACACACACACACGCACGCACGCACGCACGCACGGAGACTTACGTCTGATGTTAAAAATCACATCCGTTTCTTGTTCTGGTTCCGTCATTAGTTCCCAAGTCCAAATGCCACTGTCTGTCAGCTGAACAGTCCGTCTCAGTTCGTACAATCCATCAGGTAAACAGCTGCAGTTTGATTTTCGTGACGAATGGCAAACTCCATTGAAATACGAAATATAACAGACTATTTTCTGGAAACTCCCATGTGTGCTTTTAGAAATCTCCATGAATAAGCCTTTAGGAACACTGCAGGCAGGATTAATTCGAAACTGCAAAGTGACATCCGTGTTTTCAATGGCTGTCAAAATGATGTTGCCATCTGAACTTGGTAGGTCAAACAAGATGTAACCTGAAAATAATGTACATTTCTCGTCTTATAGCCGAAGGAAAAAGTTCACTTCGGAAAAGTAAAAATTCAAAGCAATGCTAAATTATATGATGTTTTATTTATGTTGATGCGACTGTTGAATAAATTGGGGTCGGGGGTGGGGTGGGGTGGGGTGGAGTGGGGAGCGAGTATGCGATTAACAAAGCCTAAAATACACAAACATGAACAATGTACTTCAAAGAACACTTCCTTGTGTTGCCCAAAATATTTTCAACTGAACATATAAGAAATAGCGCTGACTGCCAAAGACCACATTAACAACATTGGTCCTATATTATATTAATGGGGTTATCAATTTGATATGCTGGGGCATACACTGAGCGCGCACTAAAGAAAAGGACAGCGGATTTTTTGACTAAGTGCAACGCCCGTTGCCTTGCCGTTGTCCTCGTGATTTTCCAACATGGCTCCAGTCAAGAAGCCTGGGACGATGATGCATGTAAAATCCCAAGCGGGCCTCTTATCCATGTTTCAGGAACGTACCACAGAGAAACTCTACCTTGTTCACGATTTAGAGCATTTCGTCCGGTCATTCCTGAAGCGTCCGCAGAGCATTCTCCAGAATTGTTGTCAGGTCGATTACACTAGCGTGGGAATAGATTTGGTATGCTAAACTACTCTTATCCCCCGGGCCATATTTATTAAAACTCTTTGTGTGCTGACTTTGCCATGAACTGTCTCGCACCAGCTGCCTGGATCCAGTGGTGGCATGTGGGCCAAATGATTTTATATTTGGGAGAAATGTTGCTGAGATGTTGCTTCAGCTGGTCGTCGAGAAAACCTGACAGCGGAAATGTTGGAAACCGAGGTAAAACGTTAACAAACTGTACCGATGCAGAGAACGTCAAATGCTACAGTGGTGACATTCCCTGTTCATTCTGATCCCATGTGTGCGATATTGGCAGTACACAAATGGAGGGTGGGTGGGTGTTTGGGAGTTTAACGTCCTTTTCCACCACGTGTGGGTGATATCAAAGACGGGGCAACGAGAAAAGGGCTAGCACAAATATATGGCCCCAGCCGGGATTCGAACTCACGACCCGAGCATTGGGAGTCCAACGCTCTACCATTCGGCTATCCCGGCTCCCTTACAAAGTGATGGAAGATGCAAACTTTCAAAATGAATTCTAAGAAAGGGTTTGTTATATGTACTAGATTTTTCACCGTCTTTGAGTAATTCAAATTTGATTGTGGTGGATACGTTATTTTGTCTCTCAGAGTTTAGAATAGCACTAGAATCCCTTATTTTGGTTTTGCTTCATTTCTAATATTTGTATTAGCACACTTACAGTCACTGGTAGAGTCTGCGTATGTCCATATCACCATGCAAAGAAGCATCGTTTTCAGAGTGTCCTTTGTAAACAATGTACAAGCCATCTTAATTGAACACAGCTAACTCACAACTAACTGATGCGTCGACTTAACAAGACACAAAACCCAAAATTCTTCCGCATTATTGATGCATTTCGTATGTTATAGTATTAATTAAGGTTTTGAATGTCTTCCTTTTAAGCAAGTACAATACACAACAGAAACATAATTAACACATTGGCTAAACAGAGACGAATAAAACTCGTTTTAATGGCCGGAGTGGATCTTATTTTCAGTCCAGGGGAGGTGAGCGCTAGCGTTACCTTCCCCTTGTTTCCCGCCTTTTCCATAGACACGCGTCATGCCATTACGTAACAGCTCAGCCTAGGTCCCGCGGCGTCCCGCAGAGCGGCGGCCACCAGTAGCTGCAGACGGGCTGGAGCCCGGGAGAGGGAGTGGTGGCAATAACTTGCTTCCCCCTGGTCGCTACCCACTCTCAGAATGAAGCCAGCCAGCCCCAAACAATAAATATATATAATCTCGTTTTAGTAGGAAGCACATGGCTTATGCCATTTATTGGTCTTTATCCCAACAAGGAAATGGTTAACGCTATCGGCAGAAATGGCGAATCTGCTCTCCATGTTGCCTGTCAACACGGACGATCAGCGATCGTGGATCGGCTGCTGGCGTCTGGGGCGATTGTTACTACAAAAGACAAAGACGACTGGACGCCACTTCACAGCGCCAGCATGTCTGGTATGGTTCCAACTGTTCGCCTGTTACAGCTTGACTAATGACAAGTCTACTGCTCTTCATGTGGTTTGTGGTAACACAGACCTGAACTCTGAATACAGTCAGGTGGTTTTGAACGACAGTGCAAACATCAAAACTAAACAAAAAGGTACGACTAAAGGAAAAGGAAAGAAGACCAAACCTGAAAAACCTACTGAAGCGGAAAGTGCGGCTGAAAGCCAATCATCGATTGCTTGGAAGCTTCTTATGGGTGGGGCGGATGTAGGCGCAAAAGATTGTAAAGGACGCACTCCACTTCATCTGGCGTGTCTCTATGGCAAAGAAGCTATTGTTAGCATGATGTTCGGGAACACTCTCAGACCAGACGTCGCCATGTCTATGTGGAATGTGATAAACCTAAGGGACGAAGACAAACGGACACCACTTCACATGGCATATCTGGAAGGGAATGAAGGGATTGTGAAGATGCTAAATGAGTGAGGAGCCATGGAAAACGTCAGAGACAATTTTGGTTTCAGGCCAGCGGACCTTGCACAGGGGGCTAGTCAGGGGGATGATTTTGTAGTTGTTCTATAGATAATTTTCCGTCAAACTGGGCTGAGACGTGAAAGAAAAGAAGGAATTCGAGGCTAGGACTGGAACGCACGAATGCACGCGCGCGCGCGCGAGTGTGTGTGTGTGTGTGTGTGTGTGTGTGTGTGTGTGTGTGTAAATTTCACTGTGACATCTGTAACATCTTGCAGCAGCATAACTGGATGGCGGTGTTGCCTATTCAGGATGATAGTGGTGTGGTAATCACTGTGACGGTTATCGGTAACTGTCGATGGTTGTCAGGTTTGAAAGTTGGTTGTAAATATCTGTTTGGTGGCTGTGACATATATTGACTATGTATAGAAAGCTAAGCTTGCTGGTATTCTCTTCCTGTTTTCGTTATTTTTGTTTTGCTTCCTTGTGCTGTGTATGATGGAGACATTTGGTGGTGTTGGTAACATTGCTTGCATACTGTGTTGTGCAGTGTGAGTTCCGCACTACGTGCAACGGCGGGAATTGAGTTTGGTTTTGTGTCACTATATCTTCATTGTCATAAATCCATGTGATTTCTACGCTCTGGCCGTAAACCGTGTTTGTATGTACATGCATGTGTATTTACTACCCACCAATTTATTTGAATTTTTTTTGCGGGATTTTCCCCATGTACTGAGTGTTGTGTGGTGCAAATCTTTCTTATCGGACATATCACGACCCACACACAGAACATCATTCATTCTCATCATTCTGTTTAAGATCATAGAATTACAGATGAATACAAATGAGTTTATTACTTTTATTCTTGACTTGAAAAAGTAATCTCGAAAAGGAAAAGAAGACAACTGTAAATCTGAACTGCTGTAAGTTTAACTATGAGTGAAAGCTATGTACACGGCGCAAGGGTCGAATGGAGCCAATTTATAGAATATGTTCAGCGTTGATGTTTTGACTCCATTCCCTTATCTTTCTTTAATTACAAGACCAGTACAATGAATCCTTCCAGTTTGCCCCGTTCGACTTGTTTGCTTCAATTTCTTTTATGATTATTACCGATTTAAGGAACGACATGTTTATTGTGCTTACAGTGACTTGAAATTTACACATAAGAAATTAAACATTATCAACAGTAGATGGAATCTATACAGAAAATCAAATTCTCTGCAGATACCAAGTTATCCACTCACAATTTGAATGTCAAACACACCTGAGTGTAAACAGAAAAAGAAGCGAAACTGACTTCAAGTGTAAGTATTAAACAAGATGGCCACCAGCCCAATATGTTGTTTCCATTCAATGACCTGCTGTAGTCACAGTCGTAGTCGTTGTGTCATGTATGCAGCCCGCGCGCACACGCCGGAACGCAAGCTCTCTGACATCAAGCATGCTGACATAAAGAAAGTACTGAAAACCCTTATCGTGCCTCTATGCACTTGCAAAAACCCAAACACATGAGGTCGTGTGAGCTCGCCTAGCTGGTTGACGTCACAACTTGTAGGCGTATGCGAGGATCTACATGGGTGAATGAATTCTTGTAATAAAGTCGTTCCCCTTTGACAGAGTTACTTCCCGCAGACCTGACTGACAGACGATTGCTTACTGGTATCGGAGAAGAGACCCTCTCTCTCTCTCTCTCTCTCGCCTTAGACGCGCGCTTGCGCGCGCACGCACGCACCCCCCCCCCCTCCCCCTACACACACACACACACACATTATGCAAAGACCTTGGAATCATAAAGACGCGTCACTCCTGCCCTCGTAAGAGTAGACTCCAGAGTGCAGTCCCTTTTCGGCGGGGCGTGAAAATGTGACTGCTTACACCCAGCGCCATTTTAAAAAATGGCGAATTTTTTTTAGAAAAGCGAAGACGTGTGTCAAATGAATCGATCTGAAACGAAGTCTTGAATATCCGACCACTTTTGGTTTGGGCAAAATCTTTGCCAGCGGACAATTATTGTTGCGATTTGATGGCACTGTTTACGTGGTACACTGATCCAACAGGATGTGAGTAAACGGCAAGGGGGTTGCACTCTGACAGGCCAAGGTGTTGCACTCTGCAGGCAAGTATTTTGCACGGTGCAGACGATCACGTACCTGCCTTGTGGTGGAATAAGAGACGATTACAAAAGCATACACACCCGTGCTCTAGGACTGAATGTAATAATAGATCTGTCCATTCA
>JACVVK020000364.1:267500-300000 GCA_018292915.2 Batillaria attramentaria
TAGAATTAACTTACACTCATGAAGTCTGCTTACAGCGCTCACCTAAGCTTGTATTTGATATTTGCTGAACGGCATGGATCGAAGTCCAAAGCGCAGCGTTTGAATAGAATAATATATTCAGTTTCTACTGTGTTTAACAGTATAATCTCCCATTGCGCGACCTTCTAGAACGTATGCCACCAATAGAAAGGAAACATTAGTTTTACTCTGGACGATAACGTCTGAACGAAAGTAGGAGTTTACTCATGTATGAAGAACACATAACAGATACGACCTGACATACTTCTGCAAGGTGAGGTGTTAAAACTGGATTTGGACACTTAACAGGACATCCACAGATATACAAAAAGACAACAAAGAGCATAATAATGATGATAATAATGATGATAATACTTATATAGCGTTGTAACCTATTAATAAGTAATAGTTGAATGCACTTAAAACTAAAGATAAAATGAAATAACAAGTGAAAGGAAGAAACATGTACACACATATACAGAGCGAAACCAGGTCAGCGCCTAGGCACGACGACACGCATATTCTAATTTTATCTCCCCCTTTTGAATTTTGTAGTGCTTTCGGGAGTCACAATAAAGGCTGAACCGCCTGTCTGTCAGTTGACTGAATGCGGGATAGCAGTGAAATCCCGTGGTTGGAAAACGCGTTTGTCCTGAAGAGCACATTGACCTAACGTCTCAGCAGTATGCTACTCGATTGAAACTGTGCTTACGCCTTGTAGTGGCTAGAGTTTTTAATATGTGTGCCATGGGGGTATGACAGAAACAGGAACACGAAACAAGTGGGCTGATCTGCTTCGCTTAGTTTCTGTATGATGATTGTACATCGAGAAGCACTGCCTTTGTAGAAAAGGAAAATAGGCTGTCTAAGATATATAATCATAATTATATATAAAAAAACAACATTTTTTGTTTGTTTGTTTTAAGCGCTATAATATAGCTAGGCAGATTCAACGATAACAACGATCGTATTAAAATAAATACGCAGCAACAGAGGGTTTTTTTTACTCCTGACGGCTGCATAAACTTTGACATGAAGCATTCAAAGTAGAGCTAAAGCTAGTAAAAGTGAAACGAGCAGATGATAGTGGAAGAGGCCAAATATCAAGCCTTTAAAAAAATTCTTAAGTACATTGTATTTAATAATAAATAAATCTGTTCAAGCGAAACGGGAACGCGCGCGCGCGCGCGCGCGCGCGCGCGTGTGTGTGTGTGTGTGTGTGTGTGTGTGTGTGTGTGTGAAGAGATAGGCAATACAAAAATAAACAGAACCCCATGGATAAAACAAAGGTAACGACACAATTCCTCACGTTCTCGCCAAGTTACAATACAAAAGTAAAAGTTACAATGACCTTTCCTCACGAGTATCGAAATTACTTCGTATTGCACAAACGGAGGCAATAGCAATGAGTGATCAGTGTGAAACTGTGATCTCCGCAGGGTTGTATTTAGAAGACCCAGTTTCTCACAACAATCGTCCGTTCTCGAGGAGGTGGACCACATTTTTCAGTGTCCAAGGTTACCGGTACTTGACGTGACAGTTGGCAGTGCACCACAGGCTGAGAACGGTGGCGGAGCTCAAATGTGCTTTACAAGTATTGCTTTCGGTCCTATCTTACCGACATTGTTTTGGGATAAACGTATTTACACAAGCAACACAAAGGGCAAACAACCGGCTAGATTATGCCAAAACCGTGCGCACTGTGAACAACGACAGTGAACCCACACTTCTATGTACGTCAATGTAAACATTAAGATTGAAGAAAATAAAAGGAACTACATTATTTTTTTCCTGCATCTAAGTTTATCTCTCGGTAATTGTCACGTAAAGGACTTTCTATGACATTTATGCTCAGAGATCGTTGTGGGCTGTTTCTGTGGTATGTATGCTATTTAAGTATACACGTCCACCTCACTTCGCCCCCCGGGGGCAACCACCTTCTCGTGGTGGGGGGCGTATGTGGCCCGTTGACCCTGTGGGCTATGCTGGATAGGGTTACCCATACCAGACAGGCCACAGGCGAGGGTCCAGCTAAGAGTTGCCATGTCTTTGCTAATGGAGACTGTTGGCACTAGATATAGTGTACAGTATTCTTTGCCTTTCATTCTTGTCACTACTTGTCCAGTTTCTAGAAATCTTCTGGTAGGAGATATCCTATGGTTTTCTAGTCTGGTCCGTTTTTTCCATCCCCTCAAACTCTACAGGGCCCATTATAGTCCTGTAGTCCCTTTATTTTTACTGTGTTCCTTTAGGGACCGGAGTGTTTGCCGTGCTCCGCGACCTGTGTCGGAGGATGAGAGGATCCTGGTAGTTGAGGTTTCCTATGGGTGTCGTCCTGTAGGGGCCAACACGCTACTTTGGCCTTTAGTTCTTCTAGACAGGAGGCTAGGCGGCCCGGCCTAGTCAACCGGCTCTGGTCATGTCTTGCCCTGCTGATCCAGCAGAAGGCGGTGGCTGAACGGGTCAATTGGGGGTTTTTAATCTCCGAGTATATTCTTTGGGTAGCCCTGGTGCACGTTGGTCGGAGACCCACCAACACATGTGCATCCCCCTGTTGGGCTCCGTGGTGGGTGGGGAGCCCGGAGAATGAATAAATAACAAACATAAATGGCAAACAACAAAACAAAACGACTTTCAGAAAAACGCAAGAGAGATGTGCCCTTTGAGATAGACAGTGATAGTGACTGTGAGGACTCAGGCCCTGCTTCCCGGCAGGAAACCTGGCCCCGCTACCTAGTTGTACACTCACTGCAAGAAGGCAAGACTGCTGCCCGAATTCATCCTTTCCTTGTCGGTAAAGTTCTGCAGGCTACCGTCGGTCGTCCTGAGGGCAAACGCTTGCCTTCAGGCGATCTGCTCGTCTGTTGTGAGCAGAAGAAGTACTCAGATGCTCTCCTGATGCTTACCAAAATTGGTGAAGTTGAGGTGCATGTATCACCCCACCGCTCCCTGAATTCCAGCAAGGGGGTTGTGAGAGATGAGGCCCTGGCCTACTTGTCCGATGAAGAACTGGTCAGGTGCCTTAAATCACAGGGTGTGACTCACGCGAGACGCATCATCAGCAAGAGGGACCAAAAACCGACAGGCACTGTCATTTTGACGTTCGGTGTTCCGTCTCGACCTGACCGCATCTGGGCCGGCTTCTATTGGCTCCGAGTCAAACAGTTTGTTCCCCTGCCACTTCGCTGTTTCAAGTGTGGTCAGTATGGCCACGGAAAGGATAATTGTAAGAACGGCGAGTGTTGTTTCCGATGCGGTGTCCAGGGTCACGAGGGGGCGAACTGCTCGGCTCCCCCCAAGTGCGTCAATTGCAGTGGAGACCACATGGCGTCCTCTAGGGAGTGTCCGAGGTGGAAGGAGGAGTGTGCAATCCAGCGCATCCGAGCGGAGCAAGGGGTCTCCTTCCCTGAGGCTCGCCGGATCGCGTCTGGCTCCTCGGCCTCTTCTTCCTCAACCACCTTGTCCTATTCATCTGCCGTGCAGAAAAAGCAGCCGAAGATGGTGTCGTCTGCGTGTCAGACAGATCCCATTGTGGAGACTTTCACTTTCAAGGGGAGGCAGAAAGCTCCACAGCAGCAGAAGAAGACGTCCACTCCAGTTGTGGTCGTTGTTGATTCCCCTCGCGGCTCAGGGTGCCAGGCCGGTGGGGAGAGCTCGGGCACCACCACCGGTTCTTCGGCCCAGGGCGCGGGGTCGGGGGTCGTAACACAGCGCCAGGGGAGCGGTGGGATCCCCTCCAAAAAGCCACCAACCCCACCTAAACCAGCAAAACCACCAGACAGAACACCGAAACCTAAAAAGAGATTGCTTGGCCCCCTTTCAGCACGCATGCAGAAGGGGGATGGGAGAGAAATTTTACTGGAAAATAGATTTGCAGCTCTGGGAGAAGAGCAGATGGAAGTCTCAGTTTCCAATGCTCCCTCTTACCCTCTCCCACGTTCGGGTTCGTCCTCGACTAAGTCGACGCCCCGCTCGTCCCCTTCCAAGACCTGAAGCTGTCGCCCATCTTTTATCTTTTAAATGTCTATTTTACAGTGGAATTGCCGTGGATTCCGGTCCAGTTTTGAGGAGCTTAAACTCCTAGCACGGGATTTCAAGCTGGACGTCTTGGCTCTCCAGGAAACCTTCCTGCGGGAGTCAGCTGAGGTCTCTTTTAATGGTTTTAACGTTGTCCACAAGGGCTCCCCTGCGGAACGTCCCCACGGGGGTGTCGCCCTCTTAATTCGCAGGAACCTTCTCTACAGTCACGTTCCCTTAACTACTCGTCTTCATGCTGTCGCTGCTCGGGTCTCTCTACATAAAACTATTACTCTATGTTCTGTGTATCTTCCACCGTCTGAACGTGTTTCCCGCTCAGATATCATTCAGTTGATTGATCAGCTGCCAGCCCCATTCATCCTGATGGGTGATTTTAACGGCCACTCTCCGCTCTGGGGGAGTGATAACCACAACGAGAGAGGTCAGATGCTGGAGGACTTATTTATGTCCCTTGACACCTGCCTCCTCAATGACGGCTCTTGCACCTATATGCACCCCGCCTCAGGTTCTTCTTCTGTGTTGGACCTGACTCTGTGCCACCCTGCTCTGTCTCTGGAGTATGAGTGGAGTGTCCACAAAGATTTATGTGGTAGCGACCACTTTCCTATAGTGTTGTCCCCTTGCAGTGCAGCTGAAGACCCCCCACTTACTAGGTGGAACTTTAAGAAGGCCAACTGGCCCTTGTTTAGTTACTTGTGTCCTTCTCAGCTCACTGAGGAGGCTGTTTTTAACTCTGATGACCCTATCGCGTCCTTTACACGTATTTTAACTGAAGTAGCTGAAAAGGCTATCCCCAAATCCTCGGCAATTTCAAAGGGCCCCAAAGTTCCTTGGTTTACTGAGGAGTGCAAGCTCGCTCAGAAGAACCGGAAGCGAGCCCAGAGGCGTGCGTTCAGGTGTCCCTCCCAGGAAAATATCCTACAGTTTAAACGTGCTCGAGCTAAAGCTCGTTTTGTCTACAAACAGTCTAGGAAGGTGTCTTGGAGACAGTTTGTATCTTCCCTGTCTTCCGGGACTCCAGCACAGAAAGTCTGGAAGGCTGTCCGTCGAATTAAAGGTAAAGGTGGCGCAACTTCTGTTCGCCATCTCCAAGTTGGTAACAACACTGTCACAGACAAACATGCAGTCGCTAATCTTCTGGCTTCCACTATCTCTTATAACTCTTCTTCAGATCATTATTCCACGGCATTTCAAGCTATAAAGAATGCCAAGGAATCAGTCCACCTTAATTTCCAGACTGACAACTCAGAACCCTATAATCAACCTTTCACCATGGCCGAGCTTTGCGAGGCGCTGCAAAAAAGTAATGACTCCGCTGCTGGGTTGGATGGTATTCATTACCAGCTCTTAACACACCTTCCAGATGACTGTCTTAACCTTCTTTTGTCAATTTATAATCATATCTGGACGTCAGGCGAGTTTCCGCCCTCTTGGCGTGAAGCCGCTGTCGTTCCTATTCCCAAACCTGGGAGGGACCCTTCAGACCCGGGCAACTATCGCCCAATAGCTTTAACTAGTTGCCTTTGTAAGACTATGGAAAGGCTCGTCAACTCTCGTTTAGTCTGGGTTCTTGAATCCAAGGGACTCCTCACTGATCTTCAGTGTGGTTTTAGAAAGGGCCGAAGCACCCTAGACCATCTAGTCAGGTTTGAAACCTTTATTAGGGATGCATTTATCTGCAAACAACATGTCTTAACTATTTTCTTTGACCTTGAGAAGGCGTACGACACCACATGGAAGCACGGGATCATGTCTGATTTACATGAACTGGGCTTCCGTGGTCTGCTTCCGACGTTTATTGGTCAATTTTTATCTGGTCGTTCATTTAAGGTGCGTGTGGGCTCCACCCTCTCAGACTCGTTTGAGCAGGAGATGGGTGTCCCGCAAGGCAGTATCCTATCCCCAGTCCTTTTTAGCATCAAAATCAATGACATTGTTAAAGCTGTGACTAAGGGCACAGACGCCTCTCTTTTTGTGGACGATTTCGCCTTGTGTGTTAGGGGTAGCTCCCTCCACCGGGTAGAGCGTCAGTTACAGCTATGTGTTAATAGCGTCCAGGCTTGGGTCGCCAAAAATGGTTTTAAGTTTTCACCATCAAAAACGGTCTGCATGCACTCCACCAAGCAGCGAGGCCCTTTCCCTGACCCCAACATCTCTTTAGCCGGTAACCCTGTCAAAGTTGTCAAAGAGGCCAAATTCCTTGGGGTCATCTTTGACCAAAAACTCAGTTTCTTAAGCCATATTAGGTATCTAAAGTCGTCGTGCCAGAAGGCTCTTGATCTTCTTAAAGTAGTGGGCCATACCGATTGGGGTGCAGATCGCACAGTCCTTCTTCGCCTCTATCGGGCTCTGGTCCGATCCAAACTGGATTATGCTTCTATCGTTTACGGATCAGCCCGAAAGTCATACTTAAAGATGCTGGATCCTATTCACCACCAGGGTTTACGCATCTGCCTCGGTGCTTTTAGAACTTCCCCCGTTCATAGCTTGTATGTGGAGGCTGGAGAGCCCAGTCTGGCTATCCGCCGTTCTCGTTTAACCCTTAATTACGTTCTTAAATTAAAGTCTATGCCAGACAACCCAGCTTACAAGTGTGTGTTTAAACCTCAGTGTGTTGAGGCTTACGAGGCTCACTCTAATGAGATCGTCCCTCTGTCCCTCCGTGTCCGTCCCCTCTTACAGGCGGCCGGAGTGGACATGGACACTGTTGAGGAATCCTTGTTCCCCTCTTCCCCTCCGTGGACGCTTCCCCCACCTGAGGTCATGCTGGACCTGACTCAGTACAGGAAAGATCAGACCCCAGACCCCATTTACATTCACGGCCTGCAGCAAGTCTTAGCTAGTTTCCCTGGCTACTGTCAGATCTACACTGACGGATCAAAGTCCGAGGATGGCAGGGTTGGTGCAGCTGCTGTAGCTGAAGGCCGTGTGCTTCATCACCGTCTTCCTGATAACAGTTCTGCTTACACTGCTGAGCTGCGGGCCATTTTACTCGCACTCAAGCACGTGTATCAATCTAAAGGTCCGAACTTCCTTATTCTTTCAGACTCACTTTCGGCGCTTCAGGCTCTGCATGGTAGAAGACTGGATCACCCACTCCTGGTGTTGATCCACGAACTCCATGCATCCTTGATAGCGGATAACAAAGATATTGTTTTCATCTGGGTCCCAGGTCATGTGGGCATCCGAGGAAACAGGCGTGCTGACCGGGCCGCGAATGCTGCTCGTGATGGCCCTGTGGAGGATGCTCACATGGTTGTCAGTGATTTTAAACCTCTTGTATCAAAGTTTGTTCAAAAGGAGTGGCAGACCCAATGGGCTGCCCTCCCGGAGAACAAACTAAGACACATTTTACCAAGCATCTGTGATAGTATTCCTCGCTGTCGATCTAATCGGCGCGAGGAGATAGTTCTTAGTAGGCTCCATATAGGGCACACACACATCACCCACTCGCATCTATTAAAAGGGGAGGATCCCCCTTGGTGTGTTCCATGTCACATGCCATACACAGTGGAGCATTTCTTAATATCATGCATAGATCTTTCTGAGATCCGCGACAAGCATTATTGTTCCAGTTCACTGAAGGTGCTGTTCAGGGACGTTCCCCCTGACAGCATTTTCAGTTTCTTGAAAGAGGCCAATCTGTTCTTTAAGATATAGACTCTCTAAATAGTACAGACTTGTACCGACTTGCCTATGCTGACTTTTATTAAAACTTGGAACGACTCATTTATTCCACACAGATTTTTAATATATATTTACATCGTGTTTTATCGCCTGTCTTTTATTTTTAGTGACTTGGCGGGAAAAGACTTAGCTTAGCCGCGAAATAGTCTCTGTTGCTTGCGCGGCGTAAAGCCCCAAATAACTAACTAACTAACTAACCACCTCACTTCGCATGAAAAAAAAAATCATGTAATGCATTATACACACCCGCATACCTACACAATCACAAAACATACAATGATATGGACAAGGGAAGACGCGATACACGTACACAGATAAAGCTACCAGATGACCTAGTCACACCTTGAATCTCAAGCATAGTTATCTACAGCGCTCAAGTGTATTGACAGAATCGGGAGTCAACTGTGATTTCCCCTCTCCAGGAAGTAATGTACCTGTAACCTACACATCTTTGACTAGACTGTATACATGATTTGATTGTGTCTCCTGCGTACCATTGGAAACCACATACACACCCACCGAGTCGTCTCAATTGTCCAACATTTGGTAAACTTTGTAAGTGACTTGTTCTTAAATCTGTGATCAAGGACTCCACACAAACCTGTTCGAGCGTGTGAGTATCAACATCTGGCGAAGGTGTCCGAAACATTTGCATAGGCTGTCGCCATTTTGTGGTAAGTGGTGCTTCATTCACGGCCTTAATGATATGATATTAACGTTGATCACTCTGTGTGTGTGTGTGTGTGTGTGTGTGTGTGTGTGTGTGTGTGCAAGAGAGAGAGAGAGAGGAGCAAATAGACTAGGTGACGGTAGGTATGATCGGAGTGGAGGGTCATTCTCCAAAGCAGTGACACAAGAAGTGTCACGTACATACATTTTTTCCCCCAGAAAACGCACAACTTCTAATACTATGACCTACGTCAATATTAACAGAGCAGAATATGTACAACCTGTCACCATAAACATACAGGAAATCGAGTCATTCTTTACTTTATCTTGATCTCACGTATCTCAGGTTATGTTCACTTGAAACTCATAAACGTTCGCCAGGGATGACCTGTATCGTACGTCAGGTTCGTGCAAACAGTGCCAAAGCTAACCAGTCTTCAATTCAGTCGTGTTTTTTTTTTGTGGAATGCCTCTGCGAGACTTATCTATATTCTTGTGAGAACGGATGACTTGTACTGGTCATATTTTTTTCTCCTGTTTCTTCTGCTAACCAGCCTGAACACTATCGAGGTTAATGTTGGTTTATTTGGGTACATGTAGTTGGTTAATTATCCTGGTCAAGGGATCGGCTGTCCCTCTTACTGTGTCGCCATTGTCTGACGGTCTCGTACAGATGACGCAGCGGCTGGTACACAGGGTTTGGTGTTGTGTAGTCAGGGTTCACTGGACGCTCGTACGAGTCGGACACGTCTTCTGATGACACCCGAGCTGGACTGATCAAACCGCCAGCGTCCGCTCCTGCAGGGAAATAGAAATTCTGGCTGCGTTTGATCGCCTTTGATTAATCGGGGTGTTTCTCCGAGCAAGAAGTCCCTGTTAAAATCGAAACTGAACCTAGATATTGTAATTGGGCTGAGTTTAACCAACAGTAATACTGAGCACGAACCAACTTTCACTTAGACGATAGTAAATTCTGTAAAAGTGTATAAAAACGCGTTAAGCAAGTTATTTCTCGACATTAGTTCACCAATAAAGGGCCAAATAGTTCTGGATTCATTTAATAACATAAAATACATTTTACAATCATAAAAAGCATTGTATCATTAACACACTTAACACACCCCACACAGAAATGTGTGTGTGTGTGTGTGTGTGTGTGTGTGTGTGTGTGTGTGTGTGTGTGTGTGTGTTTTGCATAAAACTGATTATGTCAACTGTATTATCCGTCTGACCTCTCGGTCCCAACCAAATACAGTATTATTTGATGTTTTGTACAAGGAAGCTATTTTTTGTTTTGTTCTACCTTTCTTCGCCTGTACAGGGACCAGGTAGCCCTCATAGTCAGTTGCTGCCTCTGACGCTCCAGTTGCAAAAGCACTGGCTCCTGAAACCATACATTCAATTAACCTATTGTGTTCATGCCCTGGCATACTCACGAGAGTATTGTGAGACAATATCAGTACACGCATTGTATCCACCTAAGCCGGATCCTGTAAAACACACGTCTCTGTCTCTGTCCCTGCCCCCCCCCCCCCCTCTCTCTCTCTCTCTCTCTCTCTCTGTCCACAGCTGGGGTCAAAATTTTGGGCCTTTTTTTCATTGCCCCATGTTTGATATCACCTACACGTGGTGGAAAAGGAAGTTAAACTCCCAAACAGCTCTCTCTCTCTCTGCGAGCTGTACCTGATGGAGCGGGGTCGTCCTGCATCTCCATGTACTCGTGATATGACGATCTGTCCTGACTCCTGTTGTCAGTATCATGGGCGGTACGGGCTTTTACCTCGGGTAGAATTTCATCGTTTCTCCTCTCTGACAAAAGAATTACATAGGGTATTGAAGGAACACAGACAGAAACTGTTCTTGTTTTAATGGAATATCACACTGCCGTTTACAGACACAGTAATGTTTCAGTTTAACACCTTTAACTACGGTTTATGCACGTGAATGATAATGATGCAATCACTCATCACACATTGTTTGCTTAGATACGGTTTCACCAGTGTGGTAAGTTCAGTTGAAATCAATCAATCAATACATCTTTATTATCCCAGAGGGAAATTTGGGTGTCGTGGACAAACAAAGACAATGATACAGATCAAAACAACATAAAAATCAACACGACAATTACATTAGAGATTCCAATGATTTAAAAAACAGATTTCTATGAATTAAAAACAGTCTTGGTATTAAGGTAGGTATAATCTAAAATAACTATTTAAGATTATCATACAAACAAAAAAAATTCAGTTTTACATGCTATGTGCCTGCCCGAAAAAAATCCACACGCGCTCCACTGTATGTCTCAGTAACCTCGCCATTGTCGAAGAAGCATAATAGAACCCCATACATAATTTTAAATACAGTTATTTGAGAGTATACATTTTCATGTGAAAGCCTAGGTTAAATGTACCTCGTTTGCCGCGATTAATGATTGCAACAACAACTGCTGCTAGAGCCGTAATGCCAACAGTTCCCAGTACGATTGTTACGATCCCCGTTTCTCCAAGCAGAGCCGAGTCGGTGCTGTCGGTGCCATCTGTTGTGTCCTCAGAATCCTTGGGTCGCGTTGTCACCTTTCTTGTGGCCGTGTCAGCTTGAGAGATGTTATGCAATGACAAACGACTGAGAAACACATTACGTAAAGTTTTCACAAAGTGGTTATTGCTAATTAATCCAAAGAAGGTTATACTTGTTTCAAGTCGTGAAGTCGTGAACGAGGAGGTTTGCACGCATTAAACGGTATCACACACACACACACACACACACACACACACACACACACACACACACACACACACGCATGCACGCACGCACGCAAGCACGCACGCCCGCAATTTGTTTTGTTTCTTTCTTTTTTCGTTTCCTCTTGGGATACTTTTAGACAGTCTAGGGGCATAATTTCTTATTTGTTGAAAAAGTACACGCCCAAAGTTTGAAAAAAACGATTGAGTCACTTTAATTCAGACATCAGGTTTTCCCCGAGCGCGGACATCCTTAATTTCTTTTAAACAAACAAACAAACAAACAAACAAACCCCCCCCTCCCCCCCCCCCCCCCCCCCAAAAAAAAGGAAAAAAAGAAAAAGAAAAAAGGATTTATAGAGAGAAGGAAATTAACGAACCTAGTGTGATTCTGAGGGTGAACTTCGGGATCAAAGGCCGAGGCAGTCTCACAGAAGTCGTTCTTGATAACGAAGAAGTTGGTTTTGGAGAAGTCAGTGGTCCCTCAGGCAGTTCTGAATGCCATTCTTTGTTACAATAGATAAACAAACATTATGATCAATTAACTCCTCAACGTGTGTGGGAATGAGGTTGAAAAGAGAAAGGATTGACCCCTCTTGCTACTGGCAAAATGACGACGATAAAATGTGATTTAATTGGCAATAATAAATAATAAACGATACATAAACGTTTAACAATCATAATAATAACATTCACAATAATCACAATAATCCAGCTTTAACCTGTCGGAGTTTGAATCCTATGGTTTTTGTTACTTTCGTAAAGATTACGATGTACGATATCTGTTTCCTGTTATAGCTTGAAGTTTGCATTGTGTATACAGATACAGATACTGATACAGATAACTTAGACTGAAACACACCAGACATATACACGGAATGTCAACCCGGCAATTTGACTCGTTCAAATTTTTACGCAAACTATCTCAAATAAAATGCAAATAACTAGACAAAAAAATGCGAACGTGATGACAATGGTGGTATAACATAAACAACATCTACATTTAAGTATTTGTCGAATACTAAGATAGAGAGAGAGAGAGAGAGAGAGAGAGAGAGAGAGTGTTTGGGAGTTTAGCGTCCTTTTCTACCACGTAAGAGAGAGAGAGAGAGATAGATGATGATGATGATGAAACTTTATTCATCAACGGTAAAAAATTTTCGCCAAAAGAAATTCGCCAGTTTGCTAACCTGCCGTTGCTAATGCTACGGAGACTATCTACTACACACGTGCGACCTTTGGGAACACACATCGTATAATGAAATGGCATTGGAAAGTTAAAATGACAGGTTGCCGCGTAATGTACGTTACATGCGGTCCGTCAGGTACTGTTTTAGCGTACGCTTAAACGTAGAAGTAGATATACCTTGCTTCAGATGTGAAGGGAGTGAATTCCATTGCAATGTTCCAGCGAAGGAAAGGTTTGTTTTGAATAAATCAATACGAGGTAATGGTAAACGCAGGATGCCATTCCTCGAGGTCCTCTCATGCGGCTGATTCAAAGGCTGAAAGAGAGAGAGAGAGAGAGAGAGAGAGAGAGACTTACGCGTGATGTTAAAAACCACATCACTTTGTGATGTTGGCTCTGAGATTATTTCCCATGTCCATGTACCACTGTCTGTCAACCCAACAGTCCGTTTGAGCTCGTACCGTCCTTCAGGCAAGCAGCTGCAGTCTGATCCTTGCGACCATTGGCAAAGTCCATTTGAATACCAGATATTGCAGACTATTTTCTTTCGACCCCCACTTTTTATTTTAGAAATCCGTATGAATAAGTCATCAGCAGCTCGGCAGTCAGGATTCAGTTTAAACTGCAGAGTGACATCCGTGTTTTCAACGACTGTCAACACGTATTTACCATCTGATCTTGGGAGTTCAAAGAGAAAGGAACCTGAAAAATAACAGAAAGAGTAGAAAAATGATAGACATACTAATTTCTTATCATTCAGATAAACGTTTCTAGTTTGAAGTTCGTTTTCCTTTTAAGTTGCTTAGAATGCTGTTCACAACCAAAAGCACGCAGAAATTATAGAAAAGTGGATATCATGTTAGGACCTATCTAATCAAATGCTTCGTATGTAAAAGACTCTTACAGTTATTTGTAAAATCTGATGACCGAGCGTATGTCCACAACAAAAGGCAAAAGAGTAGTTTTTGCAGAGGTCCCTGTGTACACATTACAGAAATCATTCTTACTGGACACAAAGCTAACTCAAAACTGACTTTTGCACTGACTTACTAAGATACAAACTCAAAATTCTTCCGTATTGACGCTACCGTGTCATTTGTTATTCAATACTTCCTTATTAACACGAACAATATACGAAAGTAAGTTTATTAAAACAACCAAACACACCAACTGCAGAGTACAACATGAGGGGTGGGTGGGTTTTGGGGGGTTTAACGTCCTTTTCCACCACAGAGGGTGATATCAAAGACGGGGCAACGACGAAGAAGCCAGCACAAATAGTTGGCCCCAGCCAGGATACGAACTCACGAGCCGAGCATTAGAAGTCCAACTCTCTACCATTTGGCCACCCCGGCTCCCAATAGAGTGCAACATGAATTTAAATGAGTTTTTGTTGCACGTATTACGTATTCAAGAATAACCTGAACTAAGATATTTTGTTTCTAGCCAGTTACCAATGGACACAAGAGCGCTGCTGTTTGTGTGTGCTAGCGTCGTCGCCGCTGCCGCTACAGGTACTGCTTTTCACGACTAGACTTTCGAATTCATCGATACGAAAACGCCTTTGTAAGCATGGAAATTGAAATGAAAGTTGTGTTCTCGTTGCTATGTTTTCACCCACAGAATAACTAATGACATTAGAATTCGCAGGGGAAAGTGGATATTTGTTTGACTTATCCGAAGTTTGTCTTATCCGTGATGACAGATAAGGTCGAATTTCGAGGATGGGTGGGTGGGTGTTTGGGGTTTTAACGTCCTTTTCCACCACATAGGGTGATATCAAAAACGGGGCAACGATGAAAAAGCCAGCAGAAATATTTGGCCCCAGCCGGGATCGAACTCACGACCCGAGCATTAGAAGTCCAACGCTCTACCATTCGACCACCCCGGCGCCCCTATCGAATTTCGAAGAAGGCTTCGAGTAAACCGAGTTGCAGCTTTTCAGCCCCAGATTTTGCTCGGAAACACACACACACACACACGCACACACACACACACACACACACACACACACACACACACACACACACACACACACCGATACGCGCGCGCATCATTCATTTTTCTCCTTTTTGGGTTGTAGGTGAAATGAGAAATTGATTTTGGTGTGGAATTTGAACGCTAGTAATTATAATAAATGTCTCATAAACAGCACACATTTCTTCTGAGTTCGTTAGCCCGTTTGATTATGTCCAGGTCCCACGAGTTGTGAGGCCCCGAAAGTGCACAAAGGACAACCCACAAAGGTGACCTGCTATTTCAGCACTGATGTCAGTAAGACCAAAGACGAGATTACAGTTCTGAAATATGACAACGATTGGAATGACACGAGTGAGTACTTTTTTTTTTCAAACTAAACACACACACACACACACACACACACACACACACACACACACACACACACACACACACACACACACACCCCACGTCAGTAAAATGATACAGTGCAGATCTAAGAATACTTTGTCAACAGCAACAGCAACAACAAACAAACGGGTTGCAAGTGTTTAGCGCTGGAACAAATTGTACACTTTATATAAAAATTATCAAGCGAAAGATGTTCTATGTGGTTTTTGATGTTGTTTCAACTGATTTTTTTTCAGCTGTATTGATCTATGCATGGCCAGGTTCCGGAGGCAAGGTCGTTTACCTTCACCAAAACTATAGCTTTGACGGACATAATATTTCCAGTATGCTGGTGGTGGTTATACCGTCTGTAAGCGAACAGCACGTCGGGAGATATGAGTGTCAAACAACATCATCCGACAATTTTACACGGTGCAGTTTAGGTGGGTAAGTGTGTGTGTGTGTGTGTGTGTGTGTGTGTGTGTGTGTGTGTGTGTGTGTGAGACCGACGTCTGAAAGAATAATAATAGTAGTCTAATTTTGCGCACCCGCATTTATTAAATTTTCGGTTGTTGCTTTGTGTAATGAACTTTTCAACTCTGACACGAGAAAGTCTACGAAAAATATTTCATTTATTCAAGTTCATCTGTTTTGGTTTGATGTCAAGCGCCCGTACCTCCGCTCAGAACCGTGATAACCTGATAAATTGTGATGTGATTGTAGATTCGCTCGTTCAAACTGGAATGAATATTTTGATGGGGAGAGGTTAATACTGTACGCTATGAAAACATATGAGTATTATGATACAATTAAGGGCTGGTTGTTTAAACAAGTATGCCTAATGATGACTTCAGGTGTGTTAGGTGTGTTACAGAATTAATTCCAGAGGCAGCTAACGATTCAGGGCTCCAGGAGACAACCGGACAGAACCAAATGGATGGTTCCATCGAAATTCAACGTGAAGGTACAGAAGTCCTGACAACGTTAAAATTTTTCCCAGGACAAATACAGCTAAAACACAAATGTTGATATGTATGTTCTCAACATTAAAATGGCACGAAAACATATGTTATTGTGTACGTGTGTGAACGTATAAATCAAATGTTTCTCTCAGAGTTACTGTATGTCGTTTGTTCTGGATTTTGCGA
Source organism: Batillaria attramentaria (assembly GCA_018292915.2). Lineage (NCBI taxonomy): Eukaryota > Metazoa > Mollusca > Gastropoda > Batillariidae > Batillaria > Batillaria attramentaria. Next base: position 283,340 of record JACVVK020000364.1, read on the forward strand.
GGCATTTCAAGACAAAGTTTTTCAGCCTTGAGTGACGCGCCCTGGCCATCTCCACTCTATTTCCATTCTGTATGGCCCCATGGGCTCGCCTTCACGCGGCGGGGCTGATTTCGCCAAGCTTGCCCACCCATTTTTGCTCTTTCTTTACTCTTATTTCTGCCACCCTCGGTCCATTTACCTGTCTTTTGCTCTAAAGGTCAGTAAGCGGGTGTCTGCTGACCCTTGGTCCAGTGAGACATCTGAGGGTCATTTCTGAAGGCCGACTTCACTGTATTCCCCCCACCTGGTCTTCACCCTGGCGGGCTTTGTTCGCAGCGCCCTGCTGGTGCGGCTGAACATCTGTCATGTTGAAGACCTTCACAACGCACCCCTCTCTGGTGCGTTGTTTTCCAAATCCGCCTCACAGCGGGGAGGTTCCGTGTTGGAGCGGTCTATTCTCCAACTGCCTCCCAGGCTTGTTGTCTTCATTGGCAACTAAGGAATTTTCCTTCCTACTTCTCTTAGTGGAAAAGGTGAGGTCGGTTACCGTGCACTCCCCCGGCGACTCTATTAGACCAGTTTAAAAATGAACCTTGGGGTGTGCTGAGCACGTTAGATCATTGTTCCCAAAAATCGGCAGGGTTGCACCAAGAGTTACAGCCCTTTAAGTGAGGGTACTGTCCGCGCTCACTGACCACACGCACCATCATGCATTGACAAGCAGTGATTTCAATCACTCAAAAGTTTCCCTTATATTTCACAAAATAGATAAGACCATGTATGACTATGTTTATAAACGTTTCTTGTCTTCAATAAAACAAACAAAAACAAAATACAGCTGGATACTGCTTCACAGTGTTGGTTGACGTAAGCCAAGTATTCCACCAGTGGGGAAAGTCTTGAATGGAGGGAGACAATGCCTTATTCTCTTTCTTTGAGTCTAATGCATCATATTTGTGTGCATTTCTTTGTCTCCTATACCGTAAGTGGGGTATTCTGGTTATTTCAAACTTGACTGTGTCCTTCTGCAATGTGTCTTGGTGTCACAATATCAGATTTAATTTCGTTGTGTCAAATCTTGATAAAATTAAACAAAACCTACCGTCATCTCTTTTCTTAAATCAGATGCCTTACATCTGTTGGCATTTTTTTGGTATCTGAAGACCCCGGGGAGGTGTCTGCGTTATTTCAAACCTTGTTATTGGATGCTGCAATGTGTCATGGCATCACAGTATTGGATTTGAGCTCCTCACCCCCAAACACTGTGATGGTGAAGTATAAGACATGTCTGTTAATGGGTAAACACAAGCGATGTTTTACCAACAGAACTACTTGTTTTCTTGAAGACAAGAAACGTTTATAAACATAGTCATACATGGTCTTATCTATTTTGTGAAATATAAGGGAAACTTTTGAGTGATTGAAATCACTGCTTGTCAATGCATGATGGTGCGTGTGGTCAGTGAGCGCGGACAGTACCCTCACTTAAAGGGCTGTAACTCTTGGTGCAACCCTGCCGATTTTTGGGAACAATGATCTAACGTGCTCAGCACACCCCAAGGTTCATTTTTAAACTGGTCTAATAGAGTCGCCGGGGGAGTGCACGGTAACCGACCTCACCTTTTCCACTATCTGTCTATCCCTCACCAGCCCAATTCGCCATGACTGTTCGGAAGCTGTTGTTTTTGCTGGTGTTTCTAAGAAGTCTCTGTATGATTTTTTTTTATTACTTTATTATCTCTTTCAAGAAATTCGGGCTGCTCCCCCCCACCGGGAGGGGGGGGGGGAAGCGCGTTGCCACGGTGCAGCGCCACCCAATACCTATCCTATATTTTTCTACAATTTTGCTGGGGGAGGAAAGCCGGATAACCCGGATCGCGGAGAGAAACCCTCGATGAGCAGCCCGGTAGCCAGGAAAAACCGGTATCACATATCACAAGCTCGACCCGCGCTCGAACCCACGCTTCATCGCCATGACATTGGTGACGGCCGTTCAGTAGCGCATTCCTCTGTGGCCATACTAACTGTCTCTTTCATTTTCGCTTGATTATGTCCAAATGTTGCCGCTTGTAATATCCATCAGACTGCTTTCTGACTCGTCTTGTATCTGGCGAGTCACACATATCTGTCTGTGTTATGTCCCTTGACACGCACACTGCTGCACTGTCAACACCCAGTTCATATCCAGGGAGCCCAGATAGCCGAATGGTAGAGCGTTGGACTATCAATGCTCGGGTCGTGAGTTCGAATCCCGTCTGGGGCCAAATATGTGTGCTGGCCTTGTTCTTGTTGCCCCGTCTTTGATATCACCCTTATGTGGTGGAAAAAGACGTTATACTCCTAAACACCCCAGGTCATATCCACTGGCACGTGCAGACGCACGTCAGCTGGCATATTGTCACTGTCCTCTGTTATGTGACGTGTCACTGCATGTGTCTAGTCTCTTCTGTTCGTTGTTTGTCTCTGTTGGCCTGGCTTGGTGATTTCTTTCGGTAGAAGTGGTTGACTTCTTGTTGAGGATAGCCGCCATTCGTATAAATGTGAGTTGTTGACAGCCGAAGAATGACGACCGTATTCCCACTCTCTAAGTAATTTTCCAGGAGGTAATGGAGTTTTCGGTAGGTAGGGCCTGTAATCTTGCCTCTACAGCAGTAGGAAGCCGCCCGGTGACTGGCATGTTCTAGACTTCGACAGCAAAAGTCGGAAGTGTCGAATTACCCCTTGCTAAGGCGTGAAACGGAGGAGGAGGAGGAGAGAGAGAGAGAGAGAGAGAGAGAGAGAGAGACAGACAGACAGACAGACAGACAGACAGACAGACTTTACAGATTTTACTTTTCTTTACTTTCATTTCCAGACGGCAAGAGTAACGATGCTGCTGCAGCTGTAGTACCGTCTGTTTTGTCAGTCGTCATCATTGCCGTTACCGTTATCGTTGTCGTCATTTTATATAGAAGGCGGTGAGTAGTTGAAGAGGTAGTAGGAGTAATATAAGCAGAAGTAGAAGAACGATTCTCTTTTCGCCTGAACTGTTAATCAAACAACGCTGTGAAAGAACTGTAAGCCAAACAACGCGCTTTGTGGGCATAATTATGATTCTGGACTTAGTGCCGAATGTTAGTTATTTCCGATCTTTTCGCAGACACCGGTGGGAATAAAGATGCCTGAAAAACAAATCCCAGCATTGTTGTTATGTGGAATGCGGGTTGGATTCATGATTAATTGATCAACTTCCGTCTGTGGAGTTTTTTTTTTTTTTTTTGCTTTTTTGTTGTGTTCTCACAAATATATACGTATTGTCAGCTTTCTTCGCATAGCCTTTGTAATGTACCTAACTTTGAAAAACTAGGTTTTTGCTGAACACTTCTCAGCTGATCTCATTCTAACTTCTTCTTCTAACTTAACGCTATTACGGTTTCCCTCGTAACGTAACACTCAAGACCCCCCTACCTGCAGATACTTTTAAAGTTTGGTAACTTCACAGAATATTGTCGCCAATCATCACCTTCGGTCGTCGGCTTCGAGGTGACGATCAAACACAGAAGTTTTCGATCGGCAGTTGCCGGCAAGCGACAAAAGATGTGAAAGGGTTAATATTCATTTCCTTGTTTTGGTGACCACCAGAGTAGTATTCCGTGTTGACAGCTGTCATGTATTGGCACTCACGAATTTCTTTTATTTGTTTTTTTTAACAGCAGACCGAGAGGATGCAACACCCCGACATTGAATGCAGCGGACACTCCCAAAGAATCCGTTGAACTGTTGGAAATAAAGGAAGGTCACTTCCTATCCGGCGACATAGAAGAATTATTACTCGCGTGCAAAACGGGCGATGACGAAAAGGTACAAACTATGCTTGAATCCAACAAGGACCTGGTTAACGCTATCGGCAGCAGTGGCGAATCTGCTCTCCATGTTGCCTGTCAACACGGACGATCAGCGATCGTGGATCGGCTGCTGGCGTCTGGGGCGATTGTTACTGCAAAAGACAAAGACGGCTGGACGCCACTTCACTGCGCCAGCATGTCTGGTGTGGTTCCAACTGTTCACCTGTTACTGCAGTGTGGTGCAAATGTTAACAGCTTGACTAATGACATGTCTACTGCTCTTCATGTGGTTTGTGGTAACACAGACCTGAACTTTGAATACAGTCAGGTGGTTTCGAACGACAGTGCAAACATCAAAACTAAACAAAAAGGTACGACTAAAGGAAAAGGTAAGAAGACCACACCTGAAAAACCTACTGAAGCGGAAAGTGCGGATGAAAGCCAGTCATCCGTTGCTTGGAAGCTTCTTATGAGTGGGGCGGATGTAGGCGCAAAAGATTGTAGAGGACGCACTCCACTTCATCTGGCGTGTCTCTATGGTAAAGAAGCTATTGTTAGCATGATGTTCGGGAACACGCTCAGAGAAGACGTCGCCAAGTCTATGTGCAAGGTGATAAACCTAAGGGACAAAGAGAAACGGACACCACTTCACATGGCATACCTGGCAGGGAATGAACGTATTGTGAAGATGCTCATTGAGAGAGGAGCCAATATAAAATTTACTGACAATTTTGGTTTCAGGCCAGCGGACCTTGCACAGGGTAGTCAGAGGGATGATTTTGTAGTTCTTCTATAGATAATTTTCCGTCAAACTGGGCTGATACCGGAGACGTGAAAGAAAGGAAGGAATTCGAGGCCAGGATTCGAACTCACGAATGTGTGTGTGTGTGTGTGTGTGTGTGTGTGTGTGTGTGTGTGTGTGTGTGTGTAAATTCCACTGTGACACCTGTGACGTGATGCAAAATGCAGCAGCATACAGTGAAGTCCGGATGTAGTGATAGCCCTCGGGACCAATTTTTTTTTAATCACTACATCCGGACTATTACTACATCCGGATGTCCGGTTATAGTGATATTTTTGTAGGTTTTATAACTACATCCGGACGTCCGGTTATAGTGATATTTTTGTAGGTTTTATCACTACATCCGGCCAATCGCTTGTAGTTGTAGTGATATCTTCAAAGCTTTTATTGCCACATGCGGCGGCACATTTGGTAAACTAGCCTCAAGGCAGTAATAAGGTGATTTTGGAACCACTATTGATTTCGTTTTGTGACGTTTCTTCTGTCGTCTTTGTCAGGCTTGCAAATGTCCTGTGTTAACCTACCCCCGTCCTAGCAGTTCAACAGCCGGTGTGTGTGTGTGTGTGTGTGTGTGTGTGTGTGTGTGTGTGTGTGAGAGAGAGAGAGTGTGTGTGTGCGTGTTTTAGAGAGAGAGAGAGAGAGAGAGAGAGAAGGGCCACTTAGAAATACGGGTTAAATGAAAAATCGTCAGATTTTTTAGGAATGAAATTTAGTCTTTAATCAGCTTTGAAGATATCACTACAACTACAAGCGATTGGCCGGATGTAGTGATAAAACCTACAAAAATATCACTATAACCGGACGTCCGGATGTAGTGATAAAACCTACAAAAATATCACTATAACCGGACGTCCGGATGTAGTGATAAAAAAATTTGGTCCCAAGGGCTAAGCACATTGCGTTGCTGGCGTTTGCTCGCCATTTTGGTAAAGGGAGATTACTCTCGAACATTATCACTACAGCCGGACTTTAGCTTCCCCGGGACTTAAAAATAGTATCACTACAAGCGGACTATCACTATATCCGGCCTGAAAAATATCACTACAACCGGACTAAGTTAACAAAGAACATGAACAACTGGGACCGGGACCAAGAAATTCTATTACTACAGCCGGACTTTCACTACATGGGTCTATCACTACAGCCGGACTTCACTGTAATTGGATGGCGGTGTTGCCTATTCAGGCTGATGTCATTGGTGTGGTAATCACTGTGACGGTTATTGGTAACTGTCGATATCGTTGTCAGCTTTGAAAGCTGGTTGTAAATATCTGTTTGGTGGCCGTGGAATGAGCTATGCATAGAAACCTAAACTTGCTGATAGTTTGCTGTTCTTGTTGTTGTTGTTGCTGTTGTTGTTTTGCTTCCTCCTGCAAGGGCGTAGGAACCACGGGGGCCCTGGGGGCCCAGGCCCCCGTTCGATTTTTGGAAGGGGGAGGGGGCCCGAATATCATTGCCCCCTCCCCCCCCCCTTGCTTTTGATAAGAGGAGAGGGGCCCACCAGTGGTGCCCCCCCCCCCCCCCCTGCTGTCGCAGGACACAATCCTTGGAAGTCAACACACACACACACACACACACACACACACACACACACACACACACACACAGACACACACACACACACACCTCCCCCCCACCCCCACCCTTCTTCACCCCGGCCGTATGGGTCACCCGACTTAGTGGGGCCCCTTCCTCTCAGCATCTTCCTACGCGCCTGTCCTGCTGTGTATGATGGAGGCATTTGTTGCCGGGTGTTGGTAACATTGCTTGTATACAGTGTGAGTACCACACTAATTGCAACGGCGGGAATTGAGTTTGGTTTTGTGTCACTATATCTTCATTGTCATAAATCCATGTGATTTCTACGCTCTGACCGTAAACCGTGTTTGTATGTACATGCATGTGTATTTACTACCCACCAAATTATTTGAATTTTTTTTTTTTTTTTTTTTTTGGGGGGGGCGGGATTTTCCCCATGTACTGAGTGTTTTTTCTTGCAGATCTGCGGATCGGACATACGACCCACACAGAGAACATCATTCATTCTCATCATTCTATTTAAGATCATAGACTTACAGATGAATACAAATGAGTTTATTACTTTTATTCTTGACTTGAAAAAGTAATCTCGAAAAGGAAAAGAAGACAACTGTAAATCTGAACTGTTGTAAGTTTAACTATGAGTGAAAGCTATGTACACGACACAAATGTCAATTTGTAGAGTATGTTCAGCGTTTATGTTTTGACTCCATTCCCTTATCTTTCTTTAATACCAGTACAATGAATCCTCCCAGTTTGCCCCGTTCGACTTGTTTGCTTCAAGTTCTTTTATGACTATAACTGATTTAAGGAACGACATGCTTATTGTGCTTACAGTGACTTGAAATTTACAGATAAGAAAGTAAACATTATCAACAATAGATGGAATCTATACAGAAAATCAAATTCTCTGCAGATACCAAGTTATCCACTCACAATTTGAATGTCAAACACACCTGAGTGTAAACTGAAAAAGAAGCGAAACTGACTTCAAGTGTAAGTATTAAAAAAACTAGAAGCAACCAGCTAAAAAAAAAAGAAAAAACACGAACCACTTATCTTACAAGACATAATTTATCTCACCGTTAACAAGCGTTGTGCTTTCACCAGAACAAACAAAAACAAATGGGACATAACTGTAATATACAAATGACAACTGATTTTTTTCACACATATACACACACATATAGCTGGTGATAGTAAACACACACACACACACACACACACACACACACACACACACACACACACACACACGAGTTGCTGGCAAAAGAAACAAATTATTTCTAGAAAATGACTCCTTCTTTGGGAAATAAATCAGTGTCAGTTGTAGAATTAACTTACACTCATGAAATCCGCTTACAGCGCTCACCTAAGCTTGTATTTGATATTTGCTGAACGGCATGGATCGAAGCCCAAAGCGCAGCGTTTGAATAGAATAATGTATTCAGTTTCTACTGGGTTTAACAGTATAATCTCCCATTGCGCGACCTTCTAGAACGTATGCCACCAATAGAAAGGAAACATTAGTTTTACTCTGGACGATAACGTCTGAACGAAAGTAGGAGTTTACTCATGTATGAAGAACACATAACACTTACGACCTGACATACTTCTGCAAGGTGAGGTGTTAAAAATGGATTTGGACACTTGGACATCCACAGATATACAAAAAGACAACAAAGAGCATAATAATGATGATAATAATGATGATAATACTTATATAGCGTTCTAACCTATTAATAAGTAATAGTTCGATGCGCTTAAACATAAGGATAAAATGAAATATCAAGTTAAAGGAAGAAATAATTATGTACACAAATATACAGCTACAGAGCGAAACCAGGTCAGCGCCTAGGCACAACGACACGCATATTCTAATTTTATCTCCCCCTTTTGAATTTTGTAGTGCTTTTGGGAGTCACAATAAAGGCTGAACCGCCTGTCTGTCAGTTGACTGAATGCGGGATAGCAGTGAAATCCCGTGGTTGAAAAACGCGTTTGTCCTGAAGAGCACATTGACCTAACGCCTCAGCAGTATGCTACTCGATCGAAACTGTGCTTACGCCGTGTAGTGGCTAGAGTTTTTAATATGTGTGCCATGTGTGTCTGTTCAAGCGAAACGGGAACGCGCGCGCGCGCGCGTGTGTGTGTGTGTGTGTGTGTGTGTGTGTGTGTGTGTGTGTGTGTGTGTGTGTGTGTGTGTGAAGACATAGGCAATACAAAAATAAACAGAACCCCATGGATAAAACAAAGGTAACGACACAATTCCTCACGTTCTCGCCAAGTTACAATACAAAAGTAAAAGTTACAATGACCTTTCCTCACGAGTATCGAAATTACTTCGTATTGCACAAACGGAGGCAATAGCAATGAGTGATCAGTGTGAAACTGTGATCTCCGCAGGGTTGTATTTAGAAGACCCAGTTTCTCACAACAATCGTCCGTTCTCGAGGAGGTGGACCACATTTTTCAGTGTCCAAGGTTACGGGTACTTGACGTGACAGTTGGCAGTGCACCACAGGCTGAGAACGGTGGCGGAGCTCAAATGTGCTTTACAAGTATTGCTTTCGGTCCTATCTTACCGACATTGTTTTGGGATAAACGTATTTACACAAGCAACACAAAGGGCAAACAACCGGCTAGATTATGCCAAAACCGTGCGCACTGTGAACAACGACAGTGAACCCACACTTCTATGTACGTCAATGTAAACATTAAGATTGAAGAAAATAAAAGGAACTACATTATTTTTTTCCTGCATCTAAGTTTATCTCTCGGTAATTGTCACGTAAAGGACTTTCTATGACATTTATGCTCAGAGATCGTTGTGGGCTGTTTCTGTGGTATGTATGCTATTTAAGTATACACGTCCACCTCACTTCGCATGAAAAAAAAAATCATGTAATGCATTATACACACCCGCATACCTACACAATCACAAAACATACAATGATATGGACAAGGGAAAACACGATACGCGTACACAGAAAAAGCTTATACCAGGTGACCAAGCCACACCTTGAATCTCAAGCATAGTTATCTTCAGTACTCAAGTGTGTTGACAGAATAGGGAGTCAAGAGTTATTTCCCCTCTCCGTAAGTAATGTACCTGCAACCTACACATCTTTGACTAGACTGTAGATGTTTTGATTGTGTCTCATGTCTCCTGCAAACCACATACACATCCACCGAGCCGTCTCAAAGGTCCAACATTTGGTAAACTCTGTTTATGATCAAACTTTGTGAGTGACTTGTTCTTAAAGCTGTGATCAAGGACTCCAACAAACCTGTTCGAGCGTGTGACTGTTAACATCTGGCGAAGGTGTCCGAAACATTTGCATAGGCTGTCGCCATTTTGTGGTAAGTGGTGCTTCATTCACGGCCTTAATGATATGATATTAACGTTGATCACTGTGTGTGTGTGTGTGTGTGTGTGTGTGTGTGTGTGTGTGTGTGTGTGCAAGAGAGAGAGAGAGAGGAGCAAATAGACTAGGTGACGGTAGGTATGATCGGAGTGGAGGGTCATTCTCCAAAGCAGTGACACAAGAAGTGTCACGTACATACATTTTTTCCCCCAGAAAACGCACAACTTCTAATACTATGACCTACGTCAATATTAACAGAGCAGAATATGTATAACGTGTCACCATAAACATACAGCGAATCATTCTTTATCTTTACCTTGATCTCACGTATCTCCGGTTATGTTCACTTAAAACTCACAAACGTTCACCAGGGTGTAACTGTATCGTACGTCAGGTTCGTGCAAACAGTACCAAAGCTAACCAGTCTTCAATTCAATAGTGTGCGTTTTTTGTGGAATGCCTCTGCGCGACTTATCCCTATTCTCGTGAGAACGGATGACTTGTACTGGTCATATTTTCTTCTCCTTTTTCTTCTGCTAACCGGCGTGAACACTTTCGAGGTTAGTACAGTACTGGTTTATTTGGGCAGTTGGTTAATTATCCTGGTCAAGGGATCGGCTGACGCCATTGTCTGACGGTCTCGTACAGATGACGCAGCGGCTGGTACACAGGGTTTGGTGTTGTGTAGTCAGGGTTCACTGGACGCTCGTACGAGTCGGACACGTCTTCTGATGACACCCGAGCTGGACTGATCAAACCACCAGCGTCCGCTCCTGCAGGGAAAAAGAAACTCTGGCTGTGTTTGATCGCTTTTGATTAATCGGGGTGTTTCTCCGAGCAAGAAGTCCCTGTTAAAATCGAAACTGAACCTAGATATTGTAACTGGGCTGAGTTTAACTAAAACAGTAATATTGATCACGAACCAACTCTCATTTAGGCGATAGTAAATTCTGTAAATATATACAGTGAAGTCCGGCTGTAGTGATAGACCCATGTAGTGATAGTCCGGCTGTAGTAATAGAATTTCTTGGTCCCGGTCCCAGTTGTTCATGTTCTTTGTTAACTTAGTCCGGTTGTAGTGATATTTTTCAGGCCGGATATAGTGATAGTCCGCTTGTAGTGATACTATTTTCAAGTCCCGGGGAAGCTAAAGTCCGGCTGTAGTGATAATGTTCGAGAGTAATCTCCCTTTATCACTATAACCGGACATCCGGATGTAGTAATAGTCCGAATGTAGTGATAAAAAAAATTTGGTCCTGAGGGCTATCACTACATCCGGACTTCACTGTATAACGTGTTAAGCAAGTTATTTCTCAACATTAGTTCATCATCTCTCGGTCCCAACCAAATACAGTATTATTTGATGTTTTGTACAAGGAAGCTATTTTTGTTTTGTTCTACCTTTCTTCGCCTGTACAGGGACCAGGTAGCCCTCATAGTCAGTAGCTGCCTCTGACGCTCCAGTCGCAGAAGTACTGGCTCCTGAAACCATACATTCAACTAAGGTATTGTGAGACAATATCAGTACACGCATTGTATGTACTTAAGCCGGACCCTGTAAAACACACGCCTCTGTTCCTGCCTCTCTCTCTCTCTCTCTGCGAGCTGTACCTGATGGAGCGGGGTCGTCCTGCATCTCCATGTACTCATGATATGACGATCTGTCCTGACTCCTGTTGTCAGTATCATGGGCGGTACGGGCTTTTACCTCGGGTTGAATGTCATCGTTTCTCCTCGCTGACACAAGAATTACATAGGGTAATGAAACGACACAGACAGAAACTGTTCTTGTTTTAATGGAATATCACACTGCCGTTTACAGACACAGTGATATTTCAGTTTAACTGCTTTAACTATGATTTATGCACGTAAATAATGACAGATAAAAGTCCAAATTACGTATCACACATGCTTTGTTTAGATGTGGTATCGTCACTACAGTCAGTTCAATTCAATTCAGTTTCTCTCTGCCCGGAAAAGGGGAGCCGGGGTGGCCGAATGGTAGAGCGTTGGACTTCCAATGCTCGGGTCTTGAGTTCGAATCACGGCTGGGGCCAAATGTTTTGCTGGCTTTTTCATCGTTGCCCCGTCTTTGAGATCACCCGTATGTGGTGGAAAAGGACGTTGAACTCCCAAACACCCACCCACCTATCCACCCACCCCTGCCCGGAAAATCCCACACGCGCTCCACTCTATGTCTCAGCAACTTCCCCAATGTCGACCGAACGTAATAAAATCCCATGTGTGAAATTGTTCACACTGATAACGTCAGATAGAGTTATTTGAGAGTACATTTTCATGTGAAAGCCTAGTTTAAATGTACCTCGTTTGCCGCGAATGATGATTGCAACAACAACATTACTGCTGCTAGAGCTGTAATGCCAACAGTGCCCAGTACGATTGTTACGATGCCCGTTTCTCCCAGCAGAGCCGAGTCGGTGCTGTCGGTGCCATCTGTTTTGTCATCAGAATCCTTGGGTCGCGTTGTCACCTTTCTTGTGGCCGTGTCAGCTTGAGAGATGTTATGCAATGGCAGACGACTGAGAAACACTTTACGTAAAGGTTTCACAGAGTGGTTATTGCCAAATAACCCAAAGAAGGTTATACTTGATTCAAATCGTGAAGTAGTGAACGAGCAGGTTTGCACGCATTAAAAGGTATCTCACACACACACACACACACACACACACACACACACACACACACACACACGTACGCAATTTGTTTTGTTTCTTTCTTTTTTCGTTTCCTCTTGGGATCCTTTCAGACAGTCTAGAGTCTTCTTCCTTGAAAAAGTACCCGCCCACGAAAAACGGTTGATTGAATGACACTAATTCGGACGTCAGGTTTTCCCCGAGCGCGAGCATCATTTAAAAAAAACAAACAAACAAACAAAAAACCGAGGATTTGTAGAGAGAAGGAAATCAACAAACCTAGTGTGATTCTAAGAGTGAACTTCGGGATCAAAGGCCGAGGCAGTCTCGCAGAAGTCGTTCTTGCTAACGAGGAAGTTGGTTTTGGAGAAGTCAGTGGTCCCTCAGGCAGTTCCGAATGCCATTCTTTGTTACAATATATAAACAAACATTATGATCGATTATCTCCTCAACGTGTGCGGGAATGAGGATGAAAAGAGAAAGGATTGACCCCTTTTGCTACTGGCAAAATGACGACGATAAAATGTGATTTAATTGGCAATAATAAATAATAAACGACACATAAATGTTTTACAATCATAATAATAACATTATAAATAATCACACTAATCCAGCTATAACCTGTCGGAGTTTGAATCCTATGGTTTTTGTTACTTAAAGATCACGATGTACGATATTTGTTTCCTGTTATAGCTGTAAGTTTGCATTGTGTATACAGATACAGATATTGATACACATAACTTATACTGAAACACACCAGACATACACGGAATGTCATCCCGGCAATTTTTACGCAAACTATCTCAAATAAAATGCAAATAAGTAGACCCCTCACCCCCCCCCCCCCAAAAAAAAACAAGCGAACGTGATGACAAAGGTGGTATAACATAAACAACATCTACATTTAAGTATTTGTCGAATACTAAGAGAGAGAGAGAGAGAGAGAGAGAGAGAGAGAGAGATGATGATGATGATGATGATGATGATGACGATGATGATGATGAAATTTTATTTATCAACGGTAAAAGGTTTGACAGAAATTCGCCAGTTTGCAAACTTGCCGTTGCTAATACTACGGAGACTATCTACTAAAGAAGAAAAGAAAAGTAATATTAATATAGACCCCCCCCCCCCCCCTAAAAAAAAAAAAAAAAAAAAAATGAAAACGACAAATCAAAACAGAAAATTGTGCACTAAACTACAGGAAACAAAAACCATAAAGAAACTCATCCATCAGGTCCAAACGCATTCACACACACGTGCGACCTGTGGGAACACACATCGTATAATGAAATGGTATTGGAAAGTTAAACTGACAGGTTGCCGCGTAATGTACGTTACATGCGGTCCGTCAGGTACTGTTTCTAGCGTACGCTTAAACGTAGAAGTAGATATACTTTGCTTCAGATGTGAAGTGAGCGAATTCCACTGTAATGCTCCAGCGAAGGAAAGGCTTGTTTTGAATAAGTTAATACGAGGTAATGGTAAACGCAGGACGCCATTCCTCGAGGTCCTCTCATGCAGCTGATTCAAAGGCTGAGAGAGAGAGAGAGAGAGAGAGAGAGAGAGAGAGAGAGAGAGAGAGAGAGAAAGACTTACGCGTGATGTTAAAAACCACCTCAGTTTGTGATGTTGGCTCTGGGATTATTTCCCATGCCCATGTACTACTGTCTGTCAGCCCAACAGTCCGTTTGAGCTCGTACCGTTGTCCAGGCGAACAGCTGCAGTCTGAGCCTTGCGACCATTGGCAAAGTCCATTTGAATGCCAGATATTGCAGACTATTTTCTTTCGACCCTCACTTCTTATTTTAGAAATCCGTATGAATAAGTCATGAGCAGCTCGGCAGTCAGGATTCAGTCGAAACTGCAGAGTGACATCCGTGTTTTCAACGACTGTCAACACGTATTTACCATCTGATCTTGGGAGTTCAAATAGAAAGGAACCTGAAAATTATAGAAATAGTAGAAAAATGATAGACATACTAATTTCTTATCATTCAGATAAACGTTTCTACTTTGAAGATCGTTTTCCTTTTATGTTGCTTAGAATGTTGATCACAGACAAAAGCACGCAGAAAATATAGAAAAGTGGATATTAACATAGGACCTACGTAATCAAATGTTTCGTATCTAAAAGTGAGTGAGTGAGTGAGTTTTTAGGGCTTAAAGCCGCGCAAGCCACAAAGACTAATTCGCGGCTGATTCGTATGAAAAAAGACTCTTACAGTTATTCGTAGAATGTGATGACCGAGCGTATGTCCACAACAACAGGCAAAAGAGTAGTTTTTGCAGAGTTCCCTGTGTACACATTACAGAAATCATTCTTACTGGACACAGAGCTACATCAAAACTGACTTTTGCACTAACTTACTAAGATACAAACTCAAAATTCTTCCGTATGGACGCTACCGTGTCATTTGTTATTCAATACTTCCTTATTAACACGAACAATATACGAAAGTAAGTTCATCAAAACAAGGGGAGACGGGTGGCCGAATGGTAGAGCGTTGGACTTCTAATGCTCGGGGCGTGAGTTCGATCCCGGCTGGGGCCAAATATTGTGCTGGCTTTTTTATCGTTGCCCCGTCTTTGATATCACCCTATGTGGTGGAAAAGGACGTTAAACCCCTAAACACACACCCACACTCATCAAAACAACCAAACACACCAACTAGAGAGGGCAACATGAATTTTAATCAGTTTTTGTTACACGTATTACTTATGCAAGAATAACCTGAACTAAGATATTTTGTTTCTAGCCAGTTACCAATGGACACAAGAGCGCTGATGTTTGTGTGTGCTAGCGTCGTCGCCGCTGCCGCTACAGGTATTGCTTTTCACGACTAGACTTTCGAATTCACCGATACAAAAACGCCTTTGTAAGCATGGCAATTGAAATGAAAGCTGTGTTCTCGTGTCTATGTTTTCACCCACAGAATAAGTACTGACATTCGAATTCGCAGGGGAAATGCATGTATGTTTGACTTATCGGTGACCACGAATAAGGTCGAATTTCGATTAAACCGAGTTGCACCCTTTCACCCCCAGAGTCGGCTCGGAAACACACACTCACAAAAAAAAGAAGAATTCCCGTTGTCAGCACGAGCTTACTGATAGAACTAATTACACTCAACAGGCTCGTGTAAATTGACAATCCACCGAATCTCTGTGACGTTTTTTTGTTTTTTTTTGTTTTTGTATTTGTTCCGTAGTGGTCATTGCATGGTCTAGTGGTTAAGATTCCGTCACCAATGCGAGGAATCAGGTTTGAGTATTCGGGCTTCCTTCTTCTCTTCAGGCCGCAGAATTTGAATATAAAAGCAAATCAAAAATTTCCAGTGCCTGACTTTGACTTACCAGAAGCGAACACGGCAAATTTTGTTGGACATAATCGATGTTTGACTTATCCGGTTTCGAGTACTTGTTCGACTTAACCATAAAAAATAAAAAAAATAAATAGTCATATAAAGACCATGTTTGGCCGAGAACAAATTCCTTCCCCTTATCCGACATTCTACTGAAGCGTGTTTGACTAAAACGTATGCGTCTGTAGAATATCGAACGTCAAAGTGAACGACAGTCATAGACAAAGAAGTGGATCCTTTTATTTATATATTCGTCTGTTTTCTTCCTTTTTCTTGCACACACACACACACACACACACACACACACACACACACACACACACACAGAGATACGCGCGGGCATTATTAATTTCTTTCCTTTCGGTTGGATATTGGTATGAAATTTGAAAGCAAAAATAATATATGTCATAAAACGTATTAAGCCCGTTATGTCCAGGTTCCACAAATTGTGAGGTTCCCAAAGTGCACAGAGGTCAACCCACAAACGTGACCTGCTATTTCAGCACTGATATCAGTAAGACCAAAGACGTTATTACAGTTCTGAAATATGACAACAACGGCAAAGACACGCGTGAGTACATTTTTTTTTAAAACTAAACACACACACACACACACACACACACACACACACACAGACGTCAGTAAAAATGACACAGTGCAGATCTAAGAATACTTTGTCAACAGCAACAGCAACAGCAAACAAACGAGTTGCAAGTGTTTAGCGCTGGATCAAATTGTACACTTTATACGAGGGCTACTTATTTAGTTTTGTAACCTTGACGAACTAATGACGTCGCTACTTTTATGCTTACATCACATCGTAGACTAGTTTCCATAATATTTATGACAAAAAAAATTTACATGATTCCGTGCAACCGTTTGTATTCCATGTATTCGGGACAATATGTCCGCTAAAGGTGACGGGTCTTTTGCCGACAGTGTTGACCTTTGTGGAAGGGGTTTTCGAACCGTGATGTATTATGCCTACTGCCGGGGAAACTCTTTTCAGGGATGCTTTTAAAGTTTAAAACACTGTATTGGAGATCAATCTCCGCCCAAAGCCACTGGGTTCCGACAGTTCATGTCTAGGCAGACAACAGTTGAAGACGATGACCGTTGTGGTCCAGTGG
>JACVVK020000364.1:307500-532500 GCA_018292915.2 Batillaria attramentaria
GGCCAGCTATTCTTGTTCTGCTGAAGTTGTGAAATTATTGCTGAAAAGTGGTGCAAAGATTAAGAGCGTTGACAAAAACAAATCCACCGCCCTTCACCTGGCTTGTAGTAATACAGAACAGAATTCTGAAGACATTGAGACTGTTCCCAAGACCAGTGAGAAAGTTAAAACGAAAGGTAAAGGCAAAGCGCCCAAAGTTACAAAACCCACAGCGGCAGAAATTACGACTCAGAACCAGACAGCTACTGTGTGGGAACTTCTTATGAATGGAGCGCAAGTAGGTGCTAAAGACTCTAACGGACGCACAGCACTCCACCTGGCGTGTCTGTATGGCAAAGAAGCTGTCGTCAGAACGATGTTTGGAGACACTCTTACTCCAAAGGTCGACAAGTCTATTCGGGATGTGATAAATTTTAGGGATAACGACAAACGGACACCACTGCACCTGGCGTACCTGGGACGGAATGAAAGGATTGTAGAGATGCTGATTGAGAAAGGAGCCTTCACAGGAGCCTTAGACAAAAATAGCCTTACACCAGAGAAGCTGGGACCCAAGTCAAGTCGCGAGAAGAGATTGCTTCCGAAATTAACTATGGATATGGTTTGAATACCGCACTGAACAGCCCTCAAATACACTTAAGCTACGGTCACAACCGGCCGTACGGGCTCCTACGGCGGGCCTACGGCCAAAAATCGTGGCAAATCTTGCGAACGACGCACGGGCGTCCTGCGAAATTTCCGGGTCGCAAGGAGGCCGCAGCGCGCTGCGGCCGGTTTTCGACATGATCAACAAACTCTACGATCACCTGCGATTTTTTACACACTTGCGTTGGCCGCACGGCCACTGTACGGCCAACACACGATTGCCGCAAGTGCATCGTACGACTTTGACCTCTCCGGGCGAGAAAAATAGGTCACGATGGCCGCACGGCGGCCGCACGATGAACGCACAAGTGACGCACGGTTGTCTTGCGTGCTTCCCACGAGGACCGCACGATGGCCGCACGTGATCACAGACCGCAAGTCGGTAGTACGATGTTCCCACGTCGCACGCACGTGCTCCGTGAGTGCTCCGCAAGGCTGACGCAAGACCAGGTGCGGGCCCGGGGGATGTTGGTGTGCAATGTAGAAGTGTTGCAGTGCTGTGTCAGTGTCTGTCAAGTTGTGTACGTGTCCATAGGTTTGTCAAACTCTCTGTTAATAATATCCAAATCCTCTGATGTCTTCTTTCCATAAACAAACTACATGTAATATATGTAGGCTGGTCCCTATATGCATGAAAAACGCGCGTCGGCCATGGCCGTCGAACGACCGACGCACACCACGCGTACAGAGCACTTACGATAGCCGTACGGCGCACGCACGACACCCGTATAGCCCGTGCAAACATCGTCAAGATCGCACGAACGTCGTACGAAGGCGTACGACCTCCGTACGATAACTGCGAGGACAACGTACGATCCGTACGGCCGTCGTACGATTTTTGACCAACTGAAATCGCAAGACGTTACCCGTGCGAGACTTGCGGGGAACGTACGCCATCGCACGTATATCGTACGCACGATTTGCAACCTTAATTTTTTTTTTTTTCAGATCGTAGAAGCCGCAGGCCGCAGACATTTCGTGGAGATCGCAAGCATAAAAAAATCGTGCGGCCGGTTGTGACCGAGGCCTTACGTATAGCGAAATTCAGAACACCGGCTGGCCAGTGGCTCATCTGTAAATAGAGAAATCGTGCTCGTAACCTCGTTTAGCCGAGGATATTCTGTCCTTTTTAGGAACGAGTTTATCACCTCGAGAGTAAACCTGTCGACATTTTCGTGCAGCCACGGCTTAGCCGGTTTTGTTTTCTTTTCTTTTCTTTTGTTTTTCGATTGGTAGGTTTTGATATTCTGCGGTGGGTGACTTTGGGGTTGTCCTCGTGCTGCACTTGAGCATGTGACAATTTATGTGACTCGCGGTCAAACTATCAATGTCAAAAGGACTACTATAGGCGTATATAGCTCGCGGCAATCGGGTCACAACATCTCGGTCAACCCCTGTATTACTGTTCAAGACTGACTACTGGAGGAGATTAACGAAGGAAAGTATCAATAAACTGTAGTTTGGTTTGAATTCTTGTGGGACTGGTGTTCACTGTGTTTATATGTAGGGCAGATTACAGAGCAAGAGCACGACACTTCAATGTCAACATGTCAACAAATCACTAGGCTCTCTCTCTCTCTCTCTCTAACACACACACACACACACACCTGGCGAATAAGAACATCATTGCAGCGTTGTCAGCACTATTTCCGTGAACTGGACACACGGTCTTCATTTTGGAAACACTTGAACTCTGACACACACTCTATACTCTACAACATAAAAGATCGGACGCAGACGTGAAAGAAAGGGAGGAATTCGAGGCCAGGATTCGAACTCACGAGTGTGTGTGTGTGTGTGTGTGTGTGTGTGTGTGTGTGTGTGTGTGTGTGTGACGTACAAGTTCCACTGTGACATGATGCAAAATGCAGCATAATTTCATGGCAGCGTTGCTTATTCAGGTTGATGTCAATGGGGTGGTAATCACTGTGACGGTTATTGGTAACTGTCGAGATGGTTGTCAGCTTTGAAAGTTGGTTGTAAATATCTGCTTGGTGGCTGCGGCTTTGGCTATGTATAGAAACATAAGCTTGCTGATATTCTCTTGTTGTTGTGGTTATTTTTGTTTTGCTTCCTTCTGCTGTGTATTATGTAGACATTTGGTGGTGTTCGTAACATTGCTTGTATACAGTGCTGTGCAGTGTGAGTTCCACACTAATTGCAGCGTTTGGTTTTGTGTCACTATATCTTCATTGTGATAATTCCATGTGATTTCTACGCACTGGCCGTAAGGGTGGGTGGGGGTTTGGGGGTTTAACGTCCTTTTCCACCACATAGGGTGATATCAAAGACGGGGCAACGATGAAAAAGCCAGCACAAATATTTGGCCCCAGCCGGGATCGAACTCACGACCCGAGCATTAGAAGTCCAACGCTCTACCATTCGACCACCCCGGCTCCCCGCACTGGCCGTAAACCGTGTTTGTATGTACATGCATGTGTATATACTACCCACCAATTTCTCTGAATATTTTTTGCGGGATTTTTCCCTGTGTACTGAGTGTTGTATGGTGCAAATCTTTCTTATCGGACATTCGACCCACACAGAGAACATCATTCATTCTCATCATTCTATTTAAGACCATAGAATTACAAATGAATACACATGAGTTTATTACTTTTATTCGTATACTTGGGAAAGGTAATCTCGAAAAGGAAAGCAGTACAACTGTAACATCTGAACTGCTGTAAGTTTAGCTATGAATGAAAGCTATGTACACGACACAAAAGTAGATTCGAGCCAATATGTAGAATACGTTCAGTGTTTATGTTTTGACTCCACCCCCTTACCTCTCTTTGATTACAAGCTCAGTACAATGGCTTTTTGTGTTGAAACCGTTGATATTTAGAATAAAGTTAATTCAAGTTAAACCACGGATGTGTGTGTGTGTGTGTGTGTGTGTGTGTGTGTGTGGAACAGAAGCCCATGTGGTGAAACAAAGGTCATGAGAAACTTCCCCCTGCCACAATGACCTTTCGTCACGAGTGTTGTGTGGGTTAGACACAAAAGGTTATGAAACTACTTCAAGTTGCACAAATGGAGGCAAAAGCGATGAGTTATAATCATCAGTGTGAAACTGTGGTGTCCACAGTGTTGCCCTCAGCAAGACCCAGTTTCCCAAAACAATCGTCCGTTCTCGAAAATTAGGTCGCGTTATCACTGTCCAAAGGTTATCAGTACTTGAAGTGAAAAAGTTGGCAGCCCGACACAGCAAGAGGAAAAACGTGTACGAACCAGTGCAACAATCAACACACGCAGCGTCAAACGAAGCGCATTGTAAGCGCCAACAACCACAGAGGTTCTTGGCAGTTGTTACTGCTACACAAACAAGAAGCCCAAAGGACCCGAATAGGATAACACTCCTCGATTGAATTAACCATATTGATAAAACAATGACGAAATGAACATCACAACGGACTCGAAACTAAAATGCACACAGTGCTTATACGACCATGACGCACACAAAGAAGAGCAATGGCAAATGAAAGTCATCGTGTATCCCCGCAAATAAACGTGAACGGAGTATAACTCACGCCACATATCACTAATAATTTACCAAATTAATGTCGATAACTGACGAAATGAATAGCATTTCTCAAATGATATACGGGTTGGTACGCTGATGAGAGCAGTCCCGGCAATTCATTTCGTCGTATCTGAATTAATTTTACAGGCAACAACGGTAAACATTCACACGACTAAAACAAACCAAAGTTCTCTCTCTTGCATACACAGAACTGCGGCAACCATGCATTTTCCGATGGTACAGAGTTGGCTAGATACTTGTTGCATAGTTGATCTTCCGGCTCTGTGAAGGCGCAAAATGTATTAGCTCTGCACAATAAAAATTTACAGTGATAATGTGAGAAGACAGGTCATGTGAGATACCATACTTTTTTCAGTCCCGCAACACCTGTGTGGGGCTGGCGTTGTGTTTGTCTTGTCAATAGGTGAGTGTTGTATTTGCTATATTTATATACATATAAACTATATTTACACTGACGCTAGAAAACAACAACAAGAACAAGATGGCCACCAGCCCAATATGTTGTTTCCATTTGATCACCTGCTATCGTCACGGTCGTTCTTTTGTAATGCCATGTATCCACACACACACACACACACACACACACACACACACACACTCTCTCTCTCTCTCTCTCTCTCTCTCTCTGAATGGAAACAACTGACCGGGCTGTCACACCAATCTTGTTTTTGGAAGAGAGACGTCAAGTTGTATTCTTTGAAATCTATGACGTTTTTGCTCACTGGGATGACGCATAATACATTTGGCGTAATAACTTTGATACAGTTCTTGCAATGAAAGCAGGCCCATGAAAACTGAAACTGTGTTGCTGCTGCGTGCGCAGTGTAAAGATCGTATTAATACCGACCCAATATGTTTAACAGACAAGTCTGCGCGGCGAACGTTTTCTATGTGTTATGTCAGACATACACACGCGCGCGCGCACACACTCACACGCACGCACGCACGCGCACACGCACACACACACACAGACTCGCGTGAGCCGCGTTTGTGCTCCATTGAGACCTATGTGGTGTTCTCTCACTCTACTATGCTATTGAGTGAGAGTCAGTGGGAAAAACAAAGCACACTACATCAATGAAACTCCCGCTTTCCCCGTCTACACATAGAGAACGTCCAAAAAGTGGCGACACATCCCCAAGAAATGCCAGTATCACGTCAATCAAACAATACGTCGGAAAAATGACGCTGATACTGCCTTTTGCGTCAGTGCGCGCGTGCCTTTTCTGCGATGGATCTGACCTGTTCAGTACGTAAGCAGCCCTGCACAGCGTTCTGGGTTCTTCTTCTTTCATGAATTTGTTCTCCGTGCATATTCTGTTCATAAAGTATTGGAGTTGTCTTCTGTTATATCCCGTGTCTTCTCTGCGATTGCACGAAGATGGCGACATAGTAGAAGTAAAATACACCACGTCTCCAAACCGTAACGTCTCCAAATAACACCACGTCTCCAAACAGAGGAATTCGGAAAGAAAGTGGCGAGACACCCCCAAGAAAAAACAGCATCACGTCAATCAAACATGACGCACTTACTTTACGTCAGTGCGCGTGCGTCTCTTCTTCGATGTTTGTGAGGCGTGTGGCTTGTAGAGGAAATGTGCTGTGAGTACAAATTTTCGAGTCAACTGACGATAACGGCTGCAGTGAATTTTTCTAATTTTTTTTGCATATTTTTTTTTATGGCACCCCAGGCTCATTATTTATGTATAGTAGGAGCGATTTTGAGATCTAAAGTGTGTTCACCAGCACTTTCATCAGGTACGGCTTACGCCAAAAGTATAAAAGCGACAACCTCCAAAATTCACTTAGTTGAGAGTCCGTATTCATACGTCTTTAAACGCCAGAAAGCCACTTTTTCTGAAAAGGGCGATAACTCGCAAATCATGTGTGCAATCGTACCTGGATCGGGCCTTCTATTCAACAATCTTGATTCATTTAGAAACACCAAATTTGAAATCGATCGGTTCAGTATTTTCGGAGAAATAGGCATCTGAACTGGGTTCACATGCAATGTCAACTCAGGCTCGGTTTACATGAAAACTATAAGAGCGACCATTTTCTAGTAGTGACTCTGTTCAGAGTCCGTATTACAAGCTATCCACTGCCAAAAAATTGAGTGATTTAAATAAATATTACGCCTGTACACGAAAGACAACCAACTTGTCTCAAAAGGGCGATAACTCCCAAATCACTTAAGCAATCATCACACGCTTGAATCGTCTAATGTAACATTTTGATATATTTGGATACCCCACATTTGAAGCCATTCGGTTGAGTATTTTCGAAGAAACGGGCCTGGACACAATTCACACACACACGCACGCACGCACACACATACGCACAGACGGCACTCACTGAGGAGGAGAAGCGCGTTCGGTGGACCGTACATGTCAGCATCGATGACGCACGTTTTGTTACGTCATTGTCAGAGTTACACTTGCATAATCGTCTCTGCGGGAGATCGGCAGTGACGTGCGTTTGTACCACAGATGCCTGCCCATGAACGTGGAAAATTTAGCCCGTCCTATGATGTTGTTTCCATTACTATGGAAACAACATAAAAACCGACATTATTCATGACAAATATCAATTACTTGGTTTTGGTGGGATCGAGTGACTGAAACATTGCACCAGGAAATTACCTTCCATTGTTTGCTTGCAATGCACACTCCGTACTATCTGCCAATGCCCTTGCTTCTTTCCTGTTTCACACCAACCTCCCCTGAAACTTCTCACGTTTTACAGTGCGGCCATGTTGGAGAATCACGACTGTAATAATACTATCATTAGAAATGAAAAGTTGCAGCGTGCACCGAAATTTGCTGGCAGTGTAATTTCCCCTGTAGGTTTCAGTTTCAAATATCGACAAGAACAGATTTGAATAAGGCTGTAGGGGAGGGTAGGGAAGGGGGTTGACTGAGGGGGGAGGGGTAGGAGCGGTAAGGGGTGGAAAAAGCCGGGACACGGGATGAGGGTAGTACAAGTTCGGGGGGGGGGGGGGGGACTGCGCATTATCAGTAAACGCCGTAAATATCAAAATTACACATTAACCAACAACAACTGAACAATAAAAACAAGATGGCCACCAGCCCAATATGTTGTTTCCATTTAATCACCTGCTGTCGTCACAGTCGTTCTGTTGTAATGCCATGTATCCGGGAGGACTCTCTCTCTCTCTCTCTCTCTCTCTCTCTCTCTCTCTAATTGAAACAACTGACCGGGCTTGTCAGACCAATCTTGTTTTTGGAAGAGAGACGTGAATTTGTTTTCTTTAAAATCTATGACGTTTCTTCTCACTGGGATGACGCATAATACATTTGACGTAATCACTTTGATACAATTCTTGCAATGAAAGCAGCCCCATGATAATTGAAGTGTTGCTACTGCGTGTAAAGATCGAATTAATACCGGCTCAGTATGTTTAACAGACAAGTCAGGGATTATGAAAAGACTCGTCCGAAAGCCCGCAGACTAGTGAAAATACCGTCGGACTAGTTAAATTGTTTTACCACTGGCCCGCCGGACTAGTTGAGATTACGAGGCAAAGCTTGCTCTATTTTCACAGAGCTGAATGCACAAGGTACTGTCAGCGAGCCTCTCTCTCTCTATCGGAAAAAAAATTCCCAGTAGTACGCTTTCCGCGAACGGTGCAAATCTCCCCTCGCTACGGTCCTGGCAAGACAGCGAATTAATTTTGTGTGCACGCGTGACCGCGGACAAAGACAGGGCAATTAGCGCATCGCCCCCGAAGCTCCACTGCAGCTCTGCGGGTAGTTATCACCTCATCCGCCAGTTCCGACGTCCTTTACACGTGTCAAATCACTGACCATTGTTTTCACAAGACACCCTATCACGCGTAGGTCGGTGCGTGTGAACTGACGTGTTTCTTTGTGTGCCGGTGTGTGTGAGCGAATTAAGGCGGACCGGATATTAATTTTGATAGGTATCGCGTGGGTACTAATCCGGCCCCCTTGTTTTCGTGTTTGACAATAAAGACAAGCCAATCGTATTCTCGGTGTCGAATGACGTTGATGACACAATTCAATGAATCACTGAATCAATGAACATAGATTCCATCTTTTTTCCGCGCCTGTCTGTGTGTGCGTGTGCGTGTTGGGGAGAGAGGTGGTGTGTGTGTGTGTGTGTGTGTGTGTGTGTGTGTGTCAATCTGCAGCCACACTTTAGACGTTGTTTTGTCTAAAAACTGTAAACGCTCTCTCTATATCTCTCTCTCTTACACTTATGTGCTGTTCTGTCACTGTATTACACTGCTCAGAGTCTGTGGCAAAAACAAAACTTCAAATAGAGAAATTCGGAAAACAATGGCGAAACATAATCAAGAAACGCCAGCATTAGGCCTACGTCAGTCAAATATGACGTCGGCAAAATGAGGCTTATACTGCGTGAATGTTCTAGATCTGACCTGTTCAGTATGTAAGCAGCCCTGCACAGCGTCCTGACTTCTTCTTTCAAGAATTTGTTCTCCGCGCATCTTCTGTTAGTAAAGTCATTGGAGTTGTATTCTGTTGTATCCCGTGTCTTCTCTGCGAGTGCACGAAGATGGCGACATAGCAGAAGTAAAATACAACACCGCGTCTCCAAACACAGGAATTCGGAAAGAAAGTGGCGAGACACCCCCAAGAAAAAACAGCATCACGTAAATCAAACATGACGCACTTACTTTACGTCAGTGCGCGTGCGTCTCTTCTTCTATGTTTGTGCGGCGTGTGGCTTGTAGAGGAAATGTGCTGTGAGTACAAATTTTCGAGTCAACTGACGATAACGGCTGCAGTGAATTTTTCTAATTTTTTTGTATATTTTTTATGGCACCCCAGGCTCATTATCTATGTATAGTAGGAGCGATTTTGAGATCTAAAGTGTGTTCACCAGCACTTTCATCAGGTACGGCTTACGCCAAAAGTATAAAAGCGACAACCTCCAAAATTCACTCCGTTGAGAGTCCGTATTATTGCTATCTATGTCCAAAACATGGAGTGGTTTAGGTAAATATTACGCCTTTAAACGCCAGAAAGCCACTTTTTTCTAAAAAGGGAGATAACTCGCAAATCACGTGTGCAATCGTACCTGGATCGGGCCTTCTATTCAACAATCTTGATTCATTTAGAAACCCCAAATTTGAAATCGATCGGTTCAGTATTTTCGGAGAAATAGGTATCTGAACTGGGTTCACATGCAATGTCAACTCAGGCTCGGTTTACATGAAAACTATAAGAGCGACCATTTTCTAGTAGTGACTCTGTTCAGAGTCCGTATTCAAGTTATCTACTGCCAAACAATTGAGTGATTTAAATAAATATTACGCCTGTAAACGAAAGACAACCAACTTGTCTCAAAAGGGCGAAACTCCCAAATCACTTAAGCAATCATCACACGCTTGAATCGTCTAATGTAACATTTTGATATATTTGGATACCCCAAATTTGAAGCCATTCGGTTAAGTATCTTCGAAGAAACGGGCCCGGACACAATTCACACACACACGCACATCCACACAGACGGCACTCAGGAGGAGGAGAACTGCGTTCGGCGCACCATACATGCCAGCATCGATGACGCATGTTTTCTTACGTCATTGTCAGAGTTACACTTGCATAATCGTCTCTGCGGGAGATCGGCAGTGACGTGCGTTTGTACCACAGATGCTTGCCCATGAACGTGGAAAATTTAGCCCGTCCTATGATGTTGTTTCCATTACTATGGAAACAACATAAAAAACACTTATTAAACCGACACCAATCGCAAGCAGTGCTCGCACTTGTCGACGCAGGACAAGTGCAGTCTCTGTACAACTCAAACAGGCCAGACACTGATAACGTGGCCGATTTCCTAGAGAACGGGCACCCTGACAAACCAGGATCTGCCGGGTACGAATGAACTAAGAAGTATTGTAGCTCGCTGACCTTCAGTATTTTAACGACCAGTGCCCATGACTCAGGTGTGTGTGTGTGTGTGTGTGTGTGTGTGTGTGTGTGTGTGTGTGTAGAATGCAGCATGATACTGGATACAAGCGTTCTTCCAGTGAGTTTGGTAATGTCAGAATTGCTTCTAGCATCGTACCATACATAGATAAAGCATCTGCAAACAGCCTCTCATACATTTATATATCTATATACACGGTGTTATAAACGAACAGAAATAATACAATCAGGTGATCATTAAGAATATGAATACAATTTGTTTGTATGGTACATTTTCATAAGGATCCACATCGGAAACCGTTACTGAACTCATCGTATAATACATTTGAAACTCACATGCAGTCTTGCATGTTCTTCAGTTTCACTTTCTGGCTACTCACATAATCAGTTCTACTGAATTAAAATTACTGAAAATTCAGTGAAAGAGTAGAATAGATTGAGATAATAGTAGCAGAAGCAGCAGTAACAGCAACGATATATGCATTAAAAGCATGCAGTAGGCTCTTTTCATACACACATATTAACACTGAAGGGTCTTGTCAGAAATCCCCGTCGCCTCTCCACTGTTCTTGTCATCTTGTTATCTTCTTTCATAATCATCGCCTCAAGATGTCGTAAAAACCATCTGCATTTGAACAAAGGCAGAAACAAAGAAAAAAAAAAAACATGGACGTTTATGATATAACGTTGTAAACATATTGAAACTGTTATGCTACAAATGAAATAAGAATGGTCGTACTATAGCGTCTCATTTCTTTAAAAAAAAGGCTTTCTCCATTAAAACAGTAAAACAAGAAAAAAAAAAACACAAGCACACAGAGAGAGAGAGAGAGAGAGAGAGAGAGAGAGAGAGACTCACCAGAAAAAGCAGCAGGCGATGTTGGAATGTGGTCGTACACACGCCCTGTGGATAGAGACTTCTTTGGTCAGTTTTAATCAAAAAACCGACAATGAAAATATTCATATGAAGTACTAACATTTTTTCACAATCAATCCTTTGAAATATTTAACTTTGTTAACTTTGGTCGACTAAAAAGATTTGATAGACGACGGCCTTGAGAGTTGGGGAGGGGGGAGGGGGAGGGGGTTGTGAGGGTAAGGGGGGGGGGGTAGCCAGAGCTTGGAGGACAATGAATACGCTTTATACAGAGCTACGTTAAGGCATGATGCACGTGTCACACCTTGAGCACAGAATAAATCCACGACAATTAACAAAGGTAGCAACAGACTCTCTCTCTCTCTCTCTCTCTCTCTCTCTCTCTCTCGGAGATGCTGACCAGAATTCGCGGCCATCACTTGTCCAGGGCACTGCGCGCCACTAACATATTCATAGAAATTGTCAGGGAGAAGGGGTGTTACAGGCTCTGTCTCTCCTCCTCTGTGCACAACGTTGTTGACCATCACCACTTCAGCGTCTAATGCGTTGAAAGAAGCCACTTGCCCGGCGACTGTTTCTTCACTTCCCGCTGGCGAAGATCTCCTCTGCATGCCTGTTGCTGCCACGTTGTCCGCACTGGAGTGGCCTTGTGCTGTTCCGGAAATCGGATGAGAAGAAATTACAAACATAAAAAATATCTTCGTTACGCACCATGAATATCCGCATTTCCCGGAACGGGTTTTAAAATTCAAAGCCAGGTAAAAAAAAAAAATGAAGGTGATCAAAAGGTTCTTGGGTTCATGGCAGAATGTTCATATTGATTAAAAATCAAGGAGGACGAAGAGATTTCAGTCAGTTCGAAACAATTTAGCTTACTGTCTGATAAATATTAATAAATGAATAAACAGTGAACAATAAATTCAGGATTTTAAACACACAAAAAAATCAAATAAACCAAAGTAAGGAACTAAACAAAAATTCAGAAGAACATTTTATGTAAAGTCGACCCATACCTACAAAGTACAAAGGTAAAGCAACGTCTCTCTCCATTTCTATTTTCTTTAGAAATCTTAAGCCATATTCACGAGACAGGCGTTTGCTTCATACAGTTTTTGAGTTCTTGGCAAGTAACGTCTTGTTTTCTTCACCTGTGTGATTGGGCTGGTGCTAGTAGGTGGGAGGGGTGTGGGGTGTGTGTGTGTGGGGGGGGGGGGGGGAAGTAATCCACAAGAGCACCCCAGTACATTGCATTGGGAGTGAAAGGGGCATGAGCTATGTACCTAAACTGTACTCTCCAGGTGTGCAGTGGGAGGGATCAAGGCTATGGATTCGGGATTAACAATACAGCGATTATTTGAAAATGTGTGTGTCTGTGGTTTGCATGATTCATAATACCACTTGCAATAGGTATTATGCACTAACAAGAAATGTGTATGAAACGAAAAAAAATTATTTTTTTTTAATCCTATGAATTCTTTACCAGCTGCTTTCGCGTTACGGATTGTGCGCACCACAAAGATTGTCGCACAAACTACCACCACAGTAACAGCAATGGTCGCTCCCACCACCGGTAATGCAACTGACTGTGCTGAGAATTCTTCAGTATCTGAAACATAATTATGCCACTTGATTTCGAAATCCAAGAAACACTTGAAATACGTATTAGATTTCCATTAGTGAGCAATATACCAGCAGTGTACATTACAGAAGAGCGAGATTAAAGAAAGTACAAAAATTGTTCTTAAAAAATCACTTTCAGCGCCGTTAAGGAACACAAAAAATGAATTCCCCTCTTATTTGTATATCTACGATTCAGTTCATGTAAATCGTCATGACCAGTTCTGTCTTTATTGTTTCTAGTGGAAATTAGTGGAACGAGAGCTATGCCGATAAATGGGAAACCATGCATTTATCAGCATTGTTTGGGTGTTTAACGTGCAAACCATTACAGCCTGGAAAAAGAATCAGATCGAATCTTTAAAAAAAAATGTCGATTAAAAAAAATATTATCTATGTAGTATTATTAGTTATTTAGATTCACTTTTACCATAGACGCCATGTTAGGTTGTGGGCATCTCTGTGCTATACGAAGCTTGTTTTAAGTCAACAGCAGTAGGTGATGTAAACACACAATCAAGTAGATAATAAACATTACAAAACAACAGTAATTTGGAAAAATCAACAAGCAGGCTCAAAATGCGAGCAATTATTTTTATTACAGTTGAACACGCTTAAGTCGAATTCGCAGGGGAAATCAATTTCTGTTCGAGTAGACGACGGGTAAGGTCGAATTTCGAAGACAGCTTCGAGTTGAGAGAGATGCACCCTTAATTCGTGCCCAGAAATGAAAGTGACAAACCCCAAGTACAGACGTTTGAAATCACTTCTCATGAATGGTAGATATGTATCTTTTAGTAATCATCAACACTGAAGCTTTAAGTAGAATTGTGATTTCAACCACTGCATTTGCGACTGCAGTTCGGTTTGTTTTGTATGCATTCTTGTTTAGTTGTTGTGTCTTTGTTTGTTATAATTTCATTAGTTGTTTTTAGTTTAGTCTCATGCGATTTTCTATGCCAGAAATATTCGTAATGCATGGAAAGTGTAAATTTCTTGGATTATGTTTACCTTTGAAATATTCTGTACCACTATACACGGATGTTTTTGTTTCCTTAATATATAAAAAGATGGATTAAATAATGGTTAGCATTAAACTCAAACCAGTTTTCACTGTCGAACTGAAAACTCATAACCTTTTTATTTGTTTGTATTTCACATATAATGTATTGAGGAGAGAACCAAACACATCGTCTAAACACAATTCGCCTTCAACCATGGTAAAATTTGGCTGTCAGAGTGAGAGTCACATACGTTGGGTTGTTGTTGTTGTTGTTGTTGCTGTTGTTGGTTTTGTTCTTGTTGTTTTCACAGAGATGCATCACAAAGTAAACAAGGACTAATTTGTTCCTATGCTAGGCAGACTGTAAGAAACAGGTAATCTTCATATAATTTTTTGACTGTAGCATGTGGATTTTGGATCGGGGGGGGGGGGGGGGGGGTGGTGTAACGTCCTTGTCCACCACATACGGGTGATATCAAAGACGGGGCAACGATGTAAAAGCCAGCACAAACATTTGGAGCCAGCCGGGATATTTTGGATCACAGAATAACCGCACTTGGTGTATATAAGTTTCCATGCGGGAACACATTGATAATTGTCTGTTTTTGTTGATTGTCGACATTTCCTCCCACGCTTTATAAATCCGGGGGTGAAAACGTGTGTTCACTACGCATACGATCTAAGATGGCCTGTGGTACTGGCCGGCCGTAGGATGATAAAAGTGTGATCACTACGCACACTACATGAGATGGCCCGTAGTGCGGGCCGGCAGCACGAGGGTAATGATGGCTGTTGCGACAGTTACAGTTTATGAAATCAGCAACTACGAACAGGCCCCCCCCCACCCCCCACCACCACCACCACCACCCTACCCCCTTGTTTCGACTTCACTGACTAGATCGGCGCGAGAGGCCGACAGCTCATCGTTTGATCTGGAACTCACGCCACTGTATACAGATCTCAGTGTCAACGGGGAAGGAAGTACATGGTTGTGCCGATTTAAAACTAAGGGGAATGGTCCCATCCCGTAAAGCTGTTTATCCAAATTTCATGCCATTTTATCTGATTAGTTGCCTCTTGTTGTTTTCAGTTGTTGTTTTTCTTTCTCCAAGTGTGTAAAAGCTACCTCTCTACAGAGAAACAACCTAAAAAAAGAAACAAATCAGATTTACCACACAAAGGCAATCAGATGAGAAATTATATACAATAAGCATACATAATAATTTCAACAATTAGAGAGAGAGAGAGAGAGAGAGAGAGAGAGAGAGAGAGAGAGAGAGAGAGACTCACACGTGATGTTAAAAATCACATTAGTTTTTTGTGGTGGTTTCGTCGATAGTTCCCAAGTCCAAATGCCACTGTCTGTCAGTTGAACAGTCCGTCTGAGCTCGTACATTCCACCAGGTAAACAGCTGCAGTCTGATTTTTGTGCCGACTGACAAGCTCCATTTAAATACCACATATTGCAGACTATTTTCTGAGTTGTGTTTCTATAAATCATTATTTCTTGGTCATTATGAGAACTGCAGTCACGATTAAGTTGAAACTGCAGAATGACATCAGTGTTTTCAAATGCCTTCAAGATGTATGTGTCATCTGAACTTGGGAGATCAAACGTGAAGAAACCTGAAAGTAATATACATTTCTATTCTCGAGCCAAAAGAATATGTTCACTTCATGAAATCAAAGTAATTGTGAATTAACTGATGTTTTATTCATGTTGATGAGACTGTTCAAGAAATGTCCCTTGTTTGATTTGATCAAGTTTTTTTTTTTTTTTTTTCTTATTACTGACCACCAATGTACAGGTATAAAAAGCCCTGCTTACAGTTTTGCACGTGCAACACGGAAGTCCTATCGGACCTCCAAATGTTTTGTGCTTTGGTGACCCCTACGAAATATTTCCTTAGAAATGGCCTTGACTGTAAACGACCGCATCGTTAATAATAATAATAATAATAACATCGCTTAGGAGTTTTTCAAGATTCAGTTCTTCTTTAGCCAGTCAGTCCGAGGAGCAGATTCTGAGTAGGCATCAGTGGGACGATGATGCATGTAAAATCCCTAGTGGACCTCTTATCCTGGTTTAAGAAACCGCAAAGAACCTCTCGTTCTACGTTCTATGGGGCTTTTTATATAGCACCAATGGACCTGGATCGTCTTCAGAAAGTGCAGAACAGTGCTGCCCGTCTGATTTGTAGAGCTTCAAGATCTGACCACATTACCCCTCTACTGCAAAGTCTTCACTGGCTTCCCCTTCCACAGAGAATCAGCTACATGCAAAGTCTCATTAATCTGCTTCAGTTCAGCCAGTGGCACTGGCCCTCAATACCTTTCTGACCTCCTTCACATCTACACTCCCTCCCGACAATACCGCGGTTGCCGATTCTCGTTATAGCGCGTGAACATGCGTGAATGTGCGCGATTTTGGACCGAGACTATGCTTGATAGACTCGACATGTGGGCTACTCGAGTCGAGTCACACACGATGCCGCACTACCACTGCGTTGCGATCGGCTGCCAAAATGGCTCCAGAAAATCAGATAAGCTGGAGAAATTCCCAGAGATGGTCTTACCTAATGGTGAGATCGTTCCGTTTGAGCCTTTTTCTTCAAAAGTTTCAGAGCCGAGACTCAGAAATTTGTGGATAAAAGCGATTCGAAGGCAGAACGTCGACCCGTCTCGGTGGCCTAGCGTGTGCAGCCGCCATTTCGTCGGGTACAAGCGGACAAATTCGGTCCCGGTACTTACACTGTTTGAACACAATGGTTATGGAACCAAAAATCAACAAAGAAAGACTTTCATTTCCAAGCAAAAGTTCAGTTCGCACTGATAAACAGCCAAAGTGCTTGAATAAAAATTAGTGGCAAGCCACAAGTCACAGGTCGACTTGACCTTTACACCGCCTACATCTCGGTTGAAGTGACTGCCGATCTGCTTCAAGGGCTAGAGTGATAAGCTGCGCTTTTGTGTAGCCACTAAAACGCACGCCCCTGTGTTTCAGATAATTTTTTCAGTTCAGGAACTTTCATTGATTTAATTTTATAGCGAACATCTTCGCCGGTCGAAACGCTCACGTTGCTCGCCATCGCATGCGTAGCCCACATCAGGAGGACCGTTCGCGTCTCCGGCGCTGGAGAGCACCCGACTCTTCGTAACCGGCAACCGCGGTATTACGTTCATACTCTGACACCTGAATTTTCCAGATTCCCTCTTGCAGAACTAAATCATTCGGCCAGCGTTCCTTACGTTACCAGGCCCCTGTTACTTGGAATAAGCTCCCTCTTACAATTAGAAACATTTCAAACAAGGAAACCTTCAGGTCCCGACTGAAAACCCATCTCTTCACCCTCTCATAGCCGTGCCATGTTGTCGTTCTGCTGGTGTGTGAGTGCGTGTGTGCGCAGGGAACGTGTGTGTGTGTGTGTGTGTGTGTGTGTGTGTGTGTGTGTGTGTGTGTTTTGATATGAGTTTTTTTTAGTTATTATCTGTTTTGTCAGTTTTACCTGTCTTGTGTTTGTTTTGTCTGTCTTTTGTGTTTTCTTATGTTTTAATATGAATAAATATGTATTTTTTGTAAAGCCCCTAGAGCTTAGATAAGGTTAGGCGCTATATAAATATTTTATTATTATTATTATAGGGCCCATATAATGAAAATGGCAAGATAAACGGTCGTTTTTAACGACGGACGGAGAAAAAAAAAATAAACTAATAAATTAAGTGACATGGACGGAGAAAAAATTCTAGGAGACCACCACAGCATTAGGGACCTGTGCTTTACTGATTTCTGTAATTAAGAGTTAGGATCAAATTTGTTCTACGTTGTTCCGTATTTTTCTACCCTGGCGCATTTCGTCTAGTCACGTCTTACTCGTCCTCAGTGCATTCCCCAGGAGGGCTGTCAGGTCCACTACATGAGCATTGGAATACAGTTTTGGTATGCTACACTATTCTTATCCCTTGGCCATGATTTTGTAACCCTTTCCATATTGACTGTACCATCAAACGTATGGCATCACCTGCCTGGATCCAGTGGTGACACTGCGGCATATAGGCGAAACGATTTTCTCTTTGGGAGAAATGTTACTTAGATGTAGAACTTTTCATCAACAAACTGCGGGTTGCCAAGAAAACCGGACAGCAGACATGTTGAACAGGGAACGAACGAACGAACGAACGAAACTTTATTTTACAAGGATAAAAGATTAGGTACGCAGACCTGTCTTACATCTTGTCCTTGCTAGGCTACTGATATATATACAAAGTAAGCAAAGTAAGCTCTAACTAGGTACAGCATACACACACACACACACACACACACACACACA
Organism: Batillaria attramentaria; assembly: GCA_018292915.2. NCBI lineage: Eukaryota > Metazoa > Mollusca > Gastropoda > Batillariidae > Batillaria > Batillaria attramentaria. Next base: position 325,457 of record JACVVK020000364.1, read on the forward strand.
CACACACACACACGACCATGCTACTACATACATAAATCAAGCAATACTAAGAAGAAAAAGAAGAAGAAAAAAAAAAAAAAAAAGGGGGGGGGGGGAACAAAGGATGTGATAGGTGAGCAATGCAAACAAATCTTGAGGCGATGTTTTTACAGTTAAAAAAAAAAAAAAAAAAAAAAAAACAAAAAAACAAAAAAAAAAAAAAAAAAAAAACCACGCGTGATGTGAATAAGTATTGGGATTTTTTTTTTTTTTTTTTTTTTGCCCGAAATACAAAATCCTACAGAGTAGATGTATAGTCAAGCTCATTACGAGCTGTCCACCAGATGTTTTATTAGTTTGGTCTTGAATAATCTAAGTGAGGGTGCTGATTTGATGTCTTTTGGAAGTGTATTCCATGCGTGTGCCCCTGAGTAAGAGAGGGAGGTTTTGAAAATATCTATACGAGGCTTCGGCACCACGAAATCGTTTCTCAGTGTTCGGTACGGCACTTGAGAGTGCTTGAATAGACTTGCGAGATATGCGGGGGTTTTTGACAGTTTTATTTTTTGCATCAGTATCATTTTGTTAAGTCTGAGTTGTTTTCGTAGAGGCAGGATACCCAACGATTTAAATTTGTCATCGGTGCTAAGTGAGCACATGCTTTTGTCTATAATCAGTTTAATCGCTCTTCTGTGGAGCGAATTTATTCTTTTAAAGTTTGCCTCACTACAGCCGTCCCAAACGGTGGACGCGTAGTCTATGTGTGGCTGAATATGTGCATTGTAAAATAGTTTTCTTGTGGGTTCATCGGTAAAGTATTTAAGTTTGGATAGTAGAAACAGATTTTTGGACAACACTTTGCACGTATTATTTATATGCGCTTGCCAGCTTAGCTGATCATCTACTGTGATCCCCAGCACACGGTGTACATGAACTTGTTCGATATGATGAGAGCCAAGGCAAAGTTGTAATGGGGGCGGATTCAGTTGGTGTTTCTGTCTTGTGGTAATTAACATGCATTTAGTTTTAGACGGATTAGGGATCATACAGTTATTGTTGCACCAGTTGGAAACATCGTGTAGGCTTTGTTGTAAAGATTGGTTGATGGATTTAACATTTGAATCCGAAATATCAATCGTTGCATCATCAGCAAAAAGGCTACAAGTGGCGTTGGGTTGAGTGATATGTAACGGCAAGTCGTTTATAAATATAGAAAATAATAAAGGTCCAAGTATGGATCCTTGGGGTACCCCATGCTCTATTTCACCTTTTGATGATTTTTTGCCATTTAAATAAACATACTGAGTTCGTCGTTCCAGGTAAGATTCAAAGAAGGCGACTGTTTTATCACAAAAATGATAAGCTGACAACTTTTCTAGGAGAAGTTTATGGTTTACTAGGTCAAAAGCCTTGCTCAGGTCCAGGAAGACAGCTCCTGTCATTTTAGAATTGTTTATGGCACTGAGCCACCTGTCAGTCAGATGAACCAATGCTGAATGACAGGAGTGCCTCGGACGGAAACCTGACTGTAATGTGTGGAGAAGACTGTGTTCTTCAAGGAAAGCCTGCGCTTGTTTATGGATGTGTTTTTCAAAAGGTTTAGAAAGGACTGACAAAAGAGAAATAGGTCGAAATTTGTTGGGGTCTGTTAAGTCTCTTGTTTTAGGAAGGGGGATGACTTTTGCAACCTTCAGGCCGGCCGGGAATTCCCCTTGCTCAACGGACAAATTGTAAATGTATGTTAATGATTCCACTATATATGGGAGAGATAGTTTTAGAACAGTACTACTTATACCATCATCGCCAGATGTCCGTTTATTTTTCATTTGTGAAATATTTTTCCCGACATCAAACACTGTTAAAGGAGGAATCGAAAACGACACAGAGGGCTCAAGTTTTTCGCGACAGTATTTTATGAGGTTATCAGAAAGACGGGGTGTACCCGAGGAACTACTTTGCAGAAGCGTGCCTGCTGCTGAAAGAAAATGGCTATTGAAAGTGTCGGCTGTGATGTCTGTGCATGGTTGGTTTTGTCTTGGTTTTGTGAATGCATTTAGAGCTCGCCATACCGACACAACATCTGACTTATCATTCATGAGGCGTTGGAAATGGGATTTTTGTGCTTCGCGTACTAAATATTTTACCCGGTTTCTTTGTTTGCGGTATGCTGTGAAATCTTTGCTTCTTTTAAGTTCGTCTCTTACACACATAGCCTCTCTTATATCATTATTTAACCATGTTGGGGGCTGCGCAGTTTTAACCCTTTTCTCTCGAAACGGAGCATGTCTATCCAGAACACTGAGAAACAATCTATACCATTCTGACAATGAGTCAGTAGGATCTGTAAAGTTATAGACCGTGTTAAAGGATACGCTACTGAGATCTGCTAAAAAGGCATCTTTATTAAAGTGTTTTAATGATCTGAATCTGATTGTGGTATGTTGATGTTTTCTAAGTGGATGGTCCGCTTTCAAGGCCCAGCTACAACATACTGGGTAATGATCACTGATACCAACCTGGGGTACATGTGTACCAACTACTCTAGCCTTGTTGGTTGTGTATATGTGGTCGATTAGCGTAGAGGAAGTGGGAGATACTCTGGTGGCTGTGTTAATCAATTGTTTTAGACCGAATAGAGAGGTAGTACAATCCCATGCTGGGTTTGGTGTGAACATATTGATATTAAAGTCTCCCAGTAATAAGATGTCAGAACTACAAGATTTTGCTTTATCGAGCATCGTAGTAAAATCATCATACCACTGAAGGGGTGAAGAAGGATTTCTGTAAACAAAACCGACCAATAGGGGTGCCGACTTGTTGGCCTTTATGTCAACCCAGACACTTTCCACCGTTTTTGACTCAAGGTCTTTCCGCCTGCGGGTAACATTTCTAATAGAATCATGAACGTAAACTGTTATACCTGTATGACCGGGATGTTCTGAATCGCGACGGAAGACAGAAAAATCTTTAACAGAAATAGAATGATCGCTTATGTTAGCATTTAGTCGAGACTCGGTGAGGCCAAACAAGTGAAAAGGACTGGGCTGATTCAAAAGCACACAGAGATCGGGGACTTTGTTATACAGATGAAAAATATTTAGATGGCCAATATGTAAATGATGTGTTTGCGACATTATATAAAAATATCAAAAGACACCAAACGAGGAAGCAGTGTCAAGGAAATAGAATGAAAAACACGTAAAATAGAAGCGACTAGTGGGCAGAGAGTACAAGTTACAGAGAGAGAAATAAAACTCGCGAAGTGTCACTATAAGCCAATCGCGATAGCGAGGGAGTCCCGGGTAAAGCCGATTAGTTCAAGTGGAGTGACTTGCGGAAGGCTGAAGGACTGCAGACACAACTTTTCAGTCTGATCAAGAACAGCTGTTACACGCACCGACCGACACGGCGTGCAGCGCCGGCGTGAGCGCGCAGATATTATATAACACGTCAGAGTGACTGTTGCACTGTCCAGTTCCGAGAGTGATCGCTACACAGAACACAGTAGTAACAGATATCAAATTACTATAACCGCGGAGCACTGAGCACAATGTCTTTCAGAACATAAAATCCGGTCGACAACACCTATAGTCTTCAAAATGCAAATCTGTCTGTGTGTGTGTGTGTGTGTGTGTGTGTGTGTGCTAGTAACGTGACAGAGACTTCAGTATGCGGTCAACTGCAAGGCGCACAATACGTTCTGATTCCAGGTCAGATGTAAGATCTGACTGACTGGTTGCAGGCCTATCATACACCTCACGATGTCCGTGCATATAGTCAAAATACTGTTTGTCTGCACGGGATGGGGCTTGACTATGTAGGTCGTGGAGGGAGGGCTGGAAGTGGGTGGGGTATCCTCTGTGTGGTCCCGGATGATGGTGTACAGTGTGAACTAAATTAACTGCAGAGAACGTCAAATGTGACTGTCTGTTGTGACTTCGGGTCCGCGTAAGAAATTCTGTGTTCTTTCTCTTCTCATGAATGCGATATTGTTAGCGTACAAATGCAAGACCCAAACTTTCACTGATTTCCTCATGAATTCCTAACAAATGGTTTGTTGAATGTCTTGGATGTTTGTCACTATCTTTGAGTAATTCAAACTTGAATGTGGTGGATACTTTTTTTTGTCTCTCACAGTTTAGAATAGCAATACTTGACAACCCCAATCACGGGGAAAACTGTATTCTCTCACCAGAAACTAGGATCTGGGATTTTGCCTCATTTCTAATAATATTATTTGTATTGACACACTTACAGTTATTGGTAGAGTCTGCGTATGTCCATAACACCATGCAAACCAGCAGCATTTCCAGAGTGTACTTTGTAAACAATGCAGAAGCCATCCTATTGGAAACAGCAGCTAACTCAGAACTAGCTCATGCACCGACTTAACAAGATAGAAAACCAAACATTCTTCCGCGTTATTGGTACATTTCGTGTGTTCTGCCATCAGTGATGGGAATTTCTTCCTTCTAAGCAAGGACATTACACGAAACAAACAAACTGGATACATCGGCTAAACAGAGCTGGATAAATATATTCCCTTTCTCTTAGCATGCCTAGCAAACTAACTAACGCCATTTATTTATGCCTACTTAGCCTCAATCAATATTTCGAAATTATTTTGTTTCTAGCCCACTACCTGCATGGACCAACGATCTCTGCTGCTTCTGTGGGTTAGCCTTGTCCACGCTACTGCTGCAGGTACTCGGCTTGATGAAGAGAACTACTGAACAACTGTCAAATATGTCTACGCGACGCCTAACCTGGAGATTTAGTCACGTTATGTTTTACGCCCGCGATGCCTTGTTGTTGTTGTCTTTTTTTATGTTGTTTCCATAGTAATGGAAACAACATAATAGGACGGGCTAAAATTTCCACGTTCATAGGCAAGCATCTGTGGTACAAACGCACGTCACTGCCGATCTCCCGCAGAGACGATTTTGCAAGTGTAACTCTGACAATGACGTAAGAAAACTTGCGTCATCGATGCTGACGCGTATGGTGTTCCGAACGCACTTCTCCTCCTCAGTGAGTGCCGTCTGTGTGGATGTGCGTGTGTGTGTGTGTGTGTGTGTGTGTGTGTGTGTGTGAATTGTGTCCGGGCCCGTTTCTTCGAAAATACTCAACCGAATGGCTTCAAATTTGGGGTATCCAAATATATCAAAATGTTACATTAGACGATTCAAGCGTGTGATGATTGCTTACGTGATTTGGGAGTTATCGCCCTTTTGAGACAAGTTGGTTGTCTTTCGTGTACAGGCGTAATATTTATTTAAATCACTCAATTTTTTGGCAGTAGATAGCTTGAATACGGACTCTGAACAGAGTCACTACTAGAAAATGGTCGCTCTTATAGTTTTCATGTAAACCGAGCCTGAATTGACATTGCATGTGAACCCAGTTCAGATGCCTATTTCTCCAAAAATACTGAACCGATCGATTTCAAATTTGGGGTTTCTAAATGAATCAAGATTGTTGAATAGAAGGCCCGATCCAGGTACGATTGCACACATGATTTGCGAGTTATCGCCCTTTTCAGAAAAAGTGGCTTTCTGGCGTTTAAAGGCGTAATATTTACCTAAACCACTCCATTTTTGGGACATAGATAGCATGAATACGGACTCTCAACTGAGTGAATTTTGGAGGTTGTCGCTTTTATACTTTTGGCGTAAGCCGTACCTGATGAAAGTGCTGGTGAACACACTTTAGATCTCAAAATCGCTCCTACTATACATAGATAATGAGCCTGGGGTGCCATAAAAAATATACAAAAAAATTATAAAAATTCACTGCAGCCGTTGTCGTCAGTTGACTCGAAAATTTGTACTCGAAGCACATTTCCTTTACACAAGCCACACGCCTCACAAACATCGCAGAAAAGGCACACGCGCACTGACGCAAAACTGTATCAGCGTCAGTTTGCCGACGTCATGTTTGATTGACGTGGGGGGGTGTCGTCACTTTTCGGAAGTTCTCTATTTGTAGACGGGGAAAGCGGGAGTTTCATTGATGTAGTGAGCTTTGTTTTTCCCACTGACTCTCACTCAATAGCATAGTAGAGTGAGAGAACACCACATAGGTCTCAATGGAGCACATGCACAAACGCGGCTCGCGCAAGTCTGCGTGCGTGCGTGCGTGCGTGCGTGCGTGCGTGCGTGCGTGCGCGCGTATGTCTGTGTGTGTCTGTGTGCGCGCGCGCGCAGCAGACATAACACATAGTGAAAAAACGTTCGCCGCGCAGACTTGTCTGTTAAACACATTGAGCCGGTATAAATTCGATCTTTACACTGCGGAGCAGCAACACTTCAATTTTCATGGGGCTGCTTTCATTGCAAGAATTGTATCCGAGTCAAAGTTATTACGTCAAATGTATTATGCGTCATCCCAATGAGGAAAACGTCATAGATTTCAAAGAAAACAACTTGACGTCTCTCTTCCAAAACCAAGATTGGTCTGACAAGTCCGGTCAGTTGTTTCCATTCAGAGAGAGAGAGAGAGAGAGAGTGTGTGTGTGTGTGTGTGTGTGTGTGTGTGTGTGTGTGTGTGTGTGTGTGTGTGTCCTCCCGAATACATGGCATTACAAAAGAACGACCGTGACGACAGCAAGTGATGAAATGGAAACAACATATTGGGCTGGTCAGTGGCCATCTTGTTTTAGGGTGTGTTGTTATTGTTGTTGTTGTTTTTGTTGTGCGTGCGTGCGTGTGTGTGTGTGTGTGTGTGTGTGTGTGTGTGTGTGTGTGTGTTGTTTGTTTAGGGTCGTTTTGTTTGTTTGTGTTTGTTATTTGTTTGTTTGTTTTGTTTTCTTCTAAACGGCCATCTTCCATGTTTACTAAGCCGACTTCTGTTTTGGAACAGTTCGTCTCCAGAGTACGTCTGTACGCTCGAAATACTCTATCTGGATGATTAGTAAAACTCACAGTGCCATACAAATTTGTTCACACTTTGTCCGAGCAGTCCATCATTCACATTCGCCGACTGTAAGTAACAACACATGCCGGGTGTTGCATTAGCCACGTCAGCAAGTACGCCTCTGTTGGCTCAGTACCAGCATTTGATGGCCTGTCACTGTACAAATGGCTCAGACATTGGTCTATATCAACCCCCATATAAGGAGTGCGTGTAATGCTGGACATTACGATAACCAGATCGGACCGATCTGTGAGCTTAAACATCTAAGAATTAGTGGTTTTTATGAATGTTGATTGTAGTTTCATACAATGTTATCCGTTGATAATGTCCAGGATTTTTTTCGACATGTGAGGTCTTGGCAGTGCATAGAGGTCAACCCACAAACATCACCTGCCATTTCAACAGTGATATCAGTCAGGCTAAAGAGGATATTATCGTTCTGAAGTATGACGAGGATGGAAACATTCAAGGTATTTAATAGTTCTTTTTAAGTGCACTTTTGGCACAACACACACACACACACACACACACACACACACACACACACACACACACACACACACACACACACGAGCAAACACAATCAATACCTAAAATTGTGACCCTCCACCACGAAATGAGTCTTCTTGTGCTATTTGTTCATGTTACAAGACAAATCATGTCGTGGTGGAGGGTCACAAATACATAAATACACAGAAGGGAGCTTAACGCCACGCAAGCAGCAAAGACTATTCGCGGCTCAATGTGTCTGCACTACCTAAAAAAGTAACGCTGGACAAATGATAACGTAACTATACAGGAATGTCTGAAAAGCACTGAAGCAACGTTAGTTTGGTCTATGCGATTCAAGCGAACAGGACGATTACATTTTGCTTACAAACACGTCTTTCTTTCTGTTGTTTCAGAAATCTACCCACGATGTGTGTACGGCCGGCCATACAGGCCTTTGCATTGCAGGGTGCATATTGAACGCAACCCCTTTACACCTTCCTTTCTGTTTTCTCTACTTTCTAGCTGTGCTGAAGTACATGTGGTCGGCCGACGGCACTCCTCATCATGTTGTTAAACCGGGGTACAGTTTTGCCGGAAGTATTTTGGATACACTGGTCGTGGGCATACCATCCGCAACTGAACAACACGTCGGGAGATATGCCTGTCAGGTGATACCGACAGACGAAAGAGATTTTGAGCTATGCAGCTATGAACTTAAAGGTGCGGATGTGTTTGTGCTTCGACTTTTCCAGAGTTTGACTTAAGGGTGGCTCGCTTGAACGTATGCGCCTGTAATCCGAATCCATGACGTTAAGTAGAGTACAATCACTTGCTCTCAGGTTGGTACTACGCTGCCTGCACAGAAGCAGAGAAGAATGCATAGTGTGAACGTGATACTGTGCTATTCACCATTCCATGTCGCTGCTGAACGGTTTTATTTCTAACGTATGACGCTTCGAATCGTAGGTCTCTGCTATCCAGGTGAACTGTTCCACTCAAGTAGCCCTACTGACCACTGTTATTCGACAATTTTGTTCTACGTGGCACCTTGTTTTAAGAGCTGGAGACAGTCATTGCAGAGCTCAGTGTACTATAATTTTAGTTACAACCCTCTGTTTCCACTGACGTTTTCTCATTCCGGGATAAGACGCTTTCAGTTAAAGTGTCGAACTGAAACTCTGAACAGGAAGGAAATCACAAAATAATTATTGAAGATGTTCGTCTGCTTCATTCTTAACGGCTTTCTACTTCGCATTTCATGAGTGTACTCTATATTTCCAGTTGCAGATACAGCAACAGCTGTTGTTGAGATGACACAGCCTATACAGACAATGGAAAAGGATGCTCAGGATAAAACTCAAGGTTGATGAATATAAGCAACCACAAAAAAACAACAAATAACAACAACAATAACAACAGGGAAAACATACCGTATAACAATAAGACATGTGGTGGCAAATTTGTTTCCATTGTTCTTTTGTTTCCTCTTTTGCTTTTTGGCTCACTTGTGTAACAAAGTGAGTCTATGTAATAACCCTCCGTCGTCTCTGTGTGTGTGTGTGTGTGTGTGTGTGTGTGTGTGTGTGTGTGTGTCTGTGTGTGTGTCTGTGTGTCTGTCCACAGTAAACCTTAGCATTGGCCTTTTCTCAGAATCTACAAATAGCAGAGACACCAAAATTGGCCTGCTGATAGACAGCCATAGGACCTTTCAAAACATACCATAATTTAAGCTTGAACCAAGGTCAAGTTCACTAAAGGTGTCTGTTTGAAATTTTTACATTGGCATTTTCTCAGAATGTAGAAAAGCCAAAGACATCAAACTTTGCATGACGATAGACATTGACAACATTTTTACTGACATACCTGTACTCAGTCACTTTGTGTCAAGGTCAAGGCCATGCAAGCTGTTTTGCGGAAAACCTTCCAAAACCTTAACATAGGCATTTTCTCAGAAACTATGAACAGCAGAGGCACCAAACTTGGCACGCTGATAGACAGCCATAAGACCTTTCAAAATATATCATATTGAATGACTTCACTGAAGGTCAAGGTCATCAAAGCTGTCTCATTAGAAATTTAAAATTGCCATTTTCTCAGAATGTAGGGGTACCAGAGGTATCAAACTTTGCATGATGATAGACATTGACAAAACCTGTACTGGCATACTTGTATCCAATTTCCTTGAGTCAAGGTCAAGGCCATTCAAGATGTTTTGCGGAGACTTTAACGTTAGCATTTTCTTGGAAACAACAAACAGCAAAGGCACCAAACAAAGTACAATGATAGACAGCAAAGAGACCTATGCAGACATACCCATTTGAATGACCTTGACTCAAGGTCAAGGTCATTACAGCTGTCTGTTGTGAAATTTTACATTACCATTTGTACAGAAACTACAAACACTAGAGCTATCAAACTTGGCATAATGATAGACACTGGTAAGCTCTTCACTTACAGATCTCATTTGAATGACCTTGACTCAAGGCAAAGGTCATAGAAGCTGTCCTTGGAAAACTGTTATACTGCCGTTTGCCGATTTCTTAGGAACTATGAACACAAGAGACACCTTACTTCAGGATAGTGATAAGAGCTTTACAAACATACTTTTTTTTGAATGACCTTGACCCATCTCACAAGTGAGCCAAGGAGGCTTTGCTCCTCTAGTTTTAGTAGGCACGCTATGGTATTGCTTTTGCATGCACGAGAGAGAGAGAGAGAGAGAGAGAGAGAGAGAGAGAGAGAGAGAGAGAGAGAGAGAGAGATGTTTGCTTTAGTTTTATGATTTAAGACCATTTTTACCACGATTTCTACTTTCAGGCATCGACGTAACTGTCAAAATTGCTGCTGCTGTGCCCTCTGTTACCTTCATAATTATTCTCATCGCAGTCTTCGTAATTATATTTTTTAAACGGTAAGACTTCGGTAAAATACTGGTTGCAATGATGAACAATCTGGTGGTAGTGGTAGTAGTAGTAGCAGTAATATTGTGGTAGGAGTATTTGGTATGTCTTCGATGTCATCCGTACGTAGTAGAAAACTCCCAACCACCACCCCTTCACCATGGCTTATACCTGACATCTGGTTAGGCAGAACGTAAATCGTTAGCGACCGGACTCACTGATCATAGGCAGATTTACAAAGCTAAGAAACACACAGTGATGCAGAAAGAAGATGGTGTCCGAAGTTAAAACTGAACACCTTCTCGCCAAGATCATGGACTCTACGTAATCACAACAACTTTTCACTGCAATGACAGGTCTGCTTGGCAGTACCACAGCCCCCCCCCCCCCTCCACACACTCCTCCCCCCACCACCACCATCTACAACAAAGAAAGTTTACCCCAACTGTTTTCAGACTACTTCACCAACAAGGTCAATACTCTACGCCCCAAACTTGAGTTAGCCCCCTTTGATTTAGCTCGCCCGACCCGACCTTTACCGGCAGTCCCCACACATGCTTCAACCAGTAACTGCTGATGAGATTTCACAGAGTCATACGGTACAGGAGCCGAAGCATCATGGACTGGATAAGGTTTCTTTGACTAGACGCTTTTAGCATACGATGGTTGAGGTTACGAGCACGATATCACTATTAACAGGTGATCGAGTCAATAGCCAATCAGCTGTTGCAATATCCCCACAGTTTGCAATACTTAATATGATGTTTCATGTAAAATTTGCTTCAATCACATTCATTATTCTGGTCTCCACAATTATGAATGAGTAGCTTTGGCAAGTTAACTCACTTTAATCAGATACAATGTATATGCATTTATGTTAATTCCCAAAGTTTATTTTCGTCATGCTTGTGCTATGGTTGTCGGCACAGATGGAGAAGACACAGAAGTAACAAGGGAAAAGATGACGTGCAGGATATGTTCATAAAGCAAGGAAAAGTAATATTCATAAACCGCAGACAGCAAGGTGTCAACAGTGAGGGGATCAGGTTCATTGATTTCGATGCTACGACTGAAGATGACCCCGCGCCTCTTGGGGTAACTCAACCTTTTATTACAAACGTCGATACAACTGAACAGCAAATGCTTGATCGTATGAGGGATTTGTTCGTGGCTTGCGAGACAGGTGACGTAGACACCGTGAACAAAACTGTGTCGTCATATAGAAATATGGTGCATTTTACAAACAGCAATGGCGCGACTGCTCTACATGTTGCAAGCAAGTACGGTCAAGCTCAAGTCGCTGAACCGTTGCTTCATTACGGGGCCAGTGTCGACGCGAAAGACAACAGCGGCTTGGCACCGCTACACGCTGCCATCTGTTTAGGAGCGGCTACAGTAGGGGATATGTTATTGAAAATTGAAGTCGAGGCAACAGACGGCAGTGACAACACGGCTGCAATCGAAGCCCATGCAAAAGACAAGAGTGACACCACGCCGGAACACACTGACACACTCGGAACCGATGCAAAAGACAAGAGTGACACCACGCCGCAACACACTGACACACTCGGAACCGATGCAAAAGACAACAGTGACAACACGCCGCAACACACTGACACACTCGGAACCGATGCAAAAGACAACAGTGACAACACGCCGCAACACACTGACACACTCGGAACCGATGCAAAAGACAACAGTGACAACACGCCGCAACACACTGACACACTCGGAACCGATGCAAAAGACAACAGTGACAACACGCCGCAACACACTGACACACTCGGAACCGATGCAAAAGACAACAGTGACAACACGCCGCAACACACTGACACACTCGGAACCGATGCAAAAGACAACAGTGACAACACGCCGCTACAAAGTGTTGACTACTCGCAGGCAACTGAAGTAGTAGGACTGTTGCTGAGACACGGAGCCAAAGTCAATGCAAAAGACAACAAGGACCGCACACCACTGCACATTGCCAGCTGCATTGGAGCGACCGAGGTAGCAGATCTTTTGCTGAAAAAGGGAGCTATAGTGAATGCACAGGACGCCAGTGACAACACACCATTGCACATTGCCAGCTACTTTGGGGCAGCTGATGTAACAGACTTATTATTGAAATATGGTGCTGACACAGAATGTACAAATAAGAAGAAATCGACAGCTCTCCATTTGGCGTGTAGTGATGGAAAGCTAACACCTAAAGACTTCAGAGAAGTTGTTGGTAACGCTACTGAAAGCACAGCGCTGGTGATTAATATGCATGAGTCTGTAGTAGAGAAACTTATTAAAGCTGGCGCCAGTACAAGCGCCGTTGATGCTAAAGGCCGGACACCACTTCATCTGGCTTGTCTAAATCGTAAGCAGAATATTGTGGACACTTTGGTCAATGCTGGCTCAAGTGTTGATCCTAGCACTTACCTCACTGTTCCTATGGGCCTTGAAGCAAGAGATAGTGAAGAGCGGACACCGCTTCATCTGGCGTGTTACGGAGGAGATGAGAAGATTGTAAGCAAGCTGATTAAAGAGGGAGCACACCCGGGAGCTATAGACATTCACGGTGAAAAACCAGTAAATCTGGCAAAACGCGCTGGACACAAGCATATTCCAAAACAAATTCAAGGCGCTGTGCGCGAAAGACAAAACAAAAGCAAATAAACCCCACATTTCGGTTGAGCATCTCATTGGCTTCGATGCTTCAAGCTTCGAGGGGGAAAAACAACAACAACAACAAAACCATTCAAACGAAAAACAGGCAAATGCTACATGGACACTTTCTTCACACTGCTGAGTTTGCATACATTGTCGGCAAATAAAATGAAGCTGAAAAATGTGATAAATTGACCAGCCAGGATACCAGTTAGTAATAATTATGCGATTGATAACTATGTGTACATAAATATATACATGGAACCAAATTTAAGTACACTAAAAAGTGTCATATATTGTTTATTCAAGATGACCGACCCATGAAAGTGTAACATTTTTATTGTGTACACGTGTGTGTGTGTGTGTGTGTGTGTGTGTGTGTGTGTGTGTGTATGTGTGTGTGTGTGTGTGTGTGTGTGTTGTTATTGTTCTTTAAGGAAACAACCAATGTACACAATGTACAGCGATTCTACACAGATCAAATAGATGCTAAACTTTCGTGTGTGTTAGTAATTAGTTACAATCGTACCTTACAATTAGCTGCATCACAGTGTAGATATATTCATTTTCATTCTGATATACAGATATTGTGCTTGTTGGTTTCGTTCAATTCTGTGGGGGGAGGGGGGGGGGAAATAAAACAAACAAACAAAACAACATCAACAAAACAACGTTGCGTTAGAAATACAGCTGATACACATGATAGCTTTGTTTGTATGTCTCTCTAACTGGTCTGTATCAACCAGAAGGTCCAGGGTGCAGGGGTGAACTTGTTTATTTATACTCGGAGGACTTTCACCTTACAATACTGTAAAAATGTGTGTGTGTGTGTGTGTGTGTGTGTGTGTGTGTGTGTGTGTGTGTGTGTGTGTGTGTGTGTGTGTGTGTGTTTTCCGATGTTTCTTTGGTTCTTTTATTGGAGAGAAGGGCGGGGGAGGGAGGAGTGTCTGTGACTCGATTTACTTCTCATTGTCAAAATCCCAGGATTACTAATAGGTAGAGTAAAGCGAGTATGAACATTTGAAGCGCTGAGATACCACCTTGAAGTGAACTGAGCGGCATCCCCAAGAACATGCTACAATCAATGACTATACGACAGAAGTTTGTGTTACTGATAGTGTGGTCCAATGAAAGGTACGGTCGATGGTCGGGGCATTAGCTTTGTTGCCAATGTGGTAGTAATAATAAATAATAATAACACCGGCCCCCGTAGTGTAGTGGTTAGCACTTCGGACCATGGACCGGGAGGCCCAGGGTTCGAGTCCCAGCCGAGGCAGGCGGGATTTTTCCTACCTAGGTCGGCTCCTACCCAGAGCGGGTGTGCTATGGGCCCAATGGGGAGTCTGTTGCCACACAGCCGAGATTCACCCACTTCACGGGTGCGACTTTGGGGGTGCTTCCCTTGGTATGACACGTCTTATGATGTGGATTACACGGCCAGCACCACAGGTGCCATAGTTCCCGGGCCTGGTTAATGCCGGGATATTTATGACAGAAAGCATGGAATGCGACCCTGTCCCGCAGTCCCAAACCACACGGACCTCCATGGCATCATCTTACCATCATCATCATCTCCATCATCATGCATAATAAAAATTGCCCCAGCAAAAACTTGCCAGAAGCTTGACCAAATGTTATTCCAGTTGCTATTGGGTGGCAAGAGTAACAAAATTAAAAAGACTACTATTTGTCAATCTTGTGAAAATGGTGGATTAAAGATGTGTGACATTTTTTTTTCTTTTGTGGCTTCTTTGAAGATAAGCTGGCTTAGACGTATAGATTCTGAGTCATGTTTTGCTAGTTTTGTTCGGAACCTGTACCCAATTCTCATGAATATTAGCAATGTTGGGGGTGAAGATGCAAATGTTATTATGACTAGAATCCACAATCCATTCTGGCAAGATGTTTTTTAAGCATTACAAGAAGTTATGTAATAAGTGTATTGTACGTAATGTGGATGACGTCCTTGCTGAACATGTACATTACAATTCTAATATCATCAGAGATAAACGTGCGGTCTTTGTTAAAGAATGGGTGGATGCAAATATTATTCAAATCAAGGATCTGGTGAACGATGACGGTGAATTTTTGACCTACAATAGTTTTAGAGAGAAGTATGTCACAGTCACTAACTTTTTGACTTACCAAGGGGTTGTCCAGGCGATAAAACATACCAGACAAAACTGGGGTTTGGTAGACTTTCTTCTAATAATATGTTGGGCAGTGTAGCTTGGAGATGTATCCATAGGGGAAACCAGGCAGTAAAGGCCTCCCTTTACCATGAAGGTAGCCTTACCTACAGCAGCTGTCAAATGGAACAACAGTTTTGAAGGTTTAAATTGGAAATTTATTTACTCTAGATGGTTCATGACTACAAAGGATGTACAAATAAGATGGTTTCAGGTAAGGCTCCTACACTGGATCCTTCCTACAGGGAAATACTTGTACATGTGTCACTTGGTTGACTCCCCCTTGTGTCATTTTTTGGTACAAGATTTGGTGACCATGTGTTTTTCACGTAACATGTCACTAGAAATGTATCAGTATGTGACATACAGTATATGTATTTACGTATATGTCCAAAAAATAAAAAATAAAAAAAGGTAAATATTAATTTTAAAAATGCCCCAGCTTCCGAGGCCTCCGTGGATTCCACCACAGGAACTGGCAAAAGAGTTAGGGCAGAAAAAAATAATAACGACTGTATTCTCCAGGCGATTTAACCAATATATTGAATTTCCGCGTTCTATTCTTGTGCAAAAAGAAAAAGATGCGAGCAGATGTGGTATAAAAGAAGAAAGAACCACAATTGTAGCGAAGACACTTCGCTATGTTTGTGTTCAGTACAGCCGCCATTCTTTGTAGAGGCGCACTTTTAAATTGGGTCCAGCTAGCCACAGTGTAGGGTCAGTTTTAACGTGCGCTGGCCACGTGATCGCGCGATGAGCGCGTGATTTCTTGCATAAACACTAAAGATAGTGCCTTATAATAGCGAGAGTTTCCCGCGTTTTCCTCAGTCGCTTTCTGAGAGTCCCAGAGACTGTGTGTCGTCCCTCCAGCCCTCCTCGAATCCTCCTCCTCATTTCTTATGTTCAGGCTTAGCCTCTCAGCCTCTGGGGTCAGTATTTTGTGACCAGTGTTGGACCTGTTACTGGATGCCTCTTCTGTTAGGAACTATGTGCACGGAGGAGAAACTGTGATTCGGTATTGGATTATTTGGGAACTGTGTTTGGAACCACTGAATTGGGACTTGGAATTAGTCTTCAGATAAACGGTGACAGATAAACGGTGACTGTGTCTCATTTTATTCCCTTTTAACCAGAGAACTGTTGATGTAAAGTAGGAAGATACTTGTAATAGTTTGATGTACTCTAAGAGATCGGATAGTTAACGGTACTAATCAGAACAGTTAAGTAAATGGTTATGTCAATTCAGTTGTACTGGTTTAGACAGAGAGATAGAACGTTGTTCATTAGTGAGAGATACTCTAGTGTCAGGCTCCTTTGTCAACGGTTATGCCCAGTCAGAGAGGGAGGTTTCACAGCCTCTTGTGTGACACGCAGTGCACACGCGGCTGAGTGTGTATTGTCTGTTCATTCAGTGCCGACGGTCACTACACAGAGTAAGGAATTCCATTCACAGAGTGACCGCGGTCTCGGTTTATGTCATTAACGGAATTGTTCACTCCCCGCTACTTTCAGCTGTACTATCCCGTCCCACATTTTGCAGCTTAGTCTCTTCCCGTATTCTTTTGTTATATTTGTAGAATAGTGTTTAGTAGTCTCTAGTTTGTTGCCCGACAAGTATTAATCATCACGCTCATATATTTTGAGCCGAATCTGTGTTGCCTTATTACATCATGATCCGCATGTAACTTTTATTGGAATAAGTGAACACTCTGATTTTTACTCTCTTGTCTGTTGTTTCTTTCGAGAGATAGTGTAAGTTTGATGAGTGATTGAGTGCGTAGATGTGTGTGGCACGTAGGCCCGACAGTATGATGCAATACTCTTTCGCACTTCAGTCATTCTTAACACACATGTCAGAGTAGCTCACTAAACTAAATCTGTAGCGTTCCCGACAACCACGACGACCCCACACCCGGGGCGCTACACAATCAAGCATTTGTTGAATATGAGAGAGAGAGAGAGAGAGAGAGAGAGAGAGAGAGACAATCTGTGTATGGAGCCAAACCGAAATGTTATATTTCTGAACAGACACTCCGTCCGTGTCGTTCTTTTAGAGCTAATATCAGGTCGTGTTTTTGTTTGTTTGTTTGTTTGTTTGTTTTTTTTGTTGTTTTTTTTCTTAGTATTGCTGTTTGAATACACACACACACACACACACACACACACACACACACACACACACACACACACACACACACACACACACGCACGCACGCACGCACGCACGCACGCACGCACAAAATGCCAGCACAAACGTATGGCATAGAGCTGAGTTTCGAACCCCCGACTTGACTGTCCCGGCTTCCCAGAGACTGACTAACGTTGTTTATTTGGCTAAACAGCCATTTTTAACACGGATTTAAAATGTCTAAATATGCAACATATTGCAAAAACCCCTTTCTGTGTTCATTATTCAGGTGAAGCTGAGGAGGAGAGGAAGAGTGCGTTTCACCGGGCTCTGGAGGAGCTGGAAAGTAGTGGCGTTGTTAGAATGACAGGTCCTGTGAACCGTGCAATGTCAAGAACTGGGCAGGCTATTCTGGGGCATTATGCACTCAAGTGTTATACCACGGGTGGGTGGGTGGGTGTTTGGGGTTTGACGTCCTTTTCCACCACTTACGGGTGATATCAACGACGGGGCATTGATGAAAAAGCCAGCACAAATATTTGGCCCTAGCCGGGATTCGAACTCACGGCATATAAATCTGAGGTATCCCTTCCAGATACGACGGAAGATATTTTGTGTTCTCAGCCTTTTAAGAACATGAGGAAACAAAAGTGGAAAATTGTCCTTGTACCTTCTGAAAGCAAGCACACAAAATATCTTCCGTCGTATCTGGAAGGGATACCTCAGATTTATATGCCGCCAAACACGACAGTCGAGATTTGCACTTAGACTTGAAATAGACGACTCCACTCCTGTCATTCAAAATTGGCAAGCCCCCACAACTCAGCCAATCGTGTGTCGCTGCATAATGAGCACAACACATCGCATGGTCTTGCAAACTTTCTTGCCAGACATTATACATAGAGGGAAGCACAGGCATTTCGATATTACTGAAACGCGGAAAGAAAACAGCGATCCCCATTGACGCCATTTGAAGAAAACGACCATTATGTCAGTCCCTTAATATTGAAATCAGTCCTTTGTCCATAAAATGATGTCATGGATGTACTGTGGTTTGCCAGTACACGGCAAAGTAAAGGGACTGGGCTTTTGCCACGGTTTTTGCCGAGCGGAGTGGTCTATTTACGTAGCCTGCTGTACCTTCCGTAAAGTATTAAGGAACTCCACACACTTGGACGCTAGAGTACATAACTGATAATGTGTTTTTCAGCATAGAATACAAGGGGTGTGTGTGTGTGTGTGTGTGTGTGTGTGTGTGTGTGTGTGTGTGTGTGTGTGTGTGTGTGTGTGTGTGTGACTCGAGCATTGAAAGTCCACCACTCTACACCTATACACGCACACACACACACAAAACGTTAGTAACAACTAGCTGGGTATATTCATTTAATTGAACTCGTTTCTTAGAAATACCACAAGAAGTTTAAAACACACACACACACACACACACACACACACACACACACACACACACACACACACACACACACGCGCACACACTCTCTCTCTCTCTCTCTCTCTCTCTCTCTCTCTCTCCATACTCCCGCCTTTAGCGAAATGCTTGACTTATATTTTCATCCATTAAATACCGGCCTTTTGGCACAGTCGACACACAAACATTGAGAGCACAGCCCTGACTGTATTATGCGTCCTATCATCGCATGGCGACGTCATTTTGTAATGCAGATTCCGCATCCTGGACTGCGGACAAGGAATGAGCTGGATGGAGATAATCTGCAGGCAAACTGGCGGGTCTCCTACATGGCAGAGGTGGAGGTACATCTGAAAGGAGACGAGAACATCAGCATTACATTCATATCAAGAGAATATACATGCATGTGTTTTTTATGCAGGCACACGCTACACGCATAAAGATCTATACGTCATTTTTGCTATGCCCTTCGAAAAAATGGCAATGTTTTATCACTAACAACCCTCGCAAGCCCACACGGAAATGATACTGTAACAGGTCTATCGATTGTCACTACACTTCATATCCAAACAAGGGTAGATTCTTGTCGCCTTCACTGGGTAAAATGCAGCGTGAGCATATAATTATCCTAGTGACCATTCAAAGTTCATCATGTAGTACATACCTCCACTGGATCTCGGTGACTCATCGTTGACTTCCGCGTATGTGTTGCTGCTTTCTCCTGAACTTCTCTGTGTTGAACTGCTGTCACTTGAGTAACTTTGGCTCAGACTCGAACTACTTTGGTCTGAACTACTTCTGTGTAAACTACTTCTGTCTAAACTAAATTGTCCTGCGCTAGTTTGCGATGAGATGGTGCTCTCCCCACGTTCAATAGCCAGCATGGGCTCTCTCTGCGCGGCTTGCTGTTCGGGGTGAAGGGAACTAGGTTGATCTGTGGTCCGCAAGGAGCCTGTACAGAGGAAAGAAAAATGCTATTCCTTGAGAAATGTGGGGGTGGGAGAGGGTTTGCTGGGATTCGAGCGTGGGTAGTTGAAGAAAGGTTAGTGGGAAACTGTTGTCAGGAGAGTTCACTGTGTGTGTGTGTGTGTGTGTGCGTGCGTGCGTGTGTGTGCCTTATGAGTAAGTATACCAAATCTATCAGCATATCTGCTAAGTTTCGGGAAGTATAGTCATATCGAGTTTTGAATTTTTAAATGTAACTGAATGAGACATCGGTTAATAAGTGGGGGTTTTGTAGTTTACAAGAGGACAGTAGTTTTTTTGTAGTTTACAAGAGGACAGTAAGTGAAATTGAACTTTAAAGTCTTCATTAGAAATTCCTTACCTACTTAACACACACACACACACACACACACACACACACACACACACACACACACACACACAAACACACACACACACACACCTCTGTATCCACCTGTGTTGTCAATAATTAGTTTATCACATTCCTCTCAGTCACTTACTTCTGTAACAGAAGGCGATGGCCCCAGCGACCACAAAGATAAGCAAGAGGAAAACAGCGATGTTGGCGATCCCTATAGTCACAAGCAGGCTTCTTTGGTTGCTATTAGACGAAGAGGACAAGAAGGCTTTCTCTGTGCTGATGTCAATCGTCGTATTTTCGGTTGTGTTGGATTCTGTATCGTTGCTCGTTGTATTAGCTGGTGACGTCGTTGTTATTTCGGGTTCTTGGGGAGCCT
This sequence comes from Batillaria attramentaria, assembly GCA_018292915.2. Lineage (NCBI taxonomy): Eukaryota > Metazoa > Mollusca > Gastropoda > Batillariidae > Batillaria > Batillaria attramentaria. The sequence goes on from JACVVK020000364.1 coordinate 345,847, forward strand.
GAGGTGGCAGCGGTGGAACTAAACACAAAAAGTTAAAGGCCACTAATCTTAGTCGCTAAAAAGTAAAAGGCAAAACTGGGCATTTAGGGTAACATCAATTCTAAAGCAGAATACATTAACCCTCCACCCCCAAGCCTCCGTATTTGTGTCTGTGAATATCCATCTTCAGGAAATGCATGGGTTGTAATGTACAATAGTAACATTGCTGATATCTTGATGTTCACGCATTGAAAGACCTCATCCGGTTTGAGATAATTTGGCATTGGATCAGTGTTAAATTCACAGTCAACTAAACTCAAATAAGACACAGCTTGGATAAAATAACAATTTTCAATAAACGCTGTACTACATGAATACTTTCTCTAATGTCCGGACCGTACTTAAACTTCACTGTATAGCTGAACAGTATGATACGGATCGACAAACGACTTACATTTGCGGACATGAATAAAGAAGTCGATATGTCCAGTGCCATCTTCATTAGTCAGGTCCAGACGCCAGAATCCTTCATGCTTCTTACTGATGTTATCCAGTCGAACTGTCACCATCAGCTGAGGCGGAGTTCCAGTGATGCTTTTGTGTTTGAGCGAGAAAACAAAATGTTACTTCGAGAGGACAAATTCGTTGTTAATTTTTTCTGTTATTGTATTTTTGTTGTTTATAAAATAAAAGCGCCAATCGTGACACAGACACGACGAAAATTACAAGAGATTATCTAAATATATACTGATAATTGTCACCACAGCCATAGTGAAATACAAAGCGGACTTTTTACGGTTTCTTCAAAAAAAGGAGGTAACAGACAAGTATGACAAAGCGATTATTAACACACTGATGTACATTGTCATTGTAAGACAGACCAACCTTTCTCTCAGATGTAAAGGGAAACAACTTACTTCCAGGTTAAGTTTGAAGAGTTACATCTCTTACTGACATAAGCAACACGTGAACTTCACATGGTCGGAAGTAATTATATTCACGATCGCATTTAGGCTTACGAAGGTTAACCATCTAAGGCAGTATTATCTAAACAAAAGTATTTGGAAGAACAACTTGTGACAAAATGTGTCATACTATTAACTTACTTTAAGCACTCGAAACTTTCTGGTGTGTGTTCTCTCTGGTTTATCAACAATCCTCTGCTCTCGACTTTGGTCATCTGGCATTTTTCGTAATCCGTTGTATTCGTGCGTACACGGAATCCCAGAACAGGTTTTTGTGTTGTGGCAAACGTGAACGTGTTGTAAGGTAATTCGTGAAATGTAGGACCACCTGGTGAGGAGAGAATTAGTGAAAGTACTTATGAAAACTCGAATGGAGAAGCAACAACAACCCAACAACCCAATTGCCGATATCGAGGACCCTACACACAAAGCCATACAGACCTTATAGCCATAACAAAGATCTGCTAGTCACTGGATGTGAACCAAGACAACAGACAAACAAACACTACTAACAATAGCACTTAGCTTGGTATTAACTCAGTGAATCTTTAAGAAGAAATACGTATTCTACCTTATAACAACAAGATCACCAATAAAACCGTTTCTTGTTCAAATCCATAAACCAATAAGTACATTATCCTTCAAATCTGAACATCGTGGGGCCCCTCCATCCCCATGCGCTTGAATAACACGTAAACAACCAACCAGTAAAGCAAGCAGTCACCCAAATCAGTCATTCGATTTGTCCCTGTTGTCAAATTAACATTAGCTGTCTTTACTCATATCATGCTCTAAGGAATCTTGACATTCAGAAAGGTTCGTCTACGGTAACGTACTTACATTTACAGGGTTTTCCAGAGCAGATCCCAGGCCACAATACCAGGAGTAGGATGAAGCTGGCGTGGCAGAAATAGCCGTTTATGTCAATCTTCATTATGTCAGGAAACTTCAACGCTGAATAGACGGTACTGAACTTCTTGATCGCATCAGTCAGATGTTATTGAAAGTTACATGAACAAGACTTGGATTTTTATCGGTTCTGAAATTTATAAATTTATTGAAAACCTCAAAATAACCAGCGGGGAATGAGTGGATGAGTGGGAGTAACATTTTCGTGTCATGCTTTCGGTGACTAATACGCTGCATGTTCTCCACACACACACACACACACACACACACACACACACACACACACACACACACACACACACACAACGGGGAAATACACAGATCTTGAGACATTGGAGTCGAAACGCCTTGCTGTTGGCCTGTACAATTTTGTGACGTCAAGCATAATTTCCTTAATGATTTAAATCAATGCTGACAACTGAAAAATCTGGTACATATATAGATACACTGGTGAATGCGGGCTACGGCAATTCCCATGACCTTAATTAGCTTCACATTCAAACATTGAAGTGCATGTATACTTCCCATACGGAAACACGTGCCGCACATTGGGAGTTCGCCAGCGAGAGTCTTGTACTTACTACTTTCCCACGCGGAAGTTAACAATAATGTAGACCATCTGACTGAAATGTTGGACAGAATCACACTGGCCGACAGAAATGTGACTCCTGGTTATGTCTGTTCCTCCTTTTTCATTACGTAGGGAAGTGTCACTAAGCATGCCATAACCAGAACTAAACTCAGTTCTTAGTTTGCCTTTCAGCGGTTTGTCTATTACGGAAAAAAAAAAACCCAAAACATTTCTATTGTTTTGAAGCTAATACCTACTGACTTTTTTTCAGACACTCGTAAAATCACAAACCACGGGAAACTCCATTTTCGTTTAAAAGATTCTATTAGGGTTTGGCAGTAAGACATTTCAACCAAACAAATCAAACACAGAGTAAGTCTACGTTGTTAGGCCACAGCACTCTGGGGTTGTACAATGGAGTATACATAGTCTAGACATAAACTGATTTTTCAACTAGACAAAATACATACGTTACGATAAGTCCGGCAGTCTACTTGGCCAGCGCGATGAGATGAGAGGACTTGGCAACCACGGTTTTTCATGACAGTCTTTTACATGAAAAGTCAACTCTCCACTTAGTGAAACACGTACATACATCCATGTTCATGATGTAGAACGGCCGCTGAATTCTCTGTTCACAGGGTTTTGCGTATGTATGTGTATAGCATTTGGTGTTGTTGTTGCTGTATTACCTTTTATTTTTTATGTTTCCTTGGTTGGCGGACTTTTCCCTTTTGACACGTCCTTCAGAAACTCAATGACTTCCGGATGTCTATACTTCTTTGCTACTTTTTTTGGCTTCAACCCGCCTTTTGTCTTGGCTTTAACATCAGCTCTCGCGCCGCAGAGTAGTACAACAGCCTCTTTGCTTCCAGTCTTGCACGCAAAGTGAAGTGGAGTCCAGTCATTTGTGTCTCTTGCATTAACATTGACACCGTGTAATAGCAGCTCCTGTAGTGGGCCCAATGATTTTTTTTCGCAAGCCCAGTGCAGCGGAGTTTTCCCTGTCTCGTCTTCAGCCTCAGTATCGACTTCGGACTTGCTAGAAAAGAGAACTTTCACTGATCGGTCGTTTTTACAAGCTAAGTGAAGCGGAGTGGTGCCAGTTTTATCTTTTGCATTGACATCTGCACCAAAGTCCAGTAGCGCCTTCGTGATATCATCGTGTCCTTCTTTGCAAGCCCAATGCAGCGCCCTAATCATGCCCTTCATATCTTTAATCTCATCCTCGTATTTCAGTTTTGCGAGAGAAACTTCGACAGAGTTCTTGTCATCTTCTCCTTCGGCAAAAATATCTGCGCGTTTATCAAGCAGCTGCTTTTTTAATGCAGATATGTCGTTTTCGCAAGCCCAGCGAAGCGCCGTCATTCCTCTTTCGTCTTTCATTTCAAAATTGTATCCCTTCTCGAGAAGAATGGTTAGCACCTCATCCTGCCCATGCTGACAAGCGATGTGGAAGGGGGTCTTGCCGTCTGATCCTCTCACGTTGACATCAGCGCCATTATGAAGCAGTCTACGAACGGCATCAAGCTTGCCAGATCTACAAGCCCAGTGGAGTGGCGTCAGCCCGTCACTGTCCGTAGCTGCAGTGCTTCCGCCTGCATTTAGAAGTGTTTCGAGGAGGGAAACAAGACCCTGTTCACAAACAAAATGCAGTGCAGTGGCGCCTTTGTTTGTTTGTGCATTAACATCAGCCCCTTTGACAAGTAGGGCGTTTACTGACTCCTGCTTCCCGTGCCTGCAAGCCCAGTGAAGCGGTGTCATCCCTCCACTGTCCTTCGCCTCGATACGTGCCCCTTTGCTGAGAAGAATCTTAAATAAATCTGTACATCCGCCTTTACACGCTTCATGGAGAGGTGTCTCTCCCTCCTCACCCTTGCAGTTGACGCCCACGCCTTTTTCCACAAGATCGCGCACGTTCTGTACATCATTTATTCTACATGCATTCAAGAGCAACTTCTGTTCTTCTGCCAGACGTAATACGGCCGACGCATCAGCTGTGCCTTCGACCTTCTGTGAATGCACGGTGTCTATGTCTATGTCGCCCATCTCAAGAATGTCGTCCTCTTTAGTATCTGGTTCGTCGGTAGGTTGAGTTGTTTTAGACAAGAGCTGGTCGGTCTCCTTCATTTCCACCTCTGTTTCTCCTGCTGCGTTTCGGCCACCCATTTCAGAGTCGCCTTGTTCATTATCAGAGTCGTTCGTGTATTTCTGTTGTTTGCGCGTCAACTTCTGAAGCCTATGTTGTGAACAAAAAAACAAAAAAAAAACAGAAATTATGATGCACTGAAACTGGCAGTAATCTACCGAGCGTGCTATAATATGTGTTTATCCTTTACGCATTTGTTGTTTGAAGATGTTATCAGTAACATGATGTTGTTGTTCGATGTCGTTAAACCGAATATTTGACACTGGTTCCAAATTATCTATTACTCATCTTGAAACTGACAAAAAGTGCACTACTTTAGAATGAACCATATTCTCTTGCATTTGTTGGTATTGAGTAGATTTCAAAGCAGAAAGGACAGATCAGGCACACATTCAGTCACCACTCAAGCACGACATACCTTCCTCTTTTACGAAGAATTACAAGTACAGCAACAGCAACACCAGTGACAACGACCAAGACGGGCACCACTATCGCGGCAAGTGGAACACCGCCTTCTAAAACACACACACACACACACACACACACACACACACACACACACACACACACACACACAATGGCGGTAGCTGAAAATCTCTCTCTCTCTCTCTCTGCGTGTGTGTGTGTGTGTGTGTGTGTGTGTGTGTGTGTGTGTGTGTGTGTGTGTGTGTGTGTGTGTCTCTCTCTCTCTCTCTCTTTGTATTTCATCAACGTATCCATCATCGTAATCATCTGTTTGTCTTTTGAAATGCTCAGTTTACTAACAACTGTGAACTTTACAATTAGCGTTTTAGCTGACGAAAGCGGGTCTTATCAGTCGTTTACCAGTTTCTTCATCCATCTCTTCTCTATGTACTTCAGTCTCCGTAGTTCCTCGCAAAGTTTGTGAACCTGAAATCAAGCAAGAATTTCAGTGTGTTTTGTCTGATAAAAAACAATGAATAGCTCTCATTCTTAGACAACAATATTTACACACACACACACACACACACACACACACACACACACACACACACACACACACGCACACACACATATATCATCATCATCATCATCATCCTCATCATCACATACCGTTTCCGTTTACTGTTGTCTCTCCCTGTAAACTTCTCAGTGTAGTTGCATGATTGGTGCTTGAGTCTGCAATAAATGAAATAGACGCCAGCATAATGAGAATTTGCTACTTCTTCTCCATACCATTATAGATGTGGTGGCTTTAAAGATTTACGTAATCCGTTACCAGTGCCAACGGGTTTGTTCTTGTTATACCTCTTCGGTTCAAAGGAACTCTCTCCAGTCTGTTCCTTATGAAATACAGGCTCTTTTTGCTTGAACCAAACCTTTTCTGAGAAGTTGCAAAATGAGTTTTACATGTCTGCGTACAACAAATAAGACTTTTTTCACCATTATTAGGCCATTCTATTGTAATTTGTTGTTGCTGCTGCTTTTGTTGTTGTTGTTGCTGTTGTTGTTGTTACTGATGATGTTGCTGTTGCTGTTGTTGCTGTTGCTATTAATGTTAATGTTGTTGTTGCTGTTGTTGCTGTTGTTGTTGTTGCTGTTGTCGTTGGTATTGTTATTGTTACCATTCTTTCCTGTGATGTCATCTTCCGGGACATTCGGCTTTGGAGTCGTGACACTGGCGTTTGCATCTGAAAAAGCCACATCTTATTTTTCACTTGTTCCTCGATCTTCTGTGTATGCAGCTGATACCGTTCTCCTCCCCCCCCCCCCCTCCCCTAGCCCTACCCCCCCCCCCCCCCCCGTCCACACACACACACACACACACACACACACACACACACACACTGAAACCTCCAGTCAACCCTTGGCTATTAACCCTTCCTCCTAAAACCCTAACCCGGTATCCTCAGACAGACACTCACACATGCACGAGAAACACCTTGCGAGCTACGCATTACTGTTATCTGACATCTATACCGTTGTGAGTCCGCACACTAAGCTGCAGAAAAAGCAGTAAACTGATCACCTCTGAGTTCAAACATGCAAGGCTCGGAATGATCCATATCAGCCGGTGTCGTCTGACACACGTAACTGCCCACGTAATCATCCGAGGCTGACGAAATCCTCAACATCAGGGTACTGTTGTTAACGTTGTACAAAGTGTAGTTGGGATCTTCATCACACTTGTAGCGGTCTTGAGTCCAGGCGCAGTTTAAAATTTCTGAAACAAGTCAATCCGTTAACACTGGACTGTAATTATCTCCCTTCCGCCATGCAGTGTTTGGGATAATAGGTAGACGGACATTATATTACATTGCCATTTTTCATTTAAGAAAAGGAAAACGACAAAGACAACAACAACAAAAACGACAATGACAACGACAAGGACAACGACAACAACTACAGGCTCTGAAGGTCAGCTATCATTAATTATACTTTAACTAATTGTAATCTGGGAATTTCGATTCTTTCTCAACGCAGATGCAGAAACTGTTATATAAAGCGATTTGACACTCTCGCGGCCTAGCACTTACAGCTACAAGCGTCCACAGTGACCTCAAATTCCTTTAGAAGATCAGTGATTGTATGAAAATATACGATCTGTTCAATGTGATTACATGCGATCCCCCCACCCTCTCTCTCTCTCTCTCTCTGTAAATAGCCGCGAAATAGTCTTTGTTGCTTGCGCGGCGTTAAGTCCTAAATAACTCTCTCTGTAAACCACAGACACACACACGCACACACACACACACACACACACACACACACACACACACACAAGAACAATACAGAAAGTAGGGCTGAAACTATACCTTTGAACTGGTTATTTTTATCATATCTGTGTACGTAGTAGACACCTCTGAACTGTGTCAAGTCACGGTTGAATGAGCACGTGATGTTTGCTGGTTCTCCTCTGGACACCGACTGCGCTTTGCAGATTATCATGGCCTCTGTAACTGACAACATCGTTTTGTATTATTGTGACTGGTCTATTGTGACTGGTCTTTTGGTTTGCTGGTTGGTCAAAGTCTTCTTCTCCACATAAGAGTGACATCAAAGACGGAGCATCGAGAAAAAAGTCAGAGTAAATATAGTTCAGAGACAGGTCGGATTTGATTTCATGTATGTCCAATCTAACGCTCTACCACCCCCTACCCCAACCCCCTCTGACTATCCCGGCATCTCTTCTGATTATGAACATTATACTTTGGCATACTTGACGAAAAGTGTAGGATTAAAATACAAAATCCATGGTCATGCAAAACCAAAGTTTGATAATTCCGTTTACCCATTACTGTGGTTTGCATATTTCATGTCAGTTCAAATTTTACCGTATTAGCTGTGTTGAAAGCATACAGAATTGTTTCATGTCGTGCATTTAAATTTTGTAATCTTGAACATAATTATAAGAAATTGCTTTTATATAGCGCAGTATCCGAGCAGATGCTGGTTCTGAGCGCTCTACAATTACACACACACACACACACACACACACACACACACACACACACACACACACACACACACACACACATCACTTTCATAAAATACAGCTGGGATCTCGATAAAAAGAGCTGTGGGAAAGGGTGGGTAGGTGGGTGGGTGTTTGGGGGTTTAACGTCCTTTTCCACCACATAGGTTGATATCAAAGACGGGGCAACGATGAAAAAGCCAACACAAATATTTGGCCCCAGCCGGGATCGAACTCACGACCCGAGCATTAGAAGTCCAACGCTCTACCATTCCACCACTCCGGCTCCCCGGAAAGGGGGGGGGGGAGTAGTTGGATACAGTTGGATAGCGTTGTGCAAGCAACAAAGACCATTTCAGAGCTACTGAACTATAAGGGAGAGAAGGCTGACTGGAAGAAGTGGGTTTTTAGTTTGTTTTTAAAAACTGTGAAAGATGGAGACTGACGGACATGTAGAGGAAGTGAATTCCAAACTCTCGGGACCTGGTACTGAAAGGACCTCCTGCCAAATGTAAGTTTCAAACATACCTGAAGATTGAAACAGGACAAGAAGCCCAAACAGCAGGTAAACAGTGCATTTCATCATGATGCTGCTGAGGCAACAGAAATCAATGCTGAAAACAAACAAGCAAGCGAATAATGCTGTGAATGAGACAATCTTACAAAAGAATGGCTGTAAAATATAAGACTGGGAAAGATAAGGACATCACATTCTTCTTGTACTGAAGTCTTTTGGTAAAGGGTTTGAACGTTGTGTGTGTGTGTGTGTGTGTGTGTGTGTGTGTGTGTGTCTGTGTGTGTGTGTGTGTGTGTGTGTGTGTTGTGGTTCCTTCTGGTTGCTTGAGGTTCCTTGGGGACAGATTATGTTTATGTCACATGTCAAGTGCTAGTAGTGTACTTGAAATTCAAATGTGTCTCCTCGTTGTTTCATTGTTTTGTAGAAACCTTTTCTTTGTGTGACTTATCAGCATTTTCTTTCTAAATTCGGGGGAGTAGCAGTAGTAGCGATAGTAGTAAACATGAGCGTATTATTATACAAAATTATTACCATACTGTAGGAATTTGCAGTGTTTAGGAGAGATGCTTTGCAATCGCTAACACATGCATGTTGCAACTTACTAACTATATATCACTGTCACCCGCACATACTTGTACATACTAACACGGTCAGATTAAGTAGGAAGTAGGAAGTATTTGTCCATGTTTTTTTGTGGGTGACACAGGGTTAAATTTACTGTGTTACCATTGCGCGTAAAGATAATCGATAGAGACAAAACTGTTTTGTGTTCTTGTTGTTGATTGTAGCAGAATATATCAGACGCTGGTTAGAAACTAACTTCGATGTGGATAACATGGGCAGCCAGTTTTTCCGTGGTGTCCTGTGGATTTTGGTGGCTGTGGCGGGTGTTATCATGGAATGTAAGTATATAACTGTTCGGTGATGCTTAGAGTGTATGAACAAAACGGTCGTTTATCACTACAATGTTAGTCACGTACGAAATATGCATGTACAGGCCAAGTCAAAATGCGTCTGGATTCCACAAAGGTGCTAAAAACTTTCTTATCGTATTGTCAGGAAAACCACTGGTCGAATAGAATTCTAGGATCACCTTTCACAGTGATGTGTGTTAGAAAAAAAGCATCGACTTTTCCAAGACACCCCATCCAGAGGTATTTCATACGAGCTTAAATTCAAGTTGACATACAAGGAAATGGTGTTTGGTACGGTAGGCATGACAGCATAAATTATTCACTCACCTTCAGTGAGGGATGGATTTATGATCAGAACCACTGAACTTTGCGCATGTTCTTTTGCCTTGTACATAATTCATTCCATTAAATAAAAAGTCTGTTATACAATAACACCAGGGTGAATCATAAATGCAGAACCAACTACTCCCCGGTGTCACTCAGATAGACCTTGCGCCATTATCAGTCGCCAACGAGAACGTGAAGCCCTTGTTCAGACTTGTTGGGCGGCAAAAAAGTAACATGTAACGTCTACCTTAACCTGAAACGTAACCTCTATCATTTGTATTTGTTGATACTATAATTATCCCATGAACCATCATTCACGTAATAAACGCTCACCTTGGATTGTATTTAGCTAATAAAAAAACACTCACCTGTCGCGGGCACCAAAAAGCGCACCTTTGAAACACTTCCTGGGACAGTCTAGTCACAACACTCCCTGGGTAGTACTGCTGTGCTATTTACAGCATATTACGCTCACCACTGAGCATGTTTCAAGTGCCTACCGAGCTTGTTTTCAACATTTAGTGCAGCACAGACTGCATGCACTGACCTCGGCCTGACAATAAAAGGGGGTGTCTCCAAAGCCCTAAGTACACAACGCAGATATGGGTTCCTCTACTCGACCCTAGCCTACATGCCGTTGCACAGACCTCTTGTGAAGTGTCATGCGCATGTGTACTCAAGCTTGCTCAATCTCGTTTTGATAACATCTGTCTCCCGTGACTCAGATAGTTTAGTTTAAGACTCGCAATTCGAAACACTGTCGGGTCCACCACTTGTTCAGATCTTTTTTCCAGTGCAGCTATTTGATATTATACCCCCAGAGTTAACAAAAGGCCCAAAACAATCCTCTGCTTTACTTTGTAGACTAGACAGGACAGCTTGTAAGACAGACAGCACTGTCTACAAGCGACAGTCTTTGAAGGAGTGTGTCAGTCTATCAACCATTCTCATGTCAGTAGGATAGTTTTTCCTGCCTGCCTCTTACCAAGCTCACCCGCCTCCCCACTCTCTATGCTCCCCTCTCTCCCGCACATCGCATGTCACTCCCCCGACATGTTAGGCGGGATTACAGATAATGCTACCCAACGCTTCAGTCAATGTTTGTTGGCTCCTTGTCTGTATCATTCCCCCTTTGCACAACACAGTCAGCTAGTAATCTTAACCGTGACAGACAGTCTCGAACCAGACTCGACGTGTCTTTCGTTTGAGATTTCATTCGTTCGATGTCTGTTTAAAATACAAAGCTGTTTCCTCCTGTTTTTAACTCTTAGTACAAATAGAAAAAGCGCTGTAGCTCTATGTATGTCTATTTTATCTATTTTATAGATATCTATATATCTATTTTATCACACTTTTTCTTCGTTTCCACACAGGTGACTATTCCTTCAATTTTCCGACCCTGAACTCTCCTGTTTACAGCGTAGAGAAAGGCAGCAACATCTCCTTGCCATTTTCTGTCGTCTCTAAATGCGGTCTCCCTGACAAGTTCAGAGTCACTGTGGCGAAGAGAGCAAGCAATACAAAAATTCGGACAATCGTCTGTCAGGTTACGGTGCAAGGTGGCAGGTGTTACCTGCCATCTAAGTCCTACTGCAAATGCTTGTCACAAAAGGGAAATTATTTGTTGACAAGGCAAGTTCAACAGGATGACAACGCAACTTGGATCTGGTGGAAAGACAGAGAGCAAGAAATGGGGACAGAACTGGTGTTCAAGATCGTTGGTACTCTCTCTCTCTCTCTCTCTCTCTCTCTCTCTCTCACACACACACACACACACACACACATTCAGTAAGTCAGGATGGGTTATCTTCACAATTTACCCACCAAACTTTAAATTAACATCCGAATTACACTGACAAAGTTTTAGGTTTGATTAGTTTTCTTGCGTGCGAGGCGAGTGTTTAAAAATGTTATTTGTATTTGCTTAATTCTTTCTTTCTGTGTTTATATACAGATAACAAAAATCCACCCGATGCTCCGGAGGACAGTAACACTTTGAGTACTGAAGCATCTTCAGGTGATACGGAGACCCAAGACGACTTTTTCCAGACTGAAAACGTCATCATCATCTCCGCCCTTGCTGGCTTTTGTATCCTGATAATCATCGTATTCGTCGTCGTGTATGTGAAAACAGGTACTGTTTAATATTCATGCTTCTATTTTTTTAGATTTTATTATTTAGTTGCCTTCTTTAATTCCGTTTGTTTTGTTACTTCTAGATGCTACCGATCTTTTGGTTAAAGTTTTTCAAATCAGTATTTTCAGAAAAAAATATGTTTTGTTTTGAGGTCGATTTCTTACTATTACGATTTGCTTGAAATCAATCAGTCAGCCTACAGGAAAAATCACAGCGTGGAGACAGCCGTGCTGAGTGTCATGGATGGTCTGTTAGTTCATTCCGATGAGAGGCTGGTTTCTCTCGTGGCACTCCTTGACCTCAGCGCGGCTTTCGACACGCTGGACCACTCTGTGCTTTTGAGTAGACTAGAGCATACTTACGGTCTGAAGGGAATCGTTCTGAACTGGTTTTCATCCTATGTCCGTGGTAGATTGCAGTCTGTCGTTGTTGATGGAATTTCATCTGTGCCCAGTCCTCTTGTTTGTGGTGTCCCGCAGGGATCGGTGCTTGGGCCTGTACTGTTCACTCTGTACTCCCAGCCCCTATCTGATGTCATTGCCGCCCATGAATGTGATTATCACAAATATGCAGATGACACTGAGCTGTCAAAAAGTGCACCGCCAGATGATTTTTATTCCGTACAGTCAGATCTTAGGTCTTGTGTTCATGACACTTTGTCATGGATGAACAGCAATAAGCTGATGCTTAACACAGAAAAGACAGAAGTTATGGCTGTAGGTACTTTGTCACGCCTCAGGCAGGTAGACTGTGACTCTCTGGTTATAGATGGGAGCACTATTCAGTTTCAGAGTTCCGTGAGATATCTCGGAGTCAAGGTCGACCAAACATTGTCGATGCAGGATCAGATAGGCAGCATCTGTCGTGCTGCCTTCTTTGAGTTACGGCGCATCGCTTCCATCCGACCTTTTCTCTCTGACACCGCCTGCTCTAAAATTGTTCACAGCTTTGTCACATCACGACTGGATTTTTGTAATTCCATGTTGATTGGTCTGCCGGCAGAACAGATAAACCGTCTCCAACGTGTGCAAAACAGCGCGGCACGGCTGATTTTGAAAAAGAAAAAATCTGACCATATCACTCCCTTGCTGTGGCATCTTCACTGGCTGCCAGTGAAATTCCGCATTCAGTACAAAATCTGCATGCTTGTATTTCGCTTTTTTGAAGGAACTCTTCCTGCCTACCTCTCAAATTCCCTTACAGTCCACCAAACAGCACGCACTCTTCGTTCTTCATCTGAAAAACTACTGAACGTTCCCCGTCGAAACCTCAAAACGGTTTAGACTACGTAAAATACGTACTATTCCGCTGATAAGGGAAATCTCTGCAATAAAATTTTTCTCTGCAGATTATAAGAGTACATGGTCTGTACTATCTGAAAGTAAAAAGTAGGACACGCAGATCACTGTCCTACTGCTCCAAAATTAGGTCAGATGACGTAACAGGTCACTGCACTGACCATGTGCAGAAAAAATGAAGATAACATAGGGAAGTAGCACCTCGTTCGAAAGGTCTTGGAAAACCATGGTCAAATATACAGGCCACATATACGTCTGTCAGTTAATACACGTGAAATGTGCCGATTTGTATAGTTCACACAATACACACTAAGATTTTTTACTACTGCTCTGTCACTTCCTCTCGAGAGACCATGGAGTTGGAACACGTTATACCATTGCAGCCACCACAAGCAGCAGAGTCCGTGCTTTCTGCAGCTGCAACGCCTGGAATCACAGCTTGTCTTGCACGTGCAGCGCACTATCTGCAGAACAGCCTCTGGAGCATGCGACAAATCAGACATGCAAGGTTCAATGTGGTCATTCTAAAGACGCCATCCCCATCTGGGTCTAAACTCCAGTTTGTATCAGTCCACTGCTGAACCTGCAAATGTGCTAACTGCTCGTATGCTGTGAAACTTGGCTACAGCACTGGTGTACCTGTGCAAAGGTAGCACCTACAGACACCTTTTTGCCGAACATTTTTGTATCGAAGTCCATCAAGACTATCGTCTGAGTTTTCATTGTAGAGACACACAATTCCATTTTCTCCAGCAGATATCACCTCTTCCACTGTAGAAGAACTCTTGGAGAACACCTTTGAGGCGTCTTGAATGGCAATCTTGCATGTCAGCATTTTGAGTGACCCTCCTTTTCCAATGCTAAACATCCTTCAGGTGGTGTCACAACCTGTGATTGCGTGGGTAAACAACAGCATTTTACAAACATCAGGCCCCAGTGCCGGCTGTAACCAATGAGTTTCACAAACCCGTTCCTTCTTAGACTTGGATTTTGCATAATATCTGAAAATGATGCAGTTCAGGTTAGAGGTGACATGGTAGCAGAGAAGAATCAGCAGGTCAGTGTCTTCAGCGATGTCTGCTACGGGCTGACAAGTGGCGCATCGGATGGCAGTTTGTGTGATCAGGGATCAGCATCACCATCACAATGGAATGTCTGATACCAATTGCTGCAGATAATTCAAAAATTTTGACCTCAGCCTATGAAGCACCAAAACCAAGTTGAAATACGGTATCAACTAAATACTCAGGGGCGCAGTGATGGTGCAGCTGAACAACAAGCCCAACTTGCATAGGAACAAGAAGTACCCTTGGCCGCGCAGCTTGCATGATAGCCTGGCCTATTGCAGGTATTCTAAACTCATTTGCCTTGCCACAATTGTTTTTAGAAACAGTTGAAGTGTTTCTGGACAAAATCCACATTCTTTGAAACCAACCTGATGTCTTCTGATCCTGGATAGACTTCTTTGGATGCAGCCACTCCCTTTATGTTACTCTTTGTCAGTTTTGCAGCTGTCTGTATTAGGATCAGTTTTTTGGTTTCTGCATCATTTGTTTGTGGAGAAACGAAGTACTGGCTGAGGATTTTTGATGCAGTTGTCCGCAGTGTCCCCACATAAGTTTTCTTTCCCCTACTTGATATCAATATGTGTGATCCGAAGTGTTCCAGGAGTTCGTTTTTCAGGTGTGTTGGCATGTACACCATCGCCGCACATCAGTCAAAGTTCATCGTCGTTATGCTCCAGACACTGGCATACTTTCCTGCACGCATACTGTCTGGGCTGCTGCTGATTCCCTAAGGCAGATGATAGTTTCTGCTTTTTGGCTCTGGTAAATCTTGCTGGAATGTTCCGGTGTATCCTGAAGTTCACACTATATGCTTCACGGTACACAGCGTCACATGCAAACAGATCATCACGACATACTGACCGAATTATGTTTCATACAGTTTCCGCCTACTTGTGATTTCGTTCGTCACAAACCCGAAGAATGGCCTGGAAACTCCCTTGAACAGTTGTTTTTACTTGAAAAGCTTCATGTCCTTTCGGGAGTTTCCTACGGTTGTGAACATCAGCTGGGGTCCCACACAACAAGCAGTGGATCTGGGGTTCGTAGGCAGGCTGGACTGATCTTCCTGATGGCCCAGGGGCAACTGTGGTGGAATTTTGTTTCTCTTCGGCATAATTATACCCTGACACGGTGGCATTTGTGTAGTCAAGTCTACTATTTCTATGCACAATATCACCTACTGACGTAACACTGTCATCACTACGCTATATGCTGGATCAATTGACACTGTTAGAGCCTGTCTCACCAAGCTCCACCGTAGGTTGATCATTAGGAAATGCTCCTTTGCAAATCAGTGACACATTTTTATGCGCTCATCCCTGCAAAATACAGTTGAACAGACATTTTGTTATTTGATACTTTACTATCAGTGGTTTTCTTTGTCTGTATTATGCGAAATGAGCTGATAACATGAACAAATCACTGCAAACATACCTACTACCCGTTCCTCAGCAGTAGGGATATCTGCGACATCTTTGGAATTTTGGCCTATTTTGGCTTCCATAGTTTTACTGGCACTGCATGATTTTCACTGCCGGTCACGCTGCCCAGAAAAGAAAAGTGACACAAGTCAGTGTTTTAATTGTTGAAACTGCAGGAAGATAACGATCAGGATCGTTCTATCGGTAAAAGTATTCATTTTCATATAATATTATTCTTCGTGAACTGATATATCTAACAACAGAGAGAAGATTCGCGGACCACAACCGATTTCAGTAAACTGGCACAGCAACCCCATAGCTGAGAAAAATTAACTCTGAAGGCCGCCGTATAATCATAATTATAGGTATTCAGGATGGAAAAGTAGTTCACAGTTCGGGACCAGAAAAGCAACAAAACAATCTAAACAAATTCAAACGTAATTTCTTACCTCCAGATCTAATCCTTATGATGAGATCAGTCACATCGCGATGAAAATCTGACAGACTCGACACATTAGTATATGAAAATAAACGTCTGTATGACGTAAGAATGATGAAAATATGCAGGAAAATTTACTCATGGCAGAAATCAGTCTGCTAATGACGGGAACAGTACTCTAGTAACACGAATCGTCGATCACCGATGGGACATTCCAGACATCCTTGTATGAGCGACACCGGATGCCAGGCTAAACAATGTGTCAAGTCGCGCTGACGCCCGCAGAATTCTATGGTACACTGAAGTTATCAGAACTTCATCTACGTGGTCTACCTGACAACTTAATTAAATTAATTAAAAGCATAGGAAACAGTTTTTCGTGTCCTACTTTATTGTACACATGTCAGATTTTTGTGTTCTTGTTGTTGCCGTAAAAATAAATTATATTGCACGGATTCCCGTTGGAAACGTAGATTCAGTAGACTAGTTGGCGAGCGTGCGTTTAGCTTTGCTGCCCCGTCGCTCTGGAACGCATTACCTGCCGGCCTGAGAGACCAGTCGGACATAGATCGTTTCAAGTCTGACTTGAAAACGCATCTGTTCCGGCTGGCTTTCGACTAAGCCCACCTACCTCATCCTGTTTCAGCGGCTCTGTGTGTGTGTGTGTGTGTGTGTGTGTGTGTGTGTGTGTGTGTGTGTGTGTGTGTTGGTATGAGTGCGGGAGTACGCGCATTGAGTCATTGTGAGAATTTTGCGCTATATAAGTACAATTCATTATTATTATTATTATTACAGTTTAACGAAATTGTCCTGAACATTACATAAATCTTCCATTGTAAACTCGATTTCTGATACAATTGCTGGTAGGCAGAGGGATTCTTGATATTCAAGCTCGAATGACTCAAGGTGATACTGACCTTCAAGGACCGAGCATTGAAAACAGGGTGCTGCCCTACGCTGACCTTCACTTTGATAGTGGTCACCAGCGTCAACGGCAAGGTAAATATTCAGTGTGCGTGCGTGCGTGCGTGCGTGTGTGTGTGTGTGCGTGTGTGCGTGCGTGCGTGCGTGCGTGTGTGTGTGTGTGCTAGAGGCAGGTCGAGTATAATTCAAGCATACACACTAGTTTAAATGTAGGATTTGTTTTCATTCAGAGAAAATTAGCGATATTTTTTAGTCTTTTTATAACAGTAGCATGTTTTAGTCAGTTTCCGTGTTTGTGTTTTCGTGGGACTAAAGAAACCTGTCTAGTGTTAATTCATTTGAACAGAACGGACACTAAAACATTGATAATCATTATGAAAGAATTGCTTTAGATTCTAATTTGCTTCTCATCCAGCTGCTCATATCATTTACTTATATCTGTATATCTGCTGTAGACGATAGTAAGATGCGATCCCTTTAAATCCAACAATTGTTCATTTTTGTGACTTGTACAGCAGCACGTCGGATTGAACCGTACGTCGAGCTCATCTGGGATAGCAGGGACCAGCGTCCCAAACCAGGTAAAGATACGGTGTGTGTGTGTGTGTGTGTGTGTGTGTGTGTGTGTGTGTGTGTGTGTGAACAAGTGCTTCCGGGCAAGAGGGCGTCTAGTGGCAGACAAATGGACACAGTAATACAACACTTTCAAAATGTTTATAAACAATTTTACACGATTTCCTTTAGTGCGTCACAGATCGCTAGAACCAAAACGCATGCGTTAATGTTATCAGTCGTGATCGTAAGTGTTACAAAATCATCTAGAAACTGGTATTGATTTTGTCGTTGTTTCTTGGGGGGCCATTTGTTTTTGGTATTGTTTCTATTTTGGATTATGACTATTAGCCTACACAGTTTCGTTTCGGCCGCGAATTAACCTTTCTTGTTTGCGCTTTGTAAAACCACAACTTACTAACTAAATAACTAGCTACACGATTTCGTGATTGTGTCTCAGCTGATCAGCCACAAAGACGTCCCCATGTGAACCCAGAGCCGTTACTGGATGCAGATGGCTACTTGAGGCCGAGTGCCATGGTTCGTCTGTAAGCTACAAAAAAACTTTCAGTGTTTAAAGGAACTGGAAGGAACCTCAGACAATCAGAATACTTTTGTTTTAATGATAAAGAACATCAAATTGTTGACACCGGGAAACAAGCACACAAACAAGCAATCTGCACGCGCAACGTGAAACACAGCTAACGTTACCACAACGAATCCAGGTAAGTTAACAAGAAATGTTAAACTTACACACATAAACACCCTCTCCAGCAACTGCCAAACAACAAGAACAACAACAACAATTCACACACACACACACACACACACACACACACACACACACACAGAGAGAGGCAAGTATCTGGCTGCCATTATTTTCCCCCGATTGAACCAGTGCAGTATTACAACATACACGACACCTAGCCTAGCTAACACAAGTGTTTGTAACCTCTGTGTGTATCTTGTATGTTCTGTACGTACCTAGTCTCAGAAACTCTAATACATGTAACTCGCTTCTAATGTAAATATTTTATGGCCGCTCTATGTAATGAACACTTTCTAGCATGTATTCAATATTGCACATAGCTTGTAAAGTGCAACCGTAACTTGCCCGCTGAGCGCCTGTCGGCTGCAGTATGTGTCTACACTTTGGCTCAATGTTTTATCTCCTTGGGCTGCGTGCCAAAACTTGACACGACGAGTTATTCTGGGTCAGTTAAAATAAATCTCCTGTAAGAACGACAGTGGTGTTTTGATTTATGTACAATAAATGGGTGTAATTAGTAAAATGAATGGAGGAATGGATAAACAAAAAGATATGGGACAAATAAACAAACGACAACAACAACACAAACATGGCCTGTTGAGTAATTTCTACAGGGTTCATGTGCCGTGATACACATCCCCTTTCAGTTGACAGTTGTTACCCGTGAACCCCTGGGGCCCACGCGAAGGCGTGTACCCGAACACACGATGTCTTTGTTGGCGGTTCATTTCTGGGAAATACCCTCACTTGGTGACCTAGTTTAGACCCGACGCTCAAAGCTTTTGAAAGGACACACGCAAGTAGCAAGGAGGGATATCGGTTGCATTGCACCCATATTACATGACTGACGATAAATACGGAAGAAACCGCTACATGAGTGTTTTGCCTTGAGTTCGCGTATTCATGTACAGTAGCTAGTGCCGTGCCAAGTCTAGCGGCTTTTGTTTTTGTTAGCTTGTTTTGATGTTGCTACTGTCGTGTGATTGTGTATTTCGGGATTTTGTCTCATGAGAGTCAAATGTCATTATGGGTCTTTTTTACATAAAGACCTTCAAAAGTATGATGGATCAGGATTAGTCTAATTAGTATTTTATGCAAAGAGGCACTCCCATGTTGACGTCGCACACCAAGACATATTTCTTTGTCGTGGTCGTGTACTGTTATCAGTTAGTCTGTGCTTTTCTCCTTTGTCCCATTAGTCAGTTCTAAGACGCTTCTGAGCTGGGTGTTTGTCCTTGGATGCCTTCTTCAGCATTTTGACGATTTCTTTGTGAGCTAAGTTTTTTGCTATATGCTTTGGTTTCAATCCGTCATTTGTTTTTGCACGAATGTCAGCACCCGACTGGCACAGCATCTGAACAATTTCTTTGCTTCCTCTTTGACACGCAAAGTGCAGGGGTGTCCAGCTGTTGTGGTCTTTCGCGTTAACATTGCTGCCATGAGAAAGTAGAGCTTCTACTGTATCGTGTTGAGTATTTTTACAAGCCCAATGTAACGGAGTTAGGTCTGTGTTGTCTTTTGCCTCCGTATCAGACCCTCCGGAAAGGAGAATGTTCACCAAAGCTTCCTTTCCGAGTTTGCAGGCCACATGAAGAGCTGTGAAGCCATCTTCGCCTCTTGCGTTCACGTCCGCCCCTTTGGCTACAATCGCCCTCGTTAAAACCTCGCGGTCATGTTCACACGCCCAACGAAGAGCTGTCATTCCTTTCTCATCTTTAGCGTCACAATCGTACCCATGATCGACAAGAATGTTCAGCACAGCCTCTTGTCCATTCTGACAGGCAACATGAAAGGGAGATGCACCGCCCTTTCCTTTAGCATTCACATCGGCTCCGTGATCGAGAAGTGTTCTGATAGCAGCTGCTTTTCCGTACTTGCAAGCCCAGTGTAGTGGTGTAAATCCGTCCTTGTCTCTCGCCTCAATATCTGCACCTGCATTTAGCAGTATTTCCAGCACAGCCGCAAGACCGTTCTGACAGACCAGATGTAGCGGAGTAGCATCGTCTTCACCTTTTGCTGTAACGCTTGCTCCTCTGGCTATCAGTTTGTTTACAATACTCTGCTTGCCATATTTGCAAGCCCAGTGAAGTGGAGTCAAACCGAGAAGGTCTTTCGCTTCAGCATCAGCACCCCCGTCAAGAAGAATTTGTAACATAGCATCAAATCCACCACGGCAGGCAACGTGTAAAGGGGTTTCGCCACCATACCCTCGGCTGTTGACATCCGCACCGTTCTGTACCAGCTCTCGGATCTTGTCTGTATCATTTGCCCAGCTGGCGGTAAACAGTTCTTCTTTCAGATGTCCTTCCCTGAAGCTTCGGCGCGTAGGTTTGACTACTGTTTCTGATGGAAAATCAGAAGGTTGTTGTTCCTTGGGCGTCTCTGTAAAATGGAAGTTTTGTCTAGGCGCATTGTCTGATGGTTCGTGAAAAGAATGGTCCTTGTCAACCTCTGTAGCATGCAGCTGTCCTTCAGGCTGAGCCTGTGGTAAATATTGGTGCTCACTGTCCACCTCTGTAGGATGTGACTGTCCACCAGGTTCATCGAGGTTCCCTTCTGTTTCTGAACCTGAAGCAGCCCTGTTTAGCATAGTCTGTACTGCTGTCAAACCCGCCTGTTTCTCGAGTGGTTTATGGTCAGTTTCACCAGGTATTTGAGTGAGAGCGTTGTCATTCAAACTGTGTTGTTCTGGGGCTGGATCATTCTGTAAAACCTCTCCTGGTTTGACTTCCGATTCAAGAGCAGGTTTCTTCAGCACGGGCGGTTCTGTTGTCAAATCTGAATGTTCTTCGGATTTATGACCAACACCTACAGATGCTTGAGTAAGAGTAAAGTCGATCACACGATCTTGTCCCGGTGCTGGTTCAGTCTGTGTCATAGACTGTCCTGGCTCTGATGCAGGTCCTTCTGATATAGGCTGCTCTGTTGTCAAATCCATCTGCTCCTGGGGATTATTATCAGATGGTTGGGCCAGAGCATAGTCTTGTCCTAATCTTGAGCCATTCTGTATAAATTCCCCTGGTTTGTGTTCTGGCTCAAGAGAGGCTGGAGGTGACTCCACTGCAGACGTTTCATCGTGTATTCTTTGTTGTGTCGGGTTTTTGTGCGTTTTAGTGTTCTCGTGGGCAAGTCGTGGTGGTCCTGCACTTTGCTGTTCGTCAGTTGAACGTTCTTGTTGAGTATGTGCGGTCTGGTCAGGACAGATGGCTAGATGGTCTGATGGCTCTGTCACGCTCGATATTATTTGTATACATGGCTGAGATGGGTTGTCGCCTACAGCATCAGACAAGGAAGGAACTGGCTGCTCATCGTTCATCGCTGTCAGTGTCGTGGTGTCAATACCACTGCTGAGTTGGTCCTCATCAGACACAGTTTGTGCCGAGCCATTATCCATTTCAGTGTCAGTTTGCCCTGTGCCCTTCATCCTCTCTGTTAGGTTGTTCTTAATAGTAAGTTCAGTGCTAGGTTTCTCCTCGTCAGTCTCATTCAATGTTGTGCCATTGCTGGTATGCCTTTCAGTACCAGACTGCTCCCAGTTCATGATCCCATGCTGTGCTGGCCCATTATTGGTACTGATATCAGGCATGGGTTGCTCCTCGTCGATCACACCTTTTCTTGTGTTACTCTTGGTATGAATCTCAGCGTTGGGTAGGTCCTCATCCGTCACAACCTGTACTGGGGAAGTCTTGGTGTGTGTTCCATTGTCGGGTCTCTCACGGTCCATCGCCATGTTCTGCGTTGGTCCATTCTTAGTATGCATTTCGATGGTAGGTTTCTCCTCGTAAATCACGTTCTCTCTTGTGGGAACGTTGGCATGAATCTCTCTGTGGTCTGGGTAGCGCTCCAGGTCAGATTCTTTGACATCGTTTTCTTCTAGCAGAGGCGTCTGCAGATAACCTGTCTCTGGTGTAATATCTTCTGGTATATAGCCTGGTTGTTGAGCTGGTCCATGTTTTGTCTCGTCTACAGTTTCCACCAGAAGGCGGGTAAGCTGATCGTCCATCTGCAATGTGTTTATTTGGTCCCTTTGACGCATACTGTCTATTTCACGCATGGCTGGATCTGATGATGTCCGTGATTTTCTTGTACACTTTCGAAACCTGTAGTATAATAAAAAATACACTCATTATACGTAAAACGAAAATGTCTGAAACTGGCCGTTCATTGGATAAATATTTGTTTTGTTTTGTTTTATTTTACATCTCTTCAAATTTATTACAAATACAGATTCTGTCTTTGATAAACAAATTGTATCATTAAATATTCTTTAACCAAAACTGTGTTAGGCTTTTTACGGAATATATTATTATGACCATTGTTCAGAAACATTGTTCAGATTTTCGTGTAATACTTGTAGCTCAAATGACTTATCAAGCTTTTTATGAGGCACACACAGAAACTAAGTATACTCACTTCTGTCTGAAAATACACAGGACGGCAACGGCAACAGCGACAGCCACAGCAAAGCAAATTGGCAGTAGTATAGCGAGAAGTGGCGTACTTTCTTGTGTGATGCCTTCTTTCTCTCGGGGCATTGGGGGACCTACGGTAGTTCTCGTTGTCTCTGAAAAATACAAGTAATTCAACCTGACAACGTTTGTTTTGCCTGTTTATTGCTTGAAGCTGTCTTTTTTTCGTTTTTAAAAAAAAAAAGATTTTTCGGCTTCTTGTTGTCCTGTGTTTCTTTTGTTGTTTTTTGTTTAGATTTATTATTGTTTTGTCTGGTATGATTTTTGTTTCACCGCACTGCAAACTTCCGAAAATCGATAAACGTTTTTTTAACCTCGTTCTTCCAACCTACACTAAATAAACATCCACACAGTTACACAATAAAATGGAAAAAGTATCCCTAAACACACACACACACACACACACACACACACACACACTACTTCACGCATTCAGTCTATTGGTCTAGTTTATAAATAACGTCTGTGTTTATCAAAGTTGTAATTCTGTTTACTATTGTCACCTTTCGCGGTTGCTGTCAATCTTCCCCGTGCACTAGTCTTTTGAGGTACACGAGTGGTGTTGGTATCTGAAATAAAAGATAAAAATGTGATAATCAGTGTGTGTGTTATCTGTCCACTCCGCGATCCGAGCTGCAAGTATCATTGCAACAGACTATCTTGCCTTGCGTAATCTTTAACCAGTTGCCTGCTTCCTCATTATTTTATTGTGTCGAAATCGAAACTACACATGTCGCATTTCAATAAAAATAGTAATCGCTATGTACTTCGTTCTTGGTTCGAATCGTCGGTTACCATAGAATATTTCTGATGCAAAAATGTGAGAGAAAACAACAACAACAACAGAACAACCTAAACTCTTAGCAGAATCCGGGTGATGACTCTTAATCTGTTTGCTCTCCTCTTACCGTTTGTTTCTGTGATGTTGTTTCCCCTCGCACTTGTCAGCGGATGTGTTGACGTGACGTCTGAATCTGAAGTTGGCGAAAGTGATACACACAAAACTGATTAATAACTCATCGATACTGGTCTGGTAACAACAACAGATATATCACCCCAGAACGGTAGGCTATATTTCGCACTCCGCGCTCCACACTCCACGTCACTGAATGACCAACGAGCACAGCTTGCAGGAACTATCAAAAATAAAATCACTCTCATTGGTTGATATAATTAAGGCGGGTGCAAACACTGAATAAAAGGCACAGGGATATACACAGGCTTCAAGGGAGACCCCGTGCTTTTCTGAGACAGATAATTTTCGTTGTCAAACCTACACCCGGACACACACACACACACACACACACACACACACACACACACGCACAGAGAAGATCAGTACAAGCGGCATTCAGCCGTGACGTAAATGCACCCAGAAGAATGCTGATCACATCTTGCAGCCGTATGGGACACGTGGATTGTGAAAATACCGTGCTATTTATGTCAAACCGAGAGGTTTTGCTACTAACCGTATACTACGACCGAACGAATGAATAATACAAGGGCATCACATGGTTTTGTTTTTTTTAATTCTTAAACATTCCACTGCGGTGTTATTGCAGAGGCTTGCGTGGCCTATAAAATGCAAGCAGACTTTAAAATAGATGGTCGTAAAACATTGGGTGTTAACAGACTCTCTCTCTCTCAAAGATTCCCCAAACTCCATCATTGTCCTGGGTTCAAATCCGGGTTGGAAAACCATACGGCAGTTACTGTGCTAATTAATTTTGTCCCTTTCACTGTGTCTTTATAATTTATATCGCACACCACTCACGCATGGAGAAACCCCCAGCAAGCAATCCGACACCTCCCCCCTCCCCTCACCCCGCCTCCCCCCCCCCCCCCACACACACACACACACACACATACACATCCGCCTAACCCCACCCCACCTCACACCCTTTTCTAAGAAGCACAAAATATCACAAAGGCGAGATCGGATCACCTGTCAATGTGAAGGTACAAGGTGAGGAGCCGTCTGGGTCAGCGGGCAGTATCTGACACACGTATCTTCCAACATTGCCTTCTGTTGCTGAGAGTATCTTCAGCGTCAGTGTGTTCGTGATCTGATCGTCAAAGCTATATCCGGGTGCGGTGTCGCACTTATAACTGTCAGCAGTCCAGGCACAGTTCAGAATTTCTGGAACGCAAAGAATTTTGGAACACGCTGCATGGGGTGGATATAATACAATGGAAAAGGCTTAAGCCTCGCTTGGCATGCAGTGTGTGTTACACCAAATCCTTTTGACAGCCGATGTGTACTCAGTTTAGTGTTAAAGCAAACGGTACTATTACGTTTTGGATCACACGTGTCAATGTCAAGCGAACACACACACACACACACACACACACACACACACACACACACACACACACACCTTCAAAATGATTCCTCTCGTCATATTTGTGGACAGCAACCACTTTTGGAAACTGATTCAAATCGTCGCTTAGCTGACACGTTACGGTTCCTTCTTCTCCTGCTCTCACAGGTGGCGCTTCGCAGGTTGTCATGGAAACTAGAAATAAAAGAGCAATGCTGCACCTTGAGCTTCTGAATATTCACGAACTCACGAACTCAAGTACTCGGGAAACGAAAGCGTACCTCCGCCGGAACAATCCGGAACAATCTTTATTTCTCTCTCTTTTTCTTTGCTTTGATTTGAGATGAGAGTCTATGCATACAAAGAATTAAGTTATCAGTATTATTAAAACAATAGCAGTCATTTTCATAGGGTTTTAAAAAGACATTAAATAACAACATCCCCCCCCCCCTTCAACAGAAGTGTGTTTAGTGAAATGACATACCCGATCTTTGCACCAGCGTGAGAACAAGCCAAGCGTAAGGAAGGTTACTAATCGGCATGTTGTAGAAACCCTTTGCAGAAGCACTGCAATCAAAAATACTTCCTTGTTTTACATTTTACATGTATATTAGTAGTTCCTAGCGTACAAAGAGACATTAAATGCCAAGTGTCATTACATAAGCGTTTGAACACAGGGGATTTGGTCTAGTGGTTAGGGCATCCGGCTTTGGATCCTGAGCTGCCTGGTTCGAGTCCCCGCTGGGCAGGAATTTGGTGGGATTTTTTCCTGACCAAGTCGAGTCAAATTACGTACAGACTCATTTACGGTGCCTGTCTCGCCTTCGTGTACACACACACTCGCAACAAAAACTGTGCACGTTAAAAATCCCATTCCATACGGGAGGGGTCGCGGAATGGAAAACAGTTAACCAGCAAAACGACAATAATGGTCAACATGATGCCGTGGTCGTCACAATAAAAGAAAAAGATGTTATTATCCAGTCGATAATAGAGATGGTCGGTATTGTTGTCGACAATGATTAGCATGACATGGCGAGATACGACGTCAGGGCATTACGAGTGAATGAGCGTGTGCATGTGTGCGTGCTTGTCTCTGTAAGTATCAACTTTCGCGCACCCTGCGTTCCGCTAGTGGAAAACGTCTCAAAATTCCGAAGCGTAACATGAACACTGCCGGAGAGCGCTCATTCAGCTTCTTAGCCCCGACTGTCTGGAACTCCTTGCCAATCGAACTCCGCCTTCAGCCTTCACTGCCCCTGTTTAAATCACATCTGAAGACCTTTCTCTTCCGCCAGGCCTAGCTTTGATAGTCAAACCTCTGTTAAGCCTGTCTACGTGTACCATGAGTCGTTGCACTGCCAAATGGTATGTAAGAGGGGATGTAAATAGTGTGTGTGTGTGTGTGTGTGTGTGTGTGTGTGATGTTTGACTGACGTGATGCTGGCGTTTCTTGGGGATGTCTCGCCACTTTTTCCGAATTTCTCTATTATTTTGGAGACGTGGAAAGCGGGAATTTCATCGATGTACTGGGTTTTGTCATTGCCACTGACAAACAGCATAATAGAGTGAGAGCACATCACACAGGTCTCAGTGGAGCACACGCACAATACATTCGACGTAATCACTTTGATACAATTCTTGCATGGGGCTGCTGTCATTGCGAGAATTGTAATAAAGTGATTACGTCGAATGTATTATGCGTCATTCCAGTGAGGAAAAACGTCAAAGATTTCAAACTAAAAAAAAAAAAAAAAAAAAAACAACCTTCACGTCTCTCGTCTAAAAACAAGATTGGTCTGACAAGCCCGGTCAGTTGTTTCTATTCACGGGGAGAGAGAGAGAGAGAGAGAGAGAGAGTGTTTGTGTGTGTGTGTGTGTGTGTGTGTGTGTGTGTGTGTGTGTGTGTGTGTGTGTGTCCTCCTCCCGATACATGGCATTACAAAAGAACGACCGTGACGAGAGCAGGTGATTAACTGGAAACAACACATTGGGCTGGTGACCATCTTGTTATTATTTTCCTCACCAGGGATGAATAATGCATCTACTTATCTTATCTCAACGGCCGAACACTGCATTTTGGAGAGGTAGATACGAAGTGAAAAAGGTACTTCAAATTTATTGAGGTGGGTGGACCCATGGGCATGTGTTTGGGAGTTCAACGTCCAGTTCCTCCAAGCGTGGGTGATATCAAAGAAGGGACAACGAGAAAATAACCAGAACAACTATTTGGCCCTAGCTGGGAATCGAACTTACGTCGGAATGAGTGAGTGAGTGAGTGAGTGAGTGAGTTTTTCGGGCTTTAAAGCACTAAAGAATAATTCGCGGCTACAGAAAAGAATCATAGTTAGTTAGTTAGTTATCTAGGGCTTAACGCCGCGCAAGGAAAGAATCATAGAGAGAAGCTCATAGAGAATCAGTAAAGATCAGTAAACAACGCCTTACGATAATGCCCACTTCCATCACACGAACTGTCTCTTAGTGCTAGACATTGCATTACCGGCTGACACCCCAGCAAGCAGCTGCAATCAAGGGGATAAAAGTAAATCGACTCAGGATGGTGGTTTCTTTTCCCCATGGTGAGGACAAAAAAAAAAATACAATAGTAGGTTAAATTATGTGGCTAGTAAGTCACACTTTCATTTTAAAGCAAACAGAGACACGCAAAAATTTGAAAATAAGAAGACAAACATACACACGGAAAACTATCAAGAGAAGCGGTTAAGTTATATTCAAGATACCGAGGAACTTCCTTCTTTAAGCATTAAAAAATAACAGTTACAAACAGAAATATCAGATCGTAATGTCTAGGAACGCATATAATAAACAATAACAGTTAGGATACCATTTACAAACAGAGATATCAGAACGCAGAATCTAGGAGCGCCTGCTGTTAAGCACGGAACGGGCAATTTCTAGGTTCGATGGAAAAGAATTCGGTTCCCATACTGAATACGCCTCTGTAGGCGCCAGTTGTAACCATGGGTCATAGTGGACAGTTCTGTACATAGAGATATAAAAAATCACCACATTTCTTGCTATTTTTCTCCTACTTTCATTTTACATCCTCGCTGTTCGCACTTAATGTGTCTGTAAGTGTTTTAATCTTTCATGTAGAGCACAGTAGCGCACCAAATAAACAAACAACGCTGTTTATTGTCTTCTGTTGGGTTACAAGGAAACATTTTTGCTTGACTCATAAAAACGTGGGACATACGCACATTTTACACCAACGCTTACGAATCTTCGAACAAAACGTATGGTATTCGGGACTTTAAAAAGGAAATAATTTTTTAAGAAAATGATTTAGTGCTTGGTAGTCGTTCATGATCGCAACTGGAAAACTCCACAAATGTACTTGTGTAGCAATTTCATTGATGTTGAAACGCGAAATGGGTGACAACTTTATGCTCATCGTCCTCTGGGTATTTGTGACAGCGGTATGCATTGCCATGGAATGTAAGTATTGTATACAACGACTTGGCTGCATAAGATAATGCGTTACTTCCCAGTTCTTTGCCATACGCCCATTAATCATATGGCAACATTTAATGTGTAACACGGACAAGTTACATTATGTGTGTGTTTTACTCTCTTTTTCGCCTCGTCGCATAATCATTAGTCCATTCTTCGCCCTGTTCAACCAGAGTGTTTCAAACGCCTTTCTTAACTAACTTGTCTTCTCAGCTACGCAAACTTTATCCTGCCCTACACCTGTTCAAAGTACTTTTGGTAGAGCTTTTCATAAAACCCAACTAAGGTTTCCTTTACCATTGCACACTACCAATAAACAGTAAACGTGGATATTTAGTATATATTCAGTTTTCTTTTATACACAGGCGACTACTCCTTCACATTTCCGACTGTGAATAACTCCGTGTTCAACGTTGAGGAAAATGCCAACATATCGTTGCCATTTGCGTTTTCTTCTAAATGCGGATTGCCTGATGAGTTCAGAATCACGGTTGCAAAGGCACGGTCGCTTCCACCAATGGTCTGCCAGATTATACACGAAAATGGCACATGTACTGTGCATGCAAACTACGGGGCCAGTTGCAAATGCTTGTTGGAGGAGGGAGAGGGGGAATACCTGTTGACAAAAGAAGCTGAACAGGATGACAGTGACACATGGATCTGGTGGAAGGACAGTAAGCAGGACCAGGGGACACGACTGGCTGTACACATCATTGCTAAAAACAATGGTAACGTCACAGGTACGCTCTCTCTCTCTCTCTCTCTCTCTCTCTCTCTCTCTCTCTTTAATCCCGTCTGAGGCCAAATATTTGTGCTGGCCTTTTTCTCGTTGCCCTGTCTATGATATCACCCGGTGGAAAAGGACTTTAACTCCCAAACACCCAACCACCCACCCTCTCCCCCCCCCCCCCCACACACACTCAGAGTGTGAATTCAGTTGTAAGGTGCGTGGGCATCCTAGTACAGACATCGCCAGGTTACTCAGTTGTCTTCATTTTATTATTTCAGACTCCAGCATAAGAACAGTCGCGCAATCGACAACAACTGATGAGACTGACAACCAGTCTGAGTTTTTCTACACTCAAAACCTGGTCATTCTCTTCGCTGTTGCTGGTTTTGTGCTGTTGGCCATTTTTGCTTTCATCTTTGTGTACGCAAAAGCAGGTAAATTTGGTTTGCGTTGTTACTGTCATTGCGGGTATTTTGTTGTTGTTGTTGTTGTTGCTGTTTTCCCAGTATTTTGTTGTTGTTGTTGTTGCTTTCTCAGAAGTACTGTGCTTTTCTGAAGTCTGTGTGCGTGTGTTTGTGCGGGAGGGGGTGGGGGTACTTTGCTTTACGTTTATCAAGTTCTTCCAAGCTCTCTCACAAATCTGACAGGGTTGCTTATATGACGACAAACGTATTATCCACAAAATACAACTTTATGTTATAATCTTTGCTCTGTGTGATTTCATCTTTGAAAAAAAAAAAGTCCCTTTAATTTTGTAACTGTACAGATCAGGAAGATGAAAAGGATATATATTAATTTAATGTAAGCAACTCTCTAAATATCACTAAGGCTGAGTTCATTGATTGTGTGACAAAACAATTCAAACAGAAAAGAGACAACCGGCGGATGCGAAAATGTCATTAATTTATTTTAAATGACGATTGTTATTCGTAGCATATCATATTACATAAAGTTTCCTTTAATATTGTAAATATACAAATCAGGATGTTGAAAGTAATTTTTTTTTTTACTGCGTTTTCTTGTTTTCCGCCTCGATAAAAAAAAAAAAACGTTCCCACACCAGGAAGGGGGACCGCTAACTTCATAGCCCGCATGAGACAGGAAGTACTTGCTGAAGCTTTGCCTCGGAGACCGAGTGTTGACCTTGGGGTCGCGCCCTCTATCGAGCTGATCTGGGACAGCCGGGACCCGCGTTACCAACCAGGTTATAATGAAGTGTGTGTGTGTGTGTGTGTGTGTGTGTGTGTGTGTGTGTGTGTGTGTGTGTGTGTTCTACATCTGGTGTTTGCTGTTGTTGTTGTTGTTGTTGTTTTTTGCTAGTTTGTTTTGGGTTTATGTTGTATTTTTGTTGTTGTATGTATTAATTGTTTGTTTGGGTTTTTTGTTGTCGTTTGTTTTGTTTTTGTCTTTGCTTGTTGTTTGTTTTGAGATTGGTTGTTTAGTTTGTCAGTTGCTCGGTTGGATGGTCTATATGTTTGTTGGTTGGCTGGATTGTTAATAGTTCGGTTGGTTGGTTGGGTTTTTTTTAATGACTGCTTCCGGGATTCTCAAACATGATCCTCGATTTATAGCTAGGAGAGCGGCCAAGCGAAGTAGGGCGGCCATCCCCTTTGTTCAGGAGAATGCCGACACCCGACCCAAGAGCATCCTCAGCGAAAATATTTACCACGAAATTGGCGAGCACGCAGATGATGGTTAGAATTATAACCTGTTTTCAAAGACTATGCTCATTCAAATTTTCTGCTCATTTTATTAATGTTTTCACAGCAGGCAGGGGAGTCGGGATAGCCGAATGGACTTTCAATGCTCGGGTCGTGAGTTCGAACCCCAGCGTGGGCCAAATATTTGTGCTGGCCTTTTTCTCGTTGCCCCGTCTTTGATATCACCCATACGTGGTGGAAAAGGACGTTAAACTCCCAAACACCCACCAACCTACCCACCCCCTCACAGCAGGCATTTGGTCACAAATTGTCTAATATCGCTAACATAAACGGACTGGAATTAAACACTGAGTAATACATTTGATGAAAGAACCCGTATATAAACAGATACATTGCTGAAATAAAACAATTCTTCTATCGATGTTACGCACATCCAAATACCTGCTAGTAGATGTGTTTTGTGCTTCAGGTGAGCTGCCCCAGAGTGATTCTCAGTCAAACCCGCAGCCTTCAATGGACGAGGACGGCTATCTGGCCCCCAGGGATTTGATTCGCCAAGGAGCTGCAAAACAGATGTAGACAAAATCACAAGAGTTTCCTTTGATGGGAACAGACACCAGAGTTTTGTGTTAAAAGATCCGTGGACAAGAACATTTTGGTTCAAAAGACAAAACACATCAGATTGTTGTTACGCTGGAATGTGTGTCTGTTGGCCCATATGAGGGAGCGAATGTAGAATTGACAAGGGGATTTGGTCTAGTGGTTAAGGTATCGGACTTCGGATCCTGAGCCGCCCTGTTCAATTCCCAGGTGGGCAGGAAATTGGATGGATTTTTCCTTTCCAAATCGAGTCAAAATCACATGCAGACTTGTTTACGGCGCCTGTCCCGCCCTCGTGTACACACGCACGCACAAATATCAAGTGTGCACGCTGAAAATCCCACGTCTATCTTTTGATGAAGAGTAGGCTGTGGCCGGTGGCGTGGTAAAACAGAAATACTTTCGCACGCACCAGAGTGAATAGCAGGGTGGAGGTTTGTACATACAGTAGGGCTTAGCGGCAGCAGGCTTTCACTGCTTCGTCTTCCAGCCCTGCGGCGCCATGAACATTTCAGGAGAGATGGATCTATGCGCCGAGGACGAGTCTGCCATATCATACCATAGAATGTAAACGAAACAGAAAAAACAACAACGAGCAAGCAAGCAGCTCTCACCCAAATAGACACCCTACAAAATCCATACCCATGAAACCACCAACACAGAAAAGCAAACAAAGGAACAAACATAAAACAAGACCATCACCACCACCCGTAATCGACAAATAAAACAACTAACCAACCATCGATACTTTCAATGTAACCTGTAAATAGTTTTACAGAGCCAACGCACTGAAAAAACTGTAAACATTTCACGAAATTGGTATTTTCATAATGTGCGTTATAACCTCTCTCACGACAAAAGGACCAGTACCTATCGAAAGTTTTCTCGCATGTAAATATGAATTATGTGATTCACAACTCATTTAACCTTGGCCTTTTTTACCACAGCGATGACCCGTACACAACTCGTTTAAAAGTCTTTCCAAGAGAAGGGGTAGTTATCACATTCTTTTAAATATTTCTCTAGTGTATCCGATGCACCTACGATCTCGCACTCGCTGTTTGACGAGCTTAAAGGTCTGCAATCTCAGCAAAAAGCCGAAACATTGCGGGTTTTTTTTTTAACCGATTCCTTCGACTGTGCATAATACAGGCAACTCTGTCACAGCTGCAGAGTTTTCAGCGCTTCGGGGACCCTTGTAAAACCAGACCACGAGTTTACCGTGACATTATTTGGGTTTTGGTCAGTGAGCAAGACACATCGCGTGTGTACGTGTCTAGCGGATGTTGAGTGCTGCACGAACTTTCTCGCTTAGTGCCCTTGGCTTTTACTGGGGTTTCAGGGACGCTGAAAACTCTGCAGCTGTGACAGTTAGAGATGACTGTGCTTGCAAAGTCGACTCTGTAAAATTTTTCACACTTCGGAAAGCTTTTTGTTGGGAGCCTAGATATTTAATGTGTTTTCTCCTGATCTGTATATTAGTTTGATACACCATTTATTGTATTTATTTCTGTATCGTGTATTATGATTTGTCTGTATAGCACCATTATGTACAGCTTGTTGTATGTAAAGCAAGAGTTTGGAAGTTTGCTGGTATATTTATACAGAGAAGTGAGGTGATAGACTGACTGGGTTGTCAAAAGATTTGACATATGTTTGTGTTAACATTCCACCCGAATACTCAGTTTGTTGTGATGTGACAGGGATTGAAAATGGTGTTAGTATGCTTTATTGGTCTCTGGTTATTTTCGGCGAGAGTTTGCCGCAGGTTCTCATTGTTTACGACCAAAGTGTAACAAGGGTGCATTGTCGCCAATCACAAATTACCCGCGGTACTTTCTGCAGAGAAGTTCGTGTTTGTTTCAAGTCTATGTTCACTGAGATTTCGGGACAGGAAAAGAAAAGGAGTGAGGTTAAGGATTAGACTGCTGTTCTTCTTCGGCAGGGTTTTGTTTGAGACTTGTAGATACATTGTTATCTGAGACGAAATAATTAACTGAGGGGCAGGTTGCCGGGCAATAACAGTGTTCATGTCAGTCATACAAACTACAAAGTGTCGCTTTGTGCAAGACGTTGCTAGCTGACACCCCAGTAAACAGTTTCACTCTGGTGGTTAAAAGTCAGTTGGCTCAGGGTGTAGGTTTTTCCAGTGTCAATGAATAATTCAGTTGCATGTCGCATGACTTTTCACAAGTACTTTCATGTGAACAAAGTCACACAAAACATGAGAAAACACACATGGATGAGGAAGAATATGAATTTAGCGAAGTGGTTCTTTTGTAGTTAAGATACCGAGAAATCTTCCTCATTAATGAATTTGGGAAAAAGACCCTGGTATCATTCACAAACAAAAAAAAACTCAACATGTAGTTCTTAGGGACGTTTATAATTCACACTTTCTCATTTGTCCGGTCTTTGATATCACCCATACGTGGTGGAAAAGGACGCTAAGCTCCCAAACACCCACCCACATACCCTCTAGGTCTGATGAGAAAGGAATTTCAGGACTCATACTATATGACCCCGCTGTAATCATTCGTCATAACCGACGAAAAAATTACAATGAGATATTTAAAATTGTCAGCATTTTAAGCTGTGTGATGCATCAAATGTCCCTTATAGTGTTCATAATCGTTCTGTTGTTTAGTGCAGTGCAAAGTAGTGCGCCCTATCGACCTGGCCACTGTCCACTTTTTTCTTCTTCTCAAGGAAATATTTTTGTTGATGAAGAGAAGTGGGACATAGGCACACATTTTACACTAACTCCTATAATAATACTCACATTGAATCGAAGCTTTGGTTTTCACGGGAATTTTATTTGATATATTTGATCTAGTGCTTTGTAGTCGCCGATTGTCGCAGCCAACAAACAGCATCAGTGTACTTGTAAATATGAATGATTTCTAAGAGCAACATGGATGTGAACTTCATATTCATCATCCTTTGGGTGTTTGGGACAGCGGTATGCATTTCCATGAAATGTAAGTATTGACTGTCAACATGATTGTGGAACAGTGTAGATAATAGTTGCATAATTCAGTTGCTGGTTCTTCGCTATTAATTAATCTATCGGTCATTATACATTGCAAGAATGTTGAGTTTTTGTGTTTTTGTTTTAATTGTTGTGCCATTACAATGTGTGTGTGTGTGTGTGTGTGTGTGTGTGTGTGTGTGTGTGTGTGTGATATACAAAGGATTTATGAATCCCAGCAGTCAGAATATACAATTATACACTGCCCATCACTCTTAACAGCCGAGCTCGACCATCCCCTGCCCACTATATGGTAAGACTTGGTTAGCCACTGCACACCATTAGGAGCCACTTCACGCCACTATTACGTAAGGTGTGGGCCTTGTCGCCAGGCCGAAGACCGCTGCATACTATATAATAGTGGCTTGAAGGGGCGCCAAGTGATCTGAAGGTTTCAAGTAAAATTGGGATTTTTGTACGGGCTTTTAGAGGTGTTTGGGTGGGTGTTTGGGGGTTTAACGTTATTTTCCACCACATAGGGTGATATCAAAGACGGGGCATCGATGAAAAAGCCATCACAACTATTTGGCCCCAGCCGGATCGCACTCACGCCCCGAGCATTAGAAGTCCAACGCTCTACCATTCGACCACCCCGGCTCCCCGCTCTTAAGAGATGCAGCACACACACTGGACAAGAAACTATTACTGATGCTGAAAGTGTTGAACTGCGGGTCGCGCCCTACATCAAACTGATCTGGGATAGAAGTGACCAGCACCACCAACCAGAGATACGTGCTTCAGTGTGTTTCATTTCTCTCTTGTACCTAGGCGACTACTTCTTCATGTTTCCGACGCTGACAACCTCAGTTTTCACGGTCCCGGAAAACACAACTTTCTCCCTTCCGTTTGTGTTCTACTCGACATGCGGTCTCCCTGACCACTTCAGGATCACTGTGGCAAAGACACTTTCGCGTCGAGCAATTGTCTGCCAGATTGTGCGCCACAATGGCTCATGCACGGTGCATGCAGTCGATGGAGCAAGCTGTAAATGCTTGAACCAGCCGGGGATGTACTTATTAACAAAAGACGCTGAAGAGGACGACAATACAACGTGGATCTGGTGGAGGGACAGCGAGAAAGAAACGGGAACAGAGCTGGTTTTCAACATCACCAGGAAAACCTTTGGTAAGCTGTCTGTTCGTTTGTCTGTCTGTCCGTCTGTCCCTCCGTTTGTCTGTCTGTCCGTCTGTCTCTCTGTCTTTGATTTTATATCCCTAAAAAAAAAAAAACCCTGAAAAACCTTTTCTTTTTCATCTGGACGAGCGTTCATGGACGCGAAAATCGGACCATGTGTCCAGAGAGTAAATGATAATAATAATGATAATAATAACACGCACGCTCGAGTGAATCACACGCATTCTCTCACACACAGGACACGAACACGTTACAATCACGTGGTGGGAAGGTTTAGCTCAGCAATTCAAGGTTCGGAATTCAGAGTTACTGTCACACCTGGATTTATTTGTAAATCAAGCATATAGCATAAGTGAAACATCACCACCCCCGCTACCACCGCTACTCAATAAATTTGCATAGCTTGTGTTGCTTGTAATGCATAGCGCCTGCATCACGTAGTCCACGTGCTACCAGCGTTCTCACTTTTATTATGATCACTTCAGAGTCAAGCCCAGGCACGCCACCAGGAACAGATGATGACCACGAGATCCAGTCCGAGTCTTCTCAGACTCACAACGTGGTCATCGTCGTCTGTATTGCGGGTTTGGCCATGCTGGCCATTGTTGCCTTCATCTTCATGTACGCAAAAGCAGGTAATTTTGTTTGTTGTGTGGGGAGCCGGGGTGGCCGAATGGTAGAGCGTTGCACTTCTAATGCTCGGGTCGTGAGTTCGTATCCCGGCTGGTGTGAAAAATATTTGTGCTGGCTTTTTCATCGTTGCCCCGTCTTTGATATCACCCGTATGTGGTGGAAAAGGACGGTAAACCCCAAAACACCCACCCACCCACCCTTGTTTGTTGTGTGCATATTGACTTAATTCATACCCAGTATGTTTGGGGTTGTGCACTAGTGGTTTCACTAAAAAACATAATTCTTTCTGTCTGCGCGGATTTATATTTGGCTTAGTGGGAGTGTTGAACTTTGATTCTTCTCGTGTTTGCATTTGAGATGCTGTCACTGTGCAGGCGTGTAAGTGGTGAGATGATAGACACCACGAAAACAGCTGAAAGCGATCGACGAGCATGTAAATAATAAAGACTGCGCCTTTAATGTTGTAGTTCTTGTATAATATTATGTCATTGTTATTTTTAGCAGGCATTGGCATTACCTACATCACGTTAACTTTATTGACCAGAGATGCTTACGATAACTTCTTTTCCCTCTGTGTCATATCGTCTTCTGAATACTGTTCAGGGATTTAATAATTTCCTTTACAGATCAACTCAGAAAGTTGACAACGACATAGTTGTTTTATTGTAATTGTGTTCCTGTTGACTGTCACAAGTGTAATACTATTTACAACAGGAAGGAGGGCCCTGGACATCCAAGCCCGCATGAGACAGGAAGTTATTGCTGATGCTGAAACTGAGAGACCGACTAACGAACGAAGGCCCGCGTCCTACATAGAGCTGATCTGGGATAGCAGGGACCAGCAACACCAACCATACATAGTGTGTGTGTGTGTGTGTGTGTGTGTGTGTGTGTGTGTGTGTGTGTGTGTGTGTGTGTGTGTGTGTTCGGGGGCCGGGGGGGGGGGGGGGTAAGCCTTGTGTTTGTGTTTGGTTTTTGTTTTGTGTGTGTGTGTGGGGGGGGGGGGGGAGGATAGGTCAGAAGAACTTTAATTTCAACGGGTTTTTTTCTCTCTACATACAGCTAGAAGAACGGTCAAGTGGAGTAGGGCGGCGATCCCTTTTGTTCAGGAGAACGCAGAAGCTCGACCAAGAAGCGAAAATATCTACCACGAAATTGATGAACACCCAGAAGACTGTAAGAGTTGTAAACTGAGAACTTAATCAATGCCCTTAACTCGTATAGCTTACTGGTAATAAATCTAACATCACAGTAACAAATATGAAAATAAGAAAAGAACAATGAAAAATGAACAATAGAAATCCCTCCTCATCGACACCCCCCCCCCCCTTTTTTTTTGTGCCGGAAAATGCTCTTTTAAACGGATTCATTATTCAAACGAAAAGGTTTTATTCTGCCAACACAAGATATGACTAACTGCAATAGTGTGTGCCGTATGTTGTGTTTCAGGTGAACTGCCCCAGTCAAACCCACAGCCTTCAATGGACGAAGATGGTTACCTGGCCCCAAGGAGTTAATTTTTTTTGAGAGCTGCAAAAAAAAAGCTATAGACAGTATCAACAGTTCTGTTGAAAAACTCCATAAATGGGTGGGAACCTGTTTGTTGTACTCAGCCGAGAATGTTTGTCTTTTGGCCTATGGTAGGGAGGAAATCCAGAAAAAGAACAACGTTTGTTTTGAAAAATGTTGTGAAAAAGAACAAAAGACCAACATCCCCCCCCCCCCACACTCAAACAAACAAACTAACTAACTAAGTAACTAATAAACTAACAAACAAACAAACAAACAAACAAACAAACAAAACAAAAAAGAATGGAATTAACATGTACAATAATAAAAAAAAAACGCCACCACCAAGTTTTGAATCAAACAAAACCAAACCGTCAATTCCTTCCGTGTCAGCTGTTGATAGTCTTACTGTGCCAACGCATTTAGAAAACTGTATGAAATAATATGTCGTCAGTGATTTAACATATTTTCCCATCTCATTTTTGCCAACTTTTCAGGAGAAGCAAAAAACTGAATTACTTCCCTTTTCCACCATAGCAAATCGTCAGTGATTTAACATATTATAACGAGTCTTCTGATTGGTGGATGCTCAAATCGAAAGGTCAGCTGATGTAACAGGTCTGCCGAAAGCAGACCGTGTCTGCACTGCAAAAATGCCTAAGTCTGAGATAGGCAAATATGTTAAATCACTGACGATGTGATTCATTTAGTCAACCTAGACCCTTTATAACACACCGACGCTCCTTCCAAATTTCGTTTCAGAGCCTTTCCCAGGTAAAGGAGTACACATTCTCGGTAAATCAGTATAGTGTAGTATGATGTGCCTATGATCTTCTGTTCGCTGGCTGAAGAATGTGAGGTTCTTTTCCTGATCTGTGTATTAGTTTGATATACTGCTCTACCTTGAAGTTAATGTCCGTATCGTTTGCTTTGTTTTGTCTGTAGAAAGCAATGATGTCCAGTTTTGTTGTTTTATTGTTCTGGTTCTTTTTTTTATGTAAAGCATCAATCTTACGTCGATGTTCTCTCTGGCTGACTGAAAGGCTAGTTTACGTCTGAGTGGAACTTCGTTAGTAGATGGGACTGAGAGGGTGAAAATGGGGTTAGATTTTTGTATGTCAATTAACTAAATAATTTTGTATTCCACACACTTTCGTATGAAGTTGAAAACTGCACAAGGAAGTGCGAATGTCGTGTAAAAACAACGAAACAAACAAAAACCCCAGGGGCTTTTTATTTGGTTTTCTGTTTCCTGCTGTTGTTGTTTTCTTTAATCAGCCAAAGTTTCCATTCTCCTCCTGTTGCACCCAACAACACATCTGAAACGTCCCACTTTTCGATAACAGTTGTATCACTGTGTGTGGCTCAAAGCAGTGCACTAACCAAATAAGGCAGCAGCACTACTTTCGTTGCTGGTATCTAAATTACAAGGAAATATTAACGGGGTTTGGGTAAACTGGGACCCAGAGACACAGTTTGTTGTAAACCACCTCTGCAAAATTAATATTACACATGGGTTTCATTTCAAACAAGGAAGATACTGAAACGTCTATCTGTAGTAATGTTTGGTAGTCGTTGACAATCGCAGTTAGTAATCTACACAAGTGGATTTCCAAATTCATTTGAGAATTGATGTAATGAGTGATATGGACCGGAGCGTCATATTCACCATCCTGTTTGTGTTTCTGATTGCGGTATGCATTTCGATGGAATGTA
Source organism: Batillaria attramentaria (assembly GCA_018292915.2). Lineage (NCBI taxonomy): Eukaryota > Metazoa > Mollusca > Gastropoda > Batillariidae > Batillaria > Batillaria attramentaria. Next base: position 385,499 of record JACVVK020000364.1, read on the forward strand.
AGTATTGACTGAAGCATGGGGCGATATATTACATATGCATAATTGTTTCATAAAATAATTGGCTGCTTATTTGTCAGTGTTTCATCATGTAAATGTGCTATTGGACAAGCTGAATTATGTTGGGATCGCTCTATGAATGAGCACTCATGTTTCTATAAATAAAAAGCTTGGTACTGATGTTGATTTTCTATGGTTACAACTCTGATTGCAATAAGTACGTTCTTTTAGTGCGATGTAGCCCTGACCTCCCCCCCCCCCTTCCACCCTCTCCTCCACTGACCCCCACGCGCATTTACCCTCTCACCCCTTTTCCCGTGTCTCTTTTCACTCCCAGTCTCCGCCCTCCCCCTCACCCGATTCAGATACTTTTCGCGCGGCTCACACACACACACACACACACACACACACGCGCGCGCGCGCGCGCGCGCGCGCGCACACAGAGTATTCAGGCTACACTTTGCTTCCGCATGAACACATGTACACACACAGCATGTCAATATCTCTGGGGATGTTCACATACAGTGTACAAAACAAGGAGAAAACTAGGAAGCACATGCACAGAAACACACACACCACCACCATCACCTCGTACAACATCACCACCACCAACAACAACAACAATCAGGCAGGCAGGCGACACACAGGCAGACCGACTGAGAGACAGACAGGCGGACAGACAGATATATAAACAGCTGTCGTCTGTTTGCTAAGATTAGTGATTTTGTTTTCTGTTCCCCTCGACCACAATATTATACACAAGTAAGATAGTCAATGTTAGTCACACAGATTAAGGCCTAAAGCTAGCTCAAACACTGTGTAAACACATACAATGAACTTCTTATATCAACGATGTAAGAACTCACCAATGCAACAGGTGCACAGTCAACCAGCTATGAGAAGGTATATCCTGATTAGGTCAGGTGACACATACGACTGCACACAACTCACACTGCATCCACAAAATATACACACCCACAGTAACGTTATCGTATCATTTACATTCACACTGTACACACATTCTAGTCACTGCTGTTCTGATTATATGTTTTGTAAGTATTCAGGGGCCACGACTGTCTCTTATCGCAAACTTCATGTGACAGCACGCTTGTAGCAGCAGTAAAGCAAAGATCATGGTGACATTCAGGTGTGTGTTGGAGATGTGTGCACTTGAAGGTGTGTTGGTGATCGTACATGTGAATGGCGTTTCGCACAGGCAGCCTTCTGTTGAAGTACAAGGCAGTGTAAAGAAAATACATGACTGAACACGCGCGTGACAACCCCTCTCCTATCGCGTGGTTATCATCGGAATGTATGCCGACAGTCGACATACAGATATCAACACCGTACATGGCTGAACCCTTCTTTTTATTCTTAACCTGTATTCATCTGGTTTTTGTTTTTTTTCTCGATAATGTCGCCTGCTGGCATAGTACAGTCATACAAAAAGGAGGGCATACGTATTACACATTTCAAATAAGCTGCAATGACATTAAATCATGAATTAGTGTTTCATTCATGTTATTGACATTTCACTCAAAACTGAAAAAAAAAAGCCTTTGCACACAGATTCTGCCGCTGCTGTTGTTGTTTTCAGCCTATCCATTATTTTTCCATCATTTTTTTTCTGTTTATACAGGCGACTACTCCTTCACATTTCCGCATGTGAATAACTCCATTGTCAACGTTGAGGAAAATGCCAACATATCGTTGCCATTTGCGTTTTCCTCTGCATGCGGTTTGCCTGATGAGTTCAGAATCACGGTTGCAAAGGCGCGGTCGCTTCCACCAATGGTCTGCCAGATTATACACAGAAATGGCACATGTACTGTGCATGTAAACTACGGGGCCAGTTGCAAATGCTTGTTGGAGGAGGGGGAGGGGGAATACCTGTTGACAAAAGAAGCTGAACAGGATGACAGTGACACATGGATCTGGTGGAAGGACAGAGAGGAGGACCAGGGGACACGACTGGTTGTACACATCATTGCTAAAAACAATGGTAACGTCACAGGTACTCTCTCTCTCTCTCTCTCTCACACACACACACACACACACACACACACACACACACACACACACACACACACACACGCACGCACGCACGCACGCACACACACACACACACACACACACACACGCACGCACGCACGCACGCACGCACGCACACACACACACACACACACACACACACGCACGCGGGGATGGGGAAGGGTGGAGGGGGTGGGAAGGGGCGGGAAGTAGGGGGGGGGCTGTTCGGGAGTTTAACGTCCTTTTCTACCACATATGGGTGCTATCAAAGACGGGGTCAACGAGAAAAAGGCCAGAACAAATATTTGGCCCCAGCCGGGATTCGAACTCACGACTCGAGCACTGAAAGTCGAACGCTCTACTGTTTGGCTATCCCTCCCCCCCCCCCCCCGCCCCTTCCCCGACCCACTTCCATCAGGGAATTTCGGAAATGCATTCTCGTAGCAACTGATAATTCAATCTGCTCTTTTGTCTTTGTGTCTGAGCCAGTGTTTGAAAGATAGTGAGGCAGAAATAATAAGAGAGAGAAAGAGATGTGTAACTTTCGTTTCCTTTCTGATATTGTGAACGCTTGTTGTTGCATGACCACATGAACTTTTGTCTAAGAAATAAGTTAAAGTGTGCTACTCCGAATATTCATATTCATCGTTGAGTCCACGATGACATTCCAAATTCAATTTTTTTTATCTTTTTGTCTCAGACTCTAACACACTTGAGCCCACGGGACCAAATTTCACAACAGAAACGCCAACCGACACAACTGGTAATCCCGAGATAGAACCTAAGACCTTCCAGAATGAGAACGTGGCCATCGTGTCCGCTATAGCTGGTTTTGTTGTGCTGGCTATTATCGCCATCATCATCGTCTGTGTCAAGACAGGTAATTATATCACTTCTTGTTCGTTTGTTCGTGAATTATTGCGTTGTTTCCTTTCTTGCTTGCCTATTTGCGATTATACAGGGATGAGGCTTGAGTGGGAGGGGCGGTTTTTATTTGTGTTTTTCTCTGTGGTGTGCGTGTGTGCGTGCGTGTGTGTGTGTGTGTGTGTGTGTGTGTGTGCGTGCGTGCGTGCGTGCGTGCGTGTGGGGGGGGGGGGAGGAAGGGGTGGGGAGAGCATTTTGACCAATGTACGCTTCATGGTTTGTTTTACTTTGAGACTCAAATGAGACCACAAGTCTACAGTCAAAAACAAACAAACAAACAAAAAATATTGAATACTGGCGCAAACCTAACCATTCTTCATAATGACGTAGTTCAAACTCACTTTTTTTACTGTACGTGTTTGCTTTCATAATAATCACGATTTTTGGAATGTGTGCACCACAGGCAGAGGGAAAACTGACACTGAAGTAGAGATGACACACCAGGAAACATCAGACTCTCCGCCTCACGATATGTACCCTGGACATCGTAGGACGCAGTACTGTGAACTGACTTGGGAAAACGTTCAGCCTGGTCAAGGTACTTACACTCTGTGTGTGTGTGTGTGTGTGTGTGTGTGTGTGTGTGTGTGTGTGTGTGTGTGTGTGTGTGTGTGTTCGAGATAATTGTCACTGAAACAAAACTCACCATGTCTGATTCACACAAGTCACCTATTATCTCTTAACAGCCCATGCAAAATCGAAATTTTACTTGAAGTCTTCAGACCACTAAAAGCCACTATTATGCAATCTGCAGCGGTCTCGGGTCCACGCCTTGTGTAATAGTGGCTTGAGGTGTCTGCTACTGGTGCGCAGTAACTTTTTTCATTTTAATAGAGGGCAGGTGGCGGTTTGCCTCGACCTCTAAAGAGTTTTACCACGTACGTTCGTTCGTCGACCACTGCTGCCATGCACGCCTCTTCTTCTCAGGCCGCCCATTGTAAAATGAGTCTTTGTATTTAAAGCTTGTCTGATTGTTTGAACAATCGCTTTTTCAGGCAGGAACTTGACCACAGAGGGCATGAGAACGAGACGGGAGTCGGCGACACCGTATGCTGTGGTGCAGGTAGCACCTAGTCGTTCCATGAGCAACGTCAGTGAAGACATCTACCATAAAGTCGGGAACACTGTCATCGTACATGCCAGCCAGGGTATAATTATCACCTTCATTCTGACCAAGTTCCATTCTGTCTGTCTTTCAGAATACAGTAAACACATTATCGCGCATGTAGAAGGATGTTATTGAATGATGTATGACAAGGAAGGCAAGCCCTAAAAAAAAAAAAAAAAAAAAAAAAGGGGGGGGGGGAGTGGGGGGCTTTCACTTAAGTGACTGAGCGTCGCCTCTTGCAAACCAATAAGGCAGAGAGATTGCACAGACCATCAAATCTTTATAAACTTATGATTATGATTATGATGATGATCACACCCTGCACGTGGGACAATACACGTTATACTCCTCAGACTGAGTTTGTGGCAGTTTGGACAATGTAATTTATTCATTTTGATACAAAAGTGAATCTTTTCGAACTCAGACATCTTCCCCCATTCATTTCTTATATGCTTTCACAATAGTTCTATAGGGGATCCGGAGTTCAATGGTAGAATATAGGTCCTTTATTGCTCAGTGCGTGAGTTCGAATCCACCCTTTGAGGCAACAACATTAAACTAACATTATCCCATCCAAGCAAATAACCAACATTACTATAGATACTCTACACATCTGTCAATGTGTATATAATGTAATGTTTCACGCTTGCTGTTTCAGGCGACCAATCAGAGCGTCCGTTGCCTCCACCTCCCGACCTTGACCCCGATGGCTACATGACACCAAGACCTGCCACTCATTAATAAGCTGTTGAACAATAAGGTGTTGTTGCTATAGTGCTTGTCTATATACAAAAATAAACATGGAAAGCAAGACGAAGAGGAAGAAAAAGGAGAAGAAGAACAAGAAAAAAAACAAGAAGAAGAAGAACAACAACAACAATATTTTGGAATTGTACATAAAAAGAGAAACAGAGAAAATGAGAAAAATTATCCCAAGACCGGCTTATGTACACCAACTTAGTCGTGTAAAAGGCTCCAGGGATCCGTGGGCGGGGGTGTGAGGGTGTTCGGGTGTGTACGTGTGTTGGCGTGTGCGTATATACAATATAGGATAAGCCGAGAAATACCTATATAATATTATGCACATATGCTTTGTGTCATACTGTACATGGGTTAAAGTGAATTACATTTATGTGCGAGTGGCTTGTGTGCAAATGTGGGCGAAAAACAACGAACATTAACTTAAGTAACTACATCAACCACAGCAACAACAATCAGATACTGTAATTGTAAATACTTGGACGACAACTCCGCCTATCCACATCTGCCTCTACACGGAGATTTTTCTGCGATTTTTCTTTTTAAGAATTCTATAGCAATGGCTATCATTGATGAAATTCAGTGTGTTTATACTTTTCGTATTTTGTTGTCTGTAATGTCTTTGTCGTGGTAAAGAGGTGAGGGGCAGAAAAGGGGACAGGGAGGGGGAGGGAGGGGGAACGGGGGTGGAGGTGGCGGAGCGTGGAGGGGATGGGAGGGGGGACAGCTTCTGCTAATGTATACATTACTGGTGACTGTTAATTGATGCTATTGCTTTGTTTTTGTCGACCGCTGCGTTTTGTCTGGTCTCTTAATTCTCATAAAAGTGCTTCCAGTTGTATTTTTAGATGGATGAATAAACAAACGGATAAATGGAAATTATAAAGCTGAACAAAGTTGGTTTCTGTCTCCGAGTACACGCGCGCGCGCGCGCACACACACACACACACACACGCTCGACTGAGTTCTGTCCAGCCTACTGTCCACTTTGCTGTGTTCATTGGTCGGGTTCGGAAGTTTTCACAGGGATGTACACGGTCTTTTACACGTGATTTCTTTCAAATCATTTTCCGAGTTTTTGAATCATCAGGAGAAGGGTAACAGTCATTTTTTTTCTCGTGATATCACGTTATCACGTTTGTATATTTAACTTACGCATCAGCAGCTCATATGGCTGATTGTGGTGTCATTTGGACAGGTAGCAAAATCAAAGTCAAAACTCAAAGAATTTATTGCGACATCATCACACAAAACCGTTTGCTTCAGGATTAAAATATGAAAACTAGGAAATCGACTTGATAAAGCGAATCAATAAATGACAAATAGCTGGGGACGTACAACACAAATGTTATGTGTCTTTACAATTCTTCACCATAATTTGAATTATACAATATTAATGCTCCTTCACAAAAGCAGTACACATACACAGTGGTATCGATTTGCTGCCCCGTGCATAAAGAGAGAGAAGAGGGGGGGGGGGGGGCTGTGTTGGTGAGTGAGTGTTCGGGAGTTAAACGTCCTATTCCGCCAGAGAGAGAGGAGAGAGAGAGAGAGAGAGAGACACACACACACACACACACACACACACACACACACACACACACACACACACACTACAAATTGCACAAATGCACAACGAGCGTGATTGATTTAGCATAAGTATATACACATGATGATGATCAAACAGATATGATGATAACCATTACTAGTGCTCCAATTAACCTTCCGTTAAACAACTCCAGATTACTATGATGAAAATGATGATTTAACGGCTGCCCTCGAGATATTTTCAAGCAACAATCAACAGAATAATAGCAAGGTCAGGTGGGGGGGGGGGGTGTAGGTGGGGGAGGGAGGAGACAATGTCAAACAATATTTTTTTTTTTTAAATCAAAAACAACAAAAAAAACGGGCGATAAAACTTTTTTTGGGTGAGGGCGGTTGTCATCTCCATCTTATCATAGAATTGTATGTGTGGTAGACTGCATGCATGTTTTTATGTATGTATGTTTGTAGGTATGTGGTATGTATTAATACATCATGTGAGTACTACTGATACATACGTGTATCACCATCTTCATGATCACGATGTATTGTATGGCTGTGTAACAGTTTTGCTATTGAAAGGCTCCCAGGGCTCCAGCAGGAGCTTAGGCCAGAAAAATCCTCATTAGTATTATAACTACTACTACTACTACAACTACTACTACTACTACTACTACTGTTACTACGTCTACAACAACAACAACTACTACTACTACTACTGTTACTACTACTACTACTACTACTACTCCTCCTCCTCCTCGTACTGCTACCTCCACTTCCACCATCACAACTATTCCTACTGCTACTGCTAGCACTACCGGTAGTGACATTATGTCTTGTGTTCCTGACTTGGAGCGTTTATTAAATAAATATTACATAAATAAATAAATAAATTAAATAAATTATTCATTTGTGTAAAGCCATGACGTGTGTTGTTCTTCACTGCATGTATTCTTGTGAGTCCGCACGGTTTAATATGTCGATATGTTCAGTGGTGAGGAATTTCTCAATATAAGATTTACTGCTGTTATTGCCATTGTCATCTGAACCGTCCACACCAAAAGATGCCTTCTTGTCGTTATCAGTATTCGACTACACGTCGACAGTGTCGTCAGTTGGCTCTGAAAGCGAGCCTCGCACGTTATGGTCTGTGTCCTGGGCTTTGTGCTCAGAGTTTGCAAGATCGCTAGTAACAGTATGTTGCTTCCCTTCATCTGCTTCCAGCCACTCGCTTCCCTGCTGGCTTGCGTTGTCTCTGGCAACTGTTTCCATAGCATTGCCTATCTGTGCGCTTGATGCGTCTCCAGTCTCATTCTCGTCAGTATCAATGATTTCCTACGCGCTTGATGCGTCTCCAGTCTCAAACTTCCCCATTCTTGTCTGTTTCAATGCTTTCCTGTGGTGATTCGCTGCCTGGAGCGTGTGGTTTAGAGGGTGGCGTGTCTTCGTCTTCGAAATCTTCGAGACCTTCGGTTGGTTCATCTTCAATGGCAGCGTCACTGTCTCTATTTAAATCCTCTAAAATTTGATCAAATATCTGTTCTTGTAGTCTTGTTTTCTCTTGGTCACGTAAACCTGTACTTTCGGCACTGGCTTGAAGTTCTTCACTGGAATGTTCCATGCTGGCATCAACGTCTTCTTCTACCTGCTCGTTTTCAGTTTGCTTAGGCGCCATTTCAGGGCCGGATGTTTGATCAGGTTCATAGCGTGCTGTTGCTGGCTCTTCATGATCTGCAGTTGCAGTCTCAGGAAGTGCTGGTGGCCCTTCTGTTTGCACCGGCGTCTCATCAAGTGCTGGATCACCCGAGTATCCAATTGCTTCATCAGCTACTTCCTGTTTGGTTTGGTCTGGTGCCATTTCACCACTGGATGTTTGGAAGCCGTCTTTGTCTAAACCTTTGTCGTCTGTGGGTTTAGTATCAAGTTTAGGAAATGCCTGAGGAACTCCTGTATTCTGTGGCATCTCATCAAGTGCTTGATCCAGTGAATGTCGTCCTGGTGATGTCTGGTTGGCGTCAACTACTTCAGGTTCATTGCTTGCTGTTGCTGGCTCAAGGTCTGCAGTTGTAGTCTCAGGAAGTGCCGGCGTCTCATCAAGTGCTGGATCACCCGAGTATCCACTTGGAAGTGCCAGGCTTGCATCAGCTACTTCGCGTTTAGGTTGGTGTTGTGCCATTTCACCACTGGATGTTTGGCCAGTTTGAAAGCCATCTTTGTCTAACTTTTTGTCTTCTCTGGGTTTAATACCAAGTTCAGAAAATGACTGAGGAACTTTTGTATTCTGTGGCATCTCATCAAGTGTTTCATCCATTGAGTATCCTCCTGTTGATGTGTGGTTGGCGTCAACTACTTCAGGTTCATTGCTTGCTGTTGCTGCCTCTTTGTGATCTGCAGTTGTAGTCTCAGGAAGTGCCGGCGTCTCATCAAGTGCTGGGTCACCCGAGTATCCACTTGAAAGTGCCAGGCTTGCACCAGCTACTTCGCGTTCAGTTTGGTGTTGTGCCATTTCACTACTGGATGCTTGGCCAGACTGAAAGCCATCTTTGTGTAACTTTTTGTCTTCTGTGGGTTTAGTAGTAAATTCAGGAACTTTAGTATGCTGTTGCGTCTCATCCATTGAGTATCCACGCGGATGTGCCTGGTTAGCGTCAACCACTTCGTGCTTAATCTGGCGTGGCACCATTTCATGATTTGGTGTATGGCCAGGTTGACTGCGCTTTGTGTCTGACTCTTCATCTTCTGTGAGTTTTGTTGTAGTTTCAGGGTGTGTCGATCCAGGCACATCTGGCGTCTCACCAAGTGCTGTAAGCATTGCATTGCCAGTCCTTGCTCTTACATCAGTGTCAGTACTGTCATTTCTATTGTCACTGGTTGTTTCAGCTTCAACAGTCAAAAGGAGATGGCTGGGCGTCTCGTGGTGACCATCATTATGTTTGGTTGGTGCACGGTGAGACTGACCTAGACTAGAAGCTTCAACAGAATCCACTAACGGGGTCTTCTGGTTTGTGTCCGCTGTTTGTACGAGCGTTGTACGTGTCTTGTCTCTTTTATCGTTATAATATGCTGGTTCATTGTGAGGATTTGGATTTGTTTTATCTTGAGTTGTTTCATCTTCAGAATTAAACAAAAGGGGTTTCCTGAGTGCCTCCTCCTCATCATCATTATAATTTACTGGCCTGGTCATTGAATCAGACCACTTCCCCTGGATATGGTGTGCACCTTGGAAAACATCAACCCTCCTGTCACTGCCCGCCTGTTGGACAGACACGGGGTAGAGATGGAAGGCAGCATCTACAGCAGTGGACAGATCCGATACAGGTTTTCCGGTGTGGCCTGTCTGGAAGCTTAAGAGCAGGCTAAAGCAATCACCCTTTCCCCATATTCCTATATCCTGAAGACGAAGGTGTGTGTGTATCAGGTGCTCTCTCTCTCTCTCTCTCTTTCTCTCTCTCTCTCTCTCTCTCTCTTAAAGAGGCTTAACTCCCTGCATCGCCGGGCCGCCAAGCTCATCCTCGACAAGTGCTCTATCAACACTGACGAAAAGCTTCAGACCCTTGAAATGCTCCCCCTCCCAAAGTGTTTAGTGTTCAATAAATGTGTGCTCATGCGGAAAATTACAAAGTCGCTTACCCCATGTTATCTTTCAAACCTATTCTACCCATCCCAAACGCCCTATCGGACTGCGAGGAACGATCTGCTCGTACCCAGGCCTCGCCTGGACCTATTCAAGACAAGCCTCTCCTACTCTGGGGCTATTCTTTGGAATTCACTTCCATCCGAAGTTAAAGCAGCTCCGTCCATGCCCACCTTCAAGGCCCGACTGCACAAATATTTGCAAACTCACTGATCAGTTTTTTTTTGTTTTTTTTTTTTGGTTTTGTTTTGTTTTTTTAATTGACTGTGTGTCTTGAATTCATGAACATGCCTTTTGCGTTTTCTTGTTGCGTGATAATCATTTCGTTAGTATAAACAGACCGCTCCACCCGGTATTTGTTGACATTCTTTTCTAACTCACCTATGTAACCACATCGTTTTTCTTATTTTTTTCTTCTTTCTTTAACGATTGCTTGTACTGATGTGTGTGTGTGTGTGTGTGTGTGTGTGTGTGTGTGTGTGTGTGTGTGTGTGTGTGTGTGTGTGTGTGTGTGAAGATTAGTTTAGCAAGGACAAGATTTAATAGAGGTCATGTTACCTAATCTTTTATCCTTGGAAAATGAAGTTCATTTCATTTCATTTCATTTCAATAAAGTTCATTTCATTTCATTTCTCTCTCTCTCTCTCTCTCTCTCTCTCTCTCTTTTCGGCACTGGAGTGAGGGACAAGGAAGGGGTTTTTAGTTCTCTACGAGTATTTTGTTGTTGTTGTAATGCTCTTCTCACGTGTTCTGCGACTTTGGAAGGGTGGTTGGGGGTTTGGGGGTTTAACGTCCTTTTCCGCCACATACGGGTGACTCGATATCGAAGACGGGGCAACGACGAAAAAGCCAGCACAAATATTTGGCCCCAGCCGGGATACGAACTCACGACCCGAGCATTAGAAGTCCAACGCTCTACCATCCCCCCTCCCCCCCACCCCCCCCCCCCCCCCGAATCATTTTCCCTATGATATTTTTGTGCTTTATACAAAAAGGGACGTTTTTGTCCTTATGCATTTGCAGAGAATGTTCCCAACGATTACCTGGAAGCAGCTCCGAGGTCATCAGAATATTGCGGACGGCCCTCAAGATCTCACTATGCTCGCCCTGGTTCTGTGTATAAACCTCTACGGAATGTCTACGAGGTGATGACGATGATGAAACTTTATTTATCAACGGTAAAAAATTTGATAGAGAAGGATCGTCAGTTTACAAACTTGCCGTTGCTAATGCTAAAAAAGTAGTAAGCAAAAAGTTAAACAACATACAAATAGTAGTAAGTAGAAAAAACAGAAAGGTAAAACAGCAAACGAATGGGGTGGGTGGGTGTTTGGGGGTTTAACGTCCTTTTCCACCACATACGGGTGATATCAAAGACGAGGCAACGATGAAAAAGCCAGCACAAATATTTGGCCCCAGCCGAGCAAACAAATAGTAGTAAATAGAAAAACAGAAAGGTTAAACAGCAAACGAATGGGGTGGGTGGGTGTTTGGGGGTTTAACGTCCTTTTCCACCACATACAGGTGATATCAAAGACGAGGCAACGATGAAAAAGCCAGCACAAATATTTGGCCCCAGCCGAGCAAACGAAAAGTAGTAAGTAGAAAAGCAAAACGTTAAACAACAAACAGTGTAAGGAACCTACATATAAAGAAAGTGCGCATGTACAGACACATGCACCGGGCCTAGTGGGCGTGTCTGGAACATCCATACACCGGAGTTTACGAGCCCAGTCTGTTCACTGGTGCAGTAAAGACAGCGATTCTATACTGTAGAATATACATTTTTTTCCCACTGTAGAAAATGCAATCACCTACGAACAGCTCACTGACTCATTACATGTTTGGAAATAAGTGTTTAATTCTCACAAAAATTGCCTTCATTGTCTGACTCATTCTCACTACAAATAAAACCTGCTAGACGTCGATCACATCTGGCTGTTCAACTCTTCCACTGTCAGTATTTGAATCGCTGTCTTCACTTTGCGGGTCTGTCACTTCATTTTCAACATTCGTGGTTTTGTCTTTTGCCTGAAAACGGGCGCTAGATTTGAGAGAAACTTCAGGACTTGTGCGATGCTCCTCCGATAATTCTGAAAACATATCGGGCGTTGCTTCCTTTGGAGTTATCCTGCCTGAATTGGCGTTGTGTTTGTTATCCTCCATATCCAAACTCACGTCTTCGTGTGCCCCATGTTCATCAAGTTGTTCTAGAACCGCTTCACTGTTTTGACTTGGCTTGGAGGAATCTGCAGACATGAGAGGCTCGGTCTGCTCTGCTGTCACTGGAGTTTGTCTTGGCAATGAAACTGTTAGCACATCTTGTCCAGTGTATTCCATTTGCGTCTCTGGACCATTCCTCACCCTCTGCAGTAGCCGTGTCCCTATCTCTCTCACACTGAAAAGGAAATGGTTTTGAAACTTTTAAACACAAGGCCTCGCTCGATCAGTTTAGTGCAGACTACATTTCACCCCATATAATTATTTTTACTTGAAGACAGATGGCAATGTGTTTGCTTGTTTTCAGGAAGCGTGAGAAGATACTTAGGTATACATATCAGCTCCCCCAATTTAGGATGAAGCAAAGTTGAAATCCCTCCGTCTTTCATCAAGCATAAAGATTGTGCGTGTGTGTGTGTGTGTGTGTGTGTGTGTGTGTGTGTGTGTGTGTGTGTGTGTGTGTGTGTGTGTGTGTGTGTGTGTGATCTGTTTTGAACACTCCAAATTGTAGCTGAGTGGTCTGTACCCTCTCGCCCATAAGACCGATTGATTGAATGATGGATGGATGGATGGATGGATGGATGGGTTGATCTGTCTGATAAGACGGAAATGGAAGTGGGCAGAAGTGTGGTTGGTGGTGTGGTGGTGTGAGTGAAAAGTAACAAAAACTAAACCAATAGTAATACTTGCCGTTCCCGTTTTATGTATAAAATTACAGCAGCTACTATGAGTGCCAGTATGAAGAGAACTGCAACCACTATTCCAGCTGTATTACTGCTTTCTGCCGTGGCCAACACTTCCTCTGTAAAACCAAACCAAAAACAAACCGTAAACATTCCCTTATTAGTGCACCTTGTCACACTTGTGCCATTGCAGTTGCAACTTACTAGAACAGAGTTAATAACTGCAACACCAGTATGTTGATGAATATTGAAGTGCAGAAAACTATTCATTAAATGTGGAACTCTCGTGCCCACTGTCACAGTTTAGCATGAAAAATGTCTACATCGTGAAAAGGGGAATGGCATATTTGTTCCAAACTAACGAAAAGCAAAATGCTGAATCTGCATGCATACAGTAAGTGGTGACAAACATTCTTCAAATAATCAGCAGCAGTGAATATTGTTTCTTGGCACAATGGGTACATATGAAAACTGAATTAAGCGTATGAGGAGGTACGACAAGGGTGCAAGAATAAACTGAGGCTATAAACATTTGGTGCTTCGCTTATTTTCATTCTAGGATTTTTTTTATTTTATTTATTTATATATATATATATATATATATTTTTTTTTTTTTTGGGGGGGGGGGCTCAACTCTTTTGCCATTTTGCCAGTTCCAGTGGTGTTCCTCCCATGTAACGGGTGGAATCCTCGGAGGGCTCGGAAGCTGGGGCAATTTTTTTATGCATGATAAGGGAGATGAGGATGATGGTAAGATGATGCTATGGAGGTCCGTGTGGTTTGGGACTGCGGGAAAGGGCCGCATTCCACGCTTCCTGTCATAAATATCCTGGCATTAACCAGGCCCGGGAACTACGGCACCTGCGGTGCCGGCCGTGTAATCATCCACATCATACAGGTGCTGGCCGTGTAATCATCCACATCATACAGGTGCTGGCCGTGTAATCATCCACATCATACAGGTGCTGGCCGTGTAATCATCCACATCATACAGGTGCTGGCCGTGTAATCATCCACATCATACAGGTGCCGGCCGTGTAATCATCCACATCATGAAACGTGTCATACCAACCGAAACACCCCCAAAGTCGCACCCGTGAAGTGGGTGAATCTCGGCTATGTGGCAACAGCCTCCCCATTGGGCCCATAGCACACCCTCTCTGGGTAGGAGCCGACCTAGGTAGGAAAAATCCCGCTTGCCTCGGCTGGGACTCGAACCCGGGTCTCCCGGTCCATGGTCCGAAGTGCTAACCACTACACTACGGGGGCCGGTATTCTAGGATATTTTCAATTTACATTTTGCATTTTGCCAGCATTTTTTTTAATATTACACATTCAGAACATTTGGAATAGGCTGCCGCTGTTGTCATTCAAATGACATTCAAATTTTAATCATGTTTAGTTGCCTCCCTTTTCTTGTATGCGCATAATGTGTGACAGCTAGTAAAGGTAAAATTTCAGTTTCCCTATTTAAATACTTTTTATAAGTTCTACCTGAAGCAACAATACAACCAAGAAAACAAATCTAAACCAAGACTAAGAATACTCACCAGTAGTTGTATATGCTCCGGTGGTCGCAGGTAGTATTTTACTGGATGTTGTGATCACTGGTTTGACACCATCTGAAAATCCCATCATTATCATTCTATCATGGTGTGTATCTTCCCAGTATATTCGAATGTTTCTACACACAGATTCAGGTAATCAAAATGACTTACGGTCTTGATGGAATTGAGCGATAGAACTTTTACGTTCGTTTACACCTTGCCGTGGGTGTGTGCATGTAGGGGGTAGTGAGCGGATAAACTCATAAGAACCCGAGTCTGCTACTACTGCACATAAGTCACTTCAAGCCACTATTACACAAGGCGTGGACCTTCCCTGCTACGCCCGAGAGCGCTTTAGATTGCATTGAAGTGGCTCCGAGTGATTTCAAGTTAAATTGCGATTTTTGCTTGGGCTTTTATGAGTTTAGGTAAGTTATGACTTTCCTCATGCATTACTACAAATTACTACAAATTTTAATTATCTGCTTTTAAAAAAAATTGTCCGTACATCTCAGCGTAAAATCGCAGTCTTGGATGTTTGTAGGGTCGGCTGGCTCCACTTGGCACTCATACTTTCCAACGAAATCCTCAGTCGCCTCAGGAATGCTTAGAGTGAGGTGATCACTAACAGTGTAGTTGAACGTGTACCCAGCGGCAATTGTGTCGCAAGACACCTCTCTCCTATCTTGCCAGAAGCAGTCAAGCACTGATTTCTCTGTAAAGAGACACAGCGGTTAATATTTCATATTGTTAGAACATACACGGGGATTCTGGAAAAATGAATCCAGATGAGCCCTAAGCTTACCTATTGTATCACAACTTATAAGGAGGATAAAGGTGCAGAACACAAATGACACAAACACCGCATCCATATTTACCCATCTTAACAACAGCAAAAACAATTAAGAACTCTAACGGTTATGAGCACATCAGCATGGTATTAAGCGGGGCTGGGGGGTGTTTGGGGGTTTAACGTCCTTTTCCACCACACAAGAGTGATATCAAAGACGGGGCAACGAGAGAAAGCCCAGCACAAATATTTGGCCCCGGTCGGGATTCGAACTCACGACCCGTGCATGATATGAAGCAAGTGCTACAGACTTGAACTGGCAATTTGTACGTTATATTCCGAGCAGTCTTGTTAAAACGGTCATACTAAATACTCCAATAATGATTGTAGTAGTAGTAGTAGTAGTAGTAGTAGTAGTAGTAGTAGTAGTAGTAGTTGGCTGGGTGTTTGGGAGTTTAACGCCCTTTTCAACCACGTATGGGTGATATCAAAGACGGGTCGACGAAAAAAGGCCAGAACAAATATTTGGACTCAGCCAGGATTCCAGCTCTCGACCCGAGCATTGAAACTCCAATGCGGCTATCATGGCTCTCCTGTAGTAGTAGTAGTAGTAGTAGTAGTAGTAGTAGTAGTAGTAGTAGTAGTAGTAGTAGTAATGAGGGTGGTGATGATACAGAAAAAGAAAGATTATTGCCTTTTGTTCTGCCGGTGCCGTAAAAGTAAATCTTGAAATTTCTGTTTGTTTGGCTGACGTCTTCACCGAAGGAACAGGTAATTGAAGCACTTTCTCCTGTGTAGACTGGTTCAGCTTCACAGCTTGTCATGGTTCCTGGGGTTGAAAGAACAGCAGTTTGTTTATTTGTTTATTTTACACTTACCTCTCTCTCTCTCTCTCTCTCTCTCTCTCTCTCTCTCTCTGAGCCCTAATTGTAATTTGCTATTTGCTTCCTAGTTTCGGAAGTAGTTTTTCCTAGTTTTCTTTTGTAGAATAGCCAGGCGTTTTTTTACCCCTTTGAAAATGGGCTATGCCCCTACCCCTGAAAAAATGAAGCGTTGTTCTCTCTCTCTCTCTCTCTCTCTCTCACACACACACACACACACACACACACACACACACACACACACACACACACACACACACACACACACACACACACACACACTCATATATATATATATATATAACTAGCTTTTCAAACTCACCAAATGAATACCTTGTGAATAGATGCCTTGAATCAAAGCGCAAAATATGACAAGGCGTGCCAGTTCTGGAATGCCAAACAAGAGCATTGGTCAAATACATAGTCCCATTGTTCAATGCAATAAATAAATGCATGTGGCAATACATTATTCATTTTAACTAGATAGGCAGAAGCCTCCTTGTGAGATGGGTCAAGGTCACTGTTTGTTGTTTCTGAGAAAATGCCGACGTTAAAGTTTTACTAAAGGCTTTCCACAAACAGCTTGCATGGCCTCGATCTTGACCCAAGATCATCGAATTCATGTATGTCTGTGAAGTGAAAAAAATCCGCGCACCCACACATGGCCTCACACGGTCTACTCATCAGTCGATCGATTTATAGATAGACTAGCCACATACCTATTGTCAGCTAATCATATAGTTCTAGCTCCTTACCTACAGTTACGACGAAGCCCTTCCACTGTGAAATTCTCGCGCGTGTGTGTGTGTGTGTGTGTGTGTGTGTGTGTGTGTGTGTGTGTGTGTGTGTGTGTGTGTGTGTGTGTGTGTGTGTGATAATTTTATTTCAAATAAGGGTTGTTGGGTTGTTTTTTTTCCCAGGCAAAGGACAGTTCAAATTTTCAAAGTTTAAACACTTCAGTTATGACTGCAACAGAACACATACGAGGGCCTCTCATTATGTTTTGCAACCTGGACGAACTAATGACGTCACTGCTTTTCTGTTTACATCACATCGTAGACAAGTTTCATAATACTCATGACAACAAAAATTACTTGATTCCATACAACGGTTTATATTCCATGCGACAAAATGTGCAGTAAGGGTGACGGGTCTTTAGCCAGCAGTGTTGACTTTTCTGGAAGGGATTTTCGAGCCATGATGTATTGTGACTACTGCCGGGGAAAATCTTTTCAGGGCTGTTTTCAAAGTTTAAAAGACTGTATTGGAGATCAATCTCCATCCAAAGCCACTGGTTTTAGGTGGTTCCGACGGTTCATGTCTGGCCAGACAACAGTTGAAGACGATGACCGTTGTGGTCGAATGGCAACGACCGTTAACCCAGAAAACGTCTCTAGGGTAGAATCCCTGATTAAGAAGGACCCAAAAATGATGTACGCTGTAACACAGGATATCATGAAGATTTCATCGGGAAATCTCATTTGCATCCTTCACGACTGCCTTGGCATAGGGAAACGTTATACCCGTTGGGTGCCCTACAACCTGATTAAAGAGCAGAATCGGGGTAGGGTGAACTGGTGCACCCACATGCTAAGAAAATTTGACGGAGGAAGGTCCCCTCGGGTCTGGGACATCGTAACAGGAGACGAAACCTGGGTATACCAATACGACCCCGAAACGAAGCAACAGTCGGCGGTGTGGGTCTTCCCAGGTGAGAACCCACATGTGAACTTCAAAAGAAACAGAAGTGCTTCCAAACAAATGATAATCTGTTTCTTCGTAAAATCTGGCCACTTTGCCACCATACTGCTTGAGGACAGAAAGACGGTTACGGCTGACTGGCATGTTAACCACTGTTTGCCTAAAGTCTTCCAGGCATGGTGCAAACAGCGTCCCCGAGCGGGTGTCCGTGGTCTACTGCTTCATCGTGAAAGTGCCAGCGCGCACATAGTAGCTGCAACTCTGTACTGTCTAGCCGAAAGTAATGTTCAGCTGGTTACCCACCCACCATATTCCTCTGGCTTATCCCCCTGTGACTGTTTTTTGCTTCCTTCCGTCAAGAGGCAGTTGAAGGGAAAGCAGTTTCGGAGCGCAGAAGATGCCCGAGCATTGTTCGAGGGTGTCATTTTGGACCTACCCCAGTCAACGTGGTCGGGTGTCATGGACAGCTGGTTTGAGGGGATGGCAAATTGTGTACAGGCTGATGGGAGGTTCTTCCAAAACCTTGAGTAGACAGATTGGTTGTAAATGTTCTGGAAAGCCGGGTTGCAAAACATAATGAGTGGCCCTCGTATGAACTACCAGACAGCGCGACAGTTAGAGTAAGGAAGGCAAATCCAGAAGCCGGCGGATATGCGGATTTCTGCACAATCCTTCAGCATAATGAGTTTTATCTCATTCCTTTGGTCACGAATGGCTGTGGCTGTCTGCGTGAGAGGGGTTCGTATCAGCTGAAGACGACTGTTGGTAGATCAGCGTTTGTGTGTGTGCGTGCGTGCGTGCGTGCGTGCGTGCGTGTGTGTGTGTGTGTGTGTGTGTGTGTGTGTGTGTGTGTGTGTGTGTGTGTGAGAGAGAGAGAGAGAGAATGAAATGAAATGAATCTTCATTTTACAACGTTTGATGTTTTGACGTAACAGTAACAGTGACTAAATCAAAAGAATATTACTTCACAAAAGAACGAAATCACACACACACTCTCTCTCTCTCTCTCTGATGCGTTGGCGCACATGTAGCCCTTGATATGGGCCAATGGCCTGATCAATAAAAGTCTCTCTCTCTCTCTCTCCCTCTCTCTCACACACACACACACACACACACACACACACACACACACACACACACACACACACACACACACACCGGGATACACATTTACACATACACACATACATGTGCGCACTATAGCTATGGATCTTTTTTTTTTAGAGAGAGAGGGAGAGAATCCTTCCGCCCTTTTCCTCAAAATAAATACGCGGAAGAAATCGAGGGTGAACATAATATGTGTAAGATGCTCGCGACACAATCCAGCTTAACGATGGCGGACCCTCGCAGTCGGTGCATCTGTCTGTTTTTCCAAATTTTCTTGTGGTCACTTCTGCTGCTCAGGACGTGTGCTGGAAGCGAATGTAAGTCAAATCCACTTCAACGTTTGGATAACTCTTTCACTGGTATAGCTGATTAACTCACGGCTGTAGTTTGACTAATTCCCGACCAGTATGGTTTATTTTCCGCTGAGAGTACATTAACACACATTATTGTCGTGCAGTTCATTTGGGGCGCTGATGTGTAAAGGGGCCCATTGCATCCTGGTTAGTAGCCACTACATGCTGAATGATGATCGAAGATTTGATTTCAATGTCGGTTGTTTTAACGTCGTAGTTTCACGATTTGGTATTTTCGTTAAATTGGATTAAGCAGTTATGTTTATTTCCTCTACTTGAACCTTGTGAAGTGAACTAGACTTTCGCATAAGTTTAAGATGGTCTGCATCATAAACCACAACTAATTCTCCGTTACTGTCATACTATTTTCAGGCAAAGGAACTTTCGAATTTCCGGAGTTAAACACGACAGTGTGGACTGCTAAGGAAAACACTACAATCACTCTAAATTTCCGACTGAACTATTCTAACTGTGAGCTACCAGACAACGTCACCATCATTTTGAAGAAAAAGAACAAAGAGAGCGGGAGAAGTGCAGATTTCTGTACCATCCGTCAGAGAAACGGGCTTTGTCGCATTCCCTTGGTCAAGAATGGCTGTGGTTGTGACGGGCTGGAAAGGGGTTTGTATCAGCTGGAGAGGACTGTGAACAGATCTGACAACGCTGTGTGGATCTGGACGTCTGCTGATGAGAGAGTCGAGGACAAGGAACTCATCTTCAACATCCTCTGTAAGGGCTCTCTCTCTCTCTCTCTCTCTCCGTATCCCACTCTCCTTTCCCACTCCGTTTCATGGTTTTGGTCTGAGTGTAACGCGCCTAAATTGTAAAGTCATAATTATTATCACACTTTTTTCCCTTCCCTTTTAACACTGGTATATTACATTTTAGTAATTTTGTCTGATTAAGTGCATGCCGACTGTTCGATTGCTGTTTTATACATCTCTTTTTGTGTTTAATTATTATTATTGACTTTTTTTAAAAAATAAACAATCTTGTGTGCGCTTGAAATCAATAGACAATGTGTATGTGTACGTGTGTTTGCAACACCTGTTCGCTGTTTGTTTGTTGTTGTTTTATTTGTGCATTAATCTGTTTGTTTGTTTTTCTTGTTTTATTCCTTATTAAATTTTTAAATTTTTGTTAGTTAGTTAATAGTAGTTTTTAGCAACGGCAGGTATGAAAACTGACTGCTTGACGTCAACTGCCTCTACCGTTGTAAATTAAAGTTTCATTGATTCATTGATTCTCTCTCCTCCTCCTCCTCCTCTTTCTGCTTCTTTTTCATCTTATTATTACCAATATCATTATTGTCATTATTTACAGACCCAGCGGAAGTTTACAATCTGACAATTAATGGAGAGCAGCACTCTGGAAATGAACTGGTCGCTAGACAGAACGATGTTTTCGATGTGGTCTGTCTTTGGGAGAACGGCAACCCTCCTGTCAGTGCCCGCCTGTTGGACAGACACGGGGTAGAGATGGAAGGCAGCATCTACAGCAGTGGACAGATCCGATACAGGTTTCCTGCTGTGGGCTGTCAGGACGCTGGCCTCATTCGCTGTGAGGCACCAGGGGCTAGTCACAACGGCACCACTACACTGCTTGTCAGATGTAAGTATTGTACAGTTTACTTCTAATTACGCTTAAAATGTTTGAAGTAACATTTCTAAAGATTTTAGAAAGAAAAGCTATGATGCCCAAGAACAACAATGATAGTGAAACATTGTTTGTTTGTTTGTTTTTTCAAGCAGGTAACAGAAACAGCAATAAATATGAAATAACAGGCATTTTAATGTTGCATGTTGTTTCTTTTAGGCCCGCCAGCGTTTCCAGAAACCAACAAAATGGACACCGTGATTGCGGAAGAGGGGATGGTGGAACTAGAGTTCACGGTGCGGACACACAGTGTCATGATAGAGGACTGTATCTTCACTCACGTATCAACGCAAAGTCGTGGCTTCAATTCAAGGTCAAGAAAACACACACACACACACACACACACACACACACACACACACACACACACACACACACACACACACACACCACGTAGATACGGAAATATTAACCTGTCTTGTTTGTTTGTTTGGAGGGGGTAATAAACTACATGTTTTGACAATCCAAAAAAAAAAAAAATAATAAATAAATAATAATCAATAAAAAAAAGTAGAAAGTGGCCCAACAAGGTGCAACATGAGAAATTGATATTTGGCGAAAATGGCTCTAGGGCGCTACTTGCGTAAACAGGAAAGAATTTGTTACATGGGTCGTATTTTCAAACTTGTTGATCGGTGACTGTTGGGGAATTTACAATTTTTGGTACGAGAATCCACACACAGCCTGCAAAGACAATTATATAGAAGAAAATGATAACTGCACTCTAGATCAGGAAATTGAAATTGTCAGCTGTCAGTTTTGTTCGTTTACCGTGTGCCCTCAAAACAAGTTCAGATTTCACCGCCCCGTTTAATTGTTTCACAGGAATTTGATGATTAGGTAATCGTGAAACGTCGTGTAGGTTGTTTGTTTGTTTGTTTTAAAGATTAGGTGGGTTTTTTTTTTCTTCTTCTTCTTTCAGGAACGTAACCTGAGTTAACACATTTCCTGTAATTGTCAGTTACCATGTATGCTTTCAGCCTCTGCAAACTAAATGGGACCCCGCCTGATCTGACGCTGACTGTCCGGCTGGACAATGTGAGGAGAGAGGAGGAGGGACAGTGGCGGCTGGAACTCACCAATGACGCGGGGACTGGATATTTTGACTTCTTCATTCAAGTTATCGACAGTAAGTTTAAAGACTCTTTGGTAGTCACATGTGGCTAATAGCAGAGACATTGCAATTTGGCCTCTGTTGTGTGCTGCATTCTATGACAGATTCACAGGTGATAGTATAAAGACAGCCAGGCATGTAGAGAAGGGAGACCTGGGCCTACCGCGGCTTTGAAATTGTATCCACACAAGCATGTCATATGGTCACTGGTACTCATATAACAATGCGTTATCCATCGACTGAATTGATATCCCGATATCTTACCGTAGCAGGAAATAATTATTGTAAGAATGCTACAGCTGAGGGGTTGCTTACATGGCAGACAAAACGAAGAGTAGGCAATTTCGTACCAGGACGATAATAATCCCCCCCCCCCATTGCGCCTCCACACACACACACACACACACACACACACACACACACACACACACACACACCTAAGCTAAACAATATGTCGTTATTTGGCAGGGAACGCCTACTCCACGCAAGAGAATAGCATTTCTACTGATAATTCTACAACAGCCGAGGGCGCTGACGGCGCGTCTATGCCACGACAATGGACGATTATCGCTTCAGTCTGTGTCGCAGTAGTGCTCGTCATCATCGTGATCATCGTCATAGTACAGCGTCGGAAAAGAGGTAAATCTGTAACTACGGACATTGCGGTTCAAAGAATACAAATGCATGAGGCCTCAAATGACGGTATATTCTTTACTAGCCTCAGACATCATAGTCAACCCTAAAAAATGCTTCAATCTACAAACAAAAAATTAATTACCATGCACAGACCATTCAAGAGTACGCACCTGACAGGAATTTTACAAACAAAAAGTCTCCTCTAGGCTCAGGCCTCACTTAAGTAATGTTAGTCTACTTTCTGTTTAGTCCAGAAAGCCACTTCACCCTATTCCACTCGCATCATTTTGGCCTTTCTTGTGCGCAAAAAAAAAAATCAAAAAAAAAATCCAAGCTTTACTGGCAGCTTCCCTCCTCTTGCAACGCTCCGACATGCACCTTGACAAACATCAGGAAAATCATGCTTGTTCCTGACAACAAAAATCACTACAAACTACGCACACTCGCCAAACAGGGTCCTTCAAATAAACACCAAATTTGACCCCCATGCTCAATTTGTGTCGTTAGGCCTGCAAAACCATGTGGTGGTCACGTTGTCAGCAAAAGGTACACGCCCGACCTGATCCGTTAGACACTTGGGTCTGGTAACACCGTGAACACCTCTTAGAATCGAGGCGTTGAGGAAAGTGGCGGGGAAGTAACGAGGACAAAAGAAAAGAACAACTCCTCCCCCCCCCCCCCTCCTCCCCCACCTGCCTGTATCCTGTTTTTCCGGATAGCGTGACATTGTTTGTTGTTGTTGTTGTTGTTGTTTATCGTTTCAAGTTTAAAATACACAAAAAGGTGGATTTGTGTTCTCAGGTAGTGGACGCATTATGAGATCACCAGCTGATGTCTACCGACGGAGCAGAGACAGGCGACCGGAGTCAGCAGACAGCCAAGGATCTCATATCTACAGTGACGTTGTTAACATCCCCCTGCAGGAAGTCCCTGGTACAGACTCTCTCTCTCTCTCTCTCTCTTCTGGGGAGTTCAGACAGGCATTGGCAATCATATACAAGTCGGTTAGTGCCTGTGTCAGGACGGATGGGCAACTGACAGACTTTTTCGAATGCCCTATCGGGCTTAAGCAGGGTTGCACCCTCAGTTGCTCCTTGTTCACCCTCTTCATCAATGAAGTTGCTACTTATGTAGAGAGCAATGGAGTCCATGGGGTACAGCTACAGCAAGATTTGGTTGAACTCTTCCTTTTGTTGTTCGCCGATGATATTTCCCTAATGTCTTCGACTGTTCGGGGGTTGCAAATCCAGCTTTACTGTCTATTGAGTGCTTGTAACAACCTGGGGTTGACCATAAATGTGGAAAAAAACTAAGGTGATGGTTTACCGAAAAGAGGGCTTCTTGGGGAGGAACGAGAAATGGTTTTTAGGGGGGCAGAATCTAGAGGTTGTTAACGAGTATGTATATCTTGGTTTTCCATTTACAACAACCCTTAGCCATAAGAAAGGTGTAAACTACATTGCTTCCAAGGGAAAGAGAGCTGCAGTTAACTGTGTGAGAGCCCTGAGTAAACTCGACTGCATGTCAATAGATACATTCTCCAAGATTTTTGATACACAGGTCTTGCCTGTTCTCCTATACGCATCAGAAGTATGGGGGCTAGACCGCTGGAGCAAAAGAGAAAGTGTGCACTTGTTTGCTAGCAAGCGCTTTTTAAACGTGCAGAAAACACCTAATAAGTTTGTCTATGGAGAAACCTGTCGCTACCCATTGTATGTAAACAGCTTTGTGCAGTGTATGCGTTACTGGTTAAGACTGTTGAAAATGGACATAGCTAGGTTGCCTAGACAGGCCTACAACATGCTTCTTGTGATGGACCAGAATGGTAAACAATGCTGGGTGTCCCAGGTGAAAAAAACAAAACAAAAACGCTGTTTGAATTTGGCTTTGGGTTTGTGTGGAAGCAGCGAGAGGTGGGTGACGATAAGTGGTTTCTGAAAGTTTTTAAACAGAGAGGCATCGACATGTTGCAGCAGGAATGGTCATCTTCTGTGTCTATAGCAGTAGAATGTTCGAGCAATATAGCTCGTTCAAATCGTCACTGGAAGTAGAAAAATACATGTACTATGATATGAGAAAATGTTTCAGGGATTGCATTGTTAAATTACGGCTCGGTTTACTGCCATTGAACGGTAGCGCATTTCGCAAAGTCACTGCTGAGGGTACTCTGAAATTGTGTCCTTACTGTACAGATACTACGGAAGATGAAAGGCATGTCATTCTTGATTGTCCATTATGTGCAAACATTCGACAGAAATACCTCATCCAACACATACGCAGACGCCATTCTTTTCACTATTTTATGCAGTGCAATGATGAATCTGTCACAAAAGTCCTGGGATTCTTTATATTCTACTCTATTAGAATACGGGGGGATTACCTGCAAAACATTGGCCACATAAGCTAGGCAGTACCGTGAGCGCTTTGACAGTCAGTGTATTCAAATTATCCAGTGTGTGTGTCTATTGATTTTATTTTACGTGTTGTATGTTTTAGTTCACCATGTGTTTTGGGCTGGTGGCCCGTAACAATAAATGTTCGAGTTCGAGTTCGAGTTCTCTCTCTTGGAGCATTGTGTAGACTGTCAAGCACTAAAGCTGTTTTACTACGCCCATGTCCAGTCCCATCTCAATTAATAATATGTATCTGTTGTTTGGGATGGATGTAGTGAAGTTCACATGAAGAAACTGAACTCTCTTCACAGGCGGGCAGCCAATATTCTCGCTCAGAACAGTCAGATGAGCACTGACGACAAACATAAAATGCTCGACATTCTTCCACTGCAAAAGCATTTTTTCTTCAACAAAGGTGTAGCCATGTTCAGACTCCTCAAAACAGAAACCCCTCCTTATTTGTTTTCTCTATTTCGTTATGCACCATCCCGAAACCCAAATTCTCAACACAATTTAACCACCCCCCTGTCAAAAATGGACCTTTACAAAATCAGTTTCACGTTTTCTGTAGTGTCTGTGTGGAATTGACTCCCGCTCGCTCGGCAGCAATTAACTGTCGTCCATACTTACTTTTAAGAAGCACCTCAGAAGCTTCCTTTTGCAGACATCCTAGAGTTCTATGATCCAAATTGCTGATTCCTGTTCGACCTCTTACTGCAATAAACTTATGCGTTATTTTATTATATTTCGAGTTGAGTTCTATGTCATATTATCCCTTTGCTTTTAGTGTGTTTCTATGCTACACATTATCCCATAATGTCTGTGTTCCGTGTTTGTTACCTGTCTATGTAAGGTATGTTAGCTATTCTGGTGGTGTTATAGCCTTTTGCTTTGTGTGTCTTTTGGTCTTTAACTGCGTTTTTCTTTCTTTTCTTGTAGACTTTATTTGGTAGCAAAGATATGTTGGAAGACAAGCACTTAATGTACTTAATACTTTTACCCTTTTAAATAAAGAGAATTCATTCATTCATTCATTCATTCATTCACTCTCTCTCTCTCTCTCTCTCTCTCTCTCACACACACACACACACACACACACACACACACACACACACACACACACACACACAGACACACACACACACACACAGACACACACACACACACACAGACACACACACACACACACACACTTTCAATGCAAGGGTCGTGAGTTAAACTTACAAACACCTCTCTCTGTCTCTCTCTCTCTCTCTCTCTCTCTCACACACACACACACACACACACACACACACACACACACACACACACACACACACGCACAAACGCACGCACGCACGCACGCACGCACACACACACACACACTTTCCGTACAAGGGTCGAGATTTCGGATCCCGGCTTGGGTCACATATGTTTTTCTCGTTGCTGCGTCTTTAATATCACCCATAATGACGTTAAACTACCGCCCACCCATACACCCACCCACCCACCCACACAACCAACCCTGCATCTTTTTTAAATGGTCTTCTCGCCGTCTCTGCGACTTGGGAAAGGAGGGGTGATGTCTTTCAGCGCCCGTCTCATTGGGCCCCCATTTTTCAGTTACCATGTAGAGACGTTTCTCAAGCTAAGAAACTTTTGTGAATCTGGCGGGTATGAAATGTGCAAGCTCCAGAAGGATGATCACGTGCCAAAGTCCGAAATCAGTAAATCTATTTTTAGAGCGGCATAGGCTAGATCCCCGATCGCGCACGAGTACCGGCGCCCAGACTGCCTTCTTGAAACGGTCTAACCAGATCAAACTAGCATCCTGTCACGTTAATTAGATGGGGCCCCGATGAGATGGGGACCCAATGAGACGGGGGCCCAATGACACGTTTTCTTATTTATTTTGCTACAAAAAAGTGTGTGGGCCCAATGACATGGGGGTCCAATGAGACGGGGGCCCAAAGAGCAATCCCCGGAAAGGAAACACCCGTTGCAAAACACTTTAGAGCAGCTCCGTTTGCTCAGTATTATCCTGAAGTGAATAAGGCTAGAAAGTTCTTAAGAATGTGATTAGTCCAGAATGATAGGAAATGTAACTTACAAAAGGCCTTTTTGTCTTTGTGCATTTGCAGAGAATGATCCTGACGATTACCTGGAACCAGTTCCGATATCGTCAGAATATTACGAACGACCATCGACATCTCACTATGCCCGCCCTGGTTCTGTGTATGAACCTCTACGGAATGTCTACCAGAGACTCAGAGTGAGAGCCCGTCAGATATTCACCAGAGATTGAGTCAAAAGAGTTCTTTTACTCATGGCACGTTTTCTTCAGACAACCATATGTATGTGAACACACAACTACAACACACACCAAAACAAACACGAGAATTTACAAAGCTATAACGGTGTTCGTTTTGAATTCAAAATGAGGATGCACAATACAGCCACTGCAATTTTTTTTTAATTTTGCGACTTTTTTCCGCATAGTACGCAGCTACATACACAGGTTGTCTATACATTACTGAGGCTTACATTTGAACTTCGCCACAACAAACAGATAAATGCACTGGCAACTAAACAGGAAAGAATGTTACTAGCATATCTAATGCACATAGAGGATAGGGTTTTTTTTTTTTTTAGTATTGTTTGCCTTCCTTATGCCTACGACAAACATTGATCACATACGGCGTGTTGCCGAAACACAATTAGCGCGCACCCTCGTGTACCACTTTTCGATTGACACTTCATTGCTTCAGGGTTGTTGTTGTTGTTGTTGTTGTTGTTGTTGTTTTTCTTTTTTTTTAAATTTTTTTAACCACTTTTTGTGAAGCTGCATGTATATTCCTGTATACACCCTATAGTCGTTTCAAGAGCTGACATACACATATACTAGTACACACACACACACACACACACACACACACACACACACACACACACACACACACACACACAGTGTCTCATTGTACTGTTCTTGCTATCATTTCTATGTAAAATGGGTCGATGCATATGTATGTAGATTTCATTTTACATTATTTTGTAGCTAGTCTAATAACTGCATACATGTGGTAATTTCTACCCCCACGTTTAGTAAATGTCATTTTAACAGGCATCTGCTGGGAATTGACATAAATGAGATTTTTACAAGGAATACTACATCAAGTACTTGTTTTGTACTCATGAAAATCATGCTTGAAAGCTTATGCTAGATTTATGTGAAGAAGTTCAACACAAATCAGTCAATGCGAAGATTTATTTTTCTCTTCGACCAGTTCTTAGCTACAAGAAAGAAACTCCCTTGAAGTCTAGAAGGAAAACGTCTTACCGTAAGCAATTTATATTGACTATACAAATTTCCTCACCTACCAATAACCAACAACAAAAAACCCCAAACAAACCCAAAACAACAACACCCAAAACAAAAAACAAACAAAACAACAAGAAACAAAAAAGCAACATGCACTGCCTTCAGCTTATCGTAACACACACACACACACACACACACACACACACACACACACACACACACACACACACAAAACCCAAACAACAACAGCAATTTCCTGTAGATATATTTTTCAACAACAGCAATTCCTTACATGTATACATATTTGTTTTTATCTATGAGATTTTAAAAAAAAAGAATTATACATCAAATGCTATGTTTACGTTTTGACTCGTATTCCCTGGAGTTCCAGAACGGTGCACATTCGCCATTAGGTCGTTCACATCATATCGAGAATGACTATAATTCATGAAATACCATTTTCATATCTTGTGTATATTTGTAATATAAACAGCGCTGAAACGTGATCAAAAAAAAAGGATGCATTCTGTGAATTGTCTGAATTTAGTTATAGTACTAGTACTCAGAAAACTGACAAGGTGTCAATACATGGTGTCTCCATAGGCTTGTGTCTAGGTGCTAGTGTCTAGGTTCGTCCGTGCATGCAACGGGCCTTTCTAGTGTATATCAAAGCCATTATGAATAAGTAACTTGGTTAAGGATTCTGTATGTGCGAGTACATAATTTTTGTATCTACCACGTCGATACGAGCGATGTATTCTAAGTAAATTGTATAGCTACCTTGTTTAGTTTGTTCTTTGTGTAGAGGAATGTGTTAATTGTTAAAACCGCTAACCGGCTGTTAGTTTTTACAATAGGTCACTTAGGGTTTTTTTCCTGATATCTAACGACTTGATATTTACATGGTAGCCCAGTGATACCCTCCGCCCAGAAGAGTTCCTGTTTGTTAGTTTGTTTGTTTTGGCTTGCTTGCTTGCAGATAAACAAATCATTGCATAATCTGAAGCTGTAAGAAACATTTTTCCCTCCAATATTTCTGAAAGCTATAAAGTATACGGCAAAATCCGATTTCTGCAATCTAATGATTATTTGTCTTTGCATAAGATAAGCGAATTTACTAGAATACTAAAAATTGCTGCAGAGAAACAGAACGAGGCTCCCATGCCTTTTAAATGTCCCGCCGCCACCCCTTCACTCCTGTCCTGCTCACTCCACCCCTCACAAGGCCGCTTGTGGTTACCTGGCGCAAACAATACTTTCATATCGAGTGTTGAACGGCTTCTCGAGAGGACGCGTGAACTGAGTTAGTTAGACAGGCCAGTTTCATAGTGCAAAGCTATCGTTATCGCTGAACAGTTACGGCCAAGGACGAAGACTGCGCTGCTTTTTGTGATCAGGCAATGCGCATGCGCATGAGGATACATATGAAAAAATGGCATTCCTGCCTGCAATATAATTATTTACTGTGGTGGGTGCTAATGTATGAAAAAAATAAGAACAGATATCAAAATGCAAAAATCAAAAGCAGAACAAAACAAAACAAACAAGCAAATCAAATAAATCAACAAAAAACCCATAAAATCAAAGCAACGACAACAAGAAGCACATAAAAGCAGTCACGAATAGACATAATCGTGGGACAATTAGTGAATTAATTTTATCGCTAACACTGATTTAGGTTTTATTTAAAATAATAGTAAAGAGTCAGAACAAGAAAAGACGTGAACTGAGAAACTCGCCCAGCTCTCTGCTTTAAGCAGTAGAAAAATAAAAAAAAAGAAGTGGAAAATTTACACGCGTCACAAAGAATCCAAAGAATCCAACCGGTAAGCCGTCCGTAGTTTTCAGAAATCGGGAATACCCGCACGACGAGGCATGCCAGTTCAACAATGATTACCTCCCATCTTATTTCACTGAATATAAGCAAAGCTCGCGGTACTCAGCAAGGTAATAACGAGATTGTGGGTACATTTAGGTAAACGAAACAACGAAACATAATTGAAAAACAAAAACAAACAACAACGAACATGTTAGGGTGACATGATTTATCAGCAGTTACAGCTCACGTTCCGAAGACTATTTGTATGATTTCTGGGACAAGCCCTCCCCAGAGGTCAAAACTCCCCCCTCCAACCCCCCCCCCTCCCCGCCCACCACTCACGTCCAGCCCCGCCCACTTGTTTTTGTCCATGAGGGGATTTGAAGCCTGTACAAAATATTATCAAGAAGTCATCGGAAAAGATTACAGCCAAAGAAAATGGAACCAGACAAATGATATCGACAGAACTTCTGTTTCGGAAGCTGTGCCATACGATGTCAGCACTGCTGTTCTCTAAAATCAACCTGCAGTTATACGATTCGGCTTTGCATTCACCTAAAACACATGGTGTAAAAAATAGCATTTTTAGTTCTTAATTCCGTATTTGAACGGCCAATAGCTAACAAACCATCCGCTTGTCTCCTGCTCATCATACTCTGACTGACTAGATTCCCCTCCATTGTCAACTACGTCTGTTTCTTGGCTGTCTGCAGCGTCTGAAGATAACAATGGCGTATCAGAGGAGGGTTGTGTTGGTGCAGCATCGACAGTATCGTCTGTAGAATCCGGAGTGTCTGTATCTGCTTTG
The DNA here is from genome assembly GCA_018292915.2 of Batillaria attramentaria. Classification (NCBI taxonomy): domain Eukaryota; kingdom Metazoa; phylum Mollusca; class Gastropoda; family Batillariidae; genus Batillaria; species Batillaria attramentaria. The sequence goes on from JACVVK020000364.1 coordinate 416,503, forward strand.
CCGTCTGCAGGCTGTGAATTTTCTTCTGCTTCTGCAGACTGACTTCTGGCCTGGTCGACATCGACGTCTCTGCCTTGATCTGAGCTTGTACTTTTCACCCCGATCTGTGTGTCGCCAGTGTCCCCAACTTCATTCCATTCCAATCTCGCCTCTGCTTCTGGAGATTTATTTCCGAGCAGGTCAAAATCGGCTGTTGTTACCTCTCCTTGATTGGGAGATGTGACTGGCACAGGTGTCCTTCCTGCTCTGTGTTCATTATTACGTGTGACAGTTTCATCCCGACCAGTGTCAGCGTCGTCTACAGACTGAGCATTGTCTCTCAATGTGTCATCCGTTGCACCAGCTACTGCATTACCCTCCGAGCACAATGCATTTTCTTGCGTGTGGCCTGACACAACATCTGCTTCCTGTGTTCGGTCTGGTGCATCATGGTTATTTTCCGTGGTCTCTTTATCTAACCCTGCAGGAACCGTTCCCTCTTCAGTTCCCACTTGTGTACCAGAAGCTAGCTGACATATCTCCTTGTTATTGTCAGAATCTTTTACTGGCTCTTCAGGTCGGTGTTCAGCTGATGACCTGGTTTTATTATTTTCTTCCTCGCCTTTTTGTTCCGAAATAACACTAACAGTAGTTGGAAGATTTGTGTCCGGCGTGGATGTTGTTGGATGTGCCTTGGCCCTATCCTCAGGGTTATCCTGAGACTTAATAAAGAGCGCCTTCCCACCCTTTGGGTCCAAATACACAGCTTCTGAATCATTAGTGCGCGTGTCAGTATTAAGTGGAACGGCCTGCTCGTTGGTAAGTGCAGAATTCCTCCTTCCACCACAGACGAGAAAGTTTGGATAACGTTTTCGAATTCTGTAATGAAGGGAAATTTCGATGCAGGTAAACACTGTTATTGTGCATGTAGCAAAATTTCACATGACTCCAATGTATATATTTCAAATCCAAACATGATAATTTGTCAGAAACTATTATTTTCTTTCCTTTCTTAAGTGCTGTCTGTATGTGCCCATTGAATTTAAAGACTTACCGCTTTCGAAAATGATACGCGACCACACCACCAACGACCAGCAGAACTATCAAGATGATCGGAATCACAACGGCTGCTGCATTTACACTGCTCTCATCTTTCGCAGAACCCGCTGATGACAGAGGCAAAATACAAGGAGAAAGAAATTCAATGCGAAGCTGACAAGAGCGACGATTTGTCTAAATAAAGCCAAAAAAATAAACAGCATTTTTTCCTAACCGGAAAACACAAAACAGCTAAGTTTTCACCTTCGTTGAAATTATCTCCCTTGGGCTGCAACGTGTTTGGCGTATTGTAAGCAAACAAACTGGATATTCTGTGTAGCAGTTCTAAACAGGCTTTCATAATTCCGTATTGACTCCAGCAATGGGCCTGACCCGTACTTGTGAAACATCTCTGTGCGTCCTACTTTTCTGTCCTCTGCAGTAACAGAGTGTTAGGTGACTCGAAATTAAAACTGTCGCGTATCAAATGTAAAAAATGATATAAGCAACTTAAACATATCTTACATGTTCAAGTTTAGTTTCTTCAGTAAACAAACTCAGCAACCAATAAAGCAGTGCTACCACGAAAGAAAATGTTGGACTTAATTTGTACATGCATATTAATAGGCAAGCGTAATTAGAACTCTTGAGAATAAAAGTAAAATAGGGAGCCAGCAAGATGTTATGTTACCTTGATTGAAAACGTCTGGATGTGTTTTTGCAGTCGGCTGCGGCTTGACTCCATCTGAAACGCACAAACAAAATAACAAATTTTGATGTTTAACGTTGATGTTAGTGGATGCCCCAATGGCAAGTTTGAGAAACCGTTGGAAACTCTCTCTCTCTCTCTGATTAGAAGAAATTTCGTAATTACGCCGAAACCATAAGTGCGAAGAGTGTGGAAAGCTGCCCGATGACACTCTGGATCACGAGGATTATAACCATATGATTTTTGTGCATGTGCGGCTCCGGGAACGTTACTTTTTAAGTGGTGTGTTCCTGCCTACGCCACCGTGTACACAGGTGTGTTAGCCGGAGTTTGACTGTGGCTTGTGTGTGAACTGTACGGGAACTGAGTATAACCATGGTGGACCCCGGTCTTCGTTCCGCACTACAGGATGTGAGCATAAAGTCCAGTATTGACAGTATGAGAAAGGAGTTTGTTGATTTCAAAATCAAACTGCAGTCGCCGTGTAGCGATGTATCCATGTTGAAGAGAACTGTAGGCGAGCACGCGGACTCTATCGGGGCTGTGAAAGAGAGATTAGCCTGTGTTCAGTGCACCGTTGAAGAGAAGTTGGATAAACTGGAAAGTTATTCCCGGAGAGACAACTTGAGTTTTTTTGGCATTCCAGAGACGGGACAGGACAGTTATGACCAGTGTGCTGCTGTTGTTATTGACCTGTTGAACTCGTGTGTCGTGGTACAGGGGAAAACCTGGGAAAAACGGGACATAGTACGCGCACACCGATTAGGCAAGCGTGACCAAAACAACATAACACAGCAGTCACGTGGCAGAAGACGACCCAGACCAATGATAGTTAAATTCACGCACTGGTCAGACAAACTGGATATTTTGACCAAAGGACGTGAGAAGCTGAAGGAGATGGACATTTCAGTGGCTGGTGATTTGACCGAGAGGCAGCAGGCGACACTGAAACGTTACAGAGACAGCGGCATCCGCGCCTACTACAGGGGGGACCGTCTGGTGGTGGGTGGCCCGTTACCACGCACGAGGGGCGCATATGACAACAACAACAACGAGCGTCGACCAGGCCACTTTAGCCAGTCTTCGTCACAGTCTTCGTCGCCGTTGAGCAGACAACAACATCAACTGCAACAAGGGCGACAACGCCGTCGTCACCAGCCTGTCAGCACATTGTGGGGCCCCTACGCAGGAGCAGACTGGCAGAACCCCTTCCAAGCCCTCGGCGAGCTGCCTGAGGACTGGCCCGAGTTGTAGAGACGCGGGGCTTCGAGCAGCGACGAGAACGATGAGGACCACTACGACGCCAACGACCTCGACATTAGCAGTGACAGCGGTCACAGTGAGGTGACACCAGTCCCTGTGCCCACCTACACCCTGTCTACTGAGGACACCACAACCACTCTTACCACCATCCCTACCCTGACAACAACAACAACATCTGTCGTAACTGTATCCTCCACCAGTACCAGCACCACCACTACACCCGGTGTATCCAACCATACCACCTCCCAACCGCTTGCTGTTATCCCCGTTTTGTCATCGACCACCTCAGACCCAGCTACTACATCTTCTCTATCTGTATTAGGCAGGTCTGACTGCATCGTCACTGCTGCTGCGGTTAACCCCACCCTCCCTGCTACCACCGTCACCACCACTGATACTTCTTCAACCCCTGAGATCACTCCTTCCACCCGTGCCCCTGGCACCGTAGCTACATCTTCATCCACCGATGCTGCAGTTACCCATGAAGATGCAGGTTTTGTACATGAATGTGACGGCGGATCCCCTGGCGGTGTTGAGGGTGACAGCGTGGTCGACAGGCATCTCCATATGTCCAGCAATGGCGGCGATGGCGACAACAACAACACTAAGATGGACGGGAACAACTCTGCAGACAACACGGATGCAAATGCGAGCCTGCACGCACGGAAGGAGACAGGGCGGTCACTGTCACGCGGACGACAGAAGGACGGGGTGTTGCCACCGGGCCAGACACACCTACCAAACGCGTGGAAAAAGGACGTGACAACAGCAGCCGGCCGCATGATGCCAGGGTATTTTGGTCTACTATAAAATCCTTTCTGTCGAAAAGAAGACTGCATAATACAATTAAAAGTGATGACTGGTTTGAACATTTCAGTAATGTTTTTAATGAACATACAGATGTACATGTTGATGACGTTGCGCCTGTTGGTGACAGTAGTGTACGTGTTCCACATGATACGCCTGGTGATGATTCACTTGATGGTGTTATTACACTGGATGAGGTATTGGTGGCCATACGGGCACTAAAGAATGGGAAAGCGCCCGGTCCAGATGGTTTAAATAGAGAATTTTTTAAGCATTCCGTCTCTGTAACTAGCCCTTTTTTGGTCAAATATTTCAACACTCTTTTTGATTCTGGGCTGTTTCCAGAGGAGTGGTCAGAGGCAATAATTCAACCTCTCCACAAGAAAGGTGATCCTAATAACCCGGATAACTACAGAGGTATATCTCTTCTCAATATATGTGGTAAGTTATATAGCTACATTTTAAATAAAAGACTTAGTACATGGATTGAAGAAAACCAGGTCATTAGTGATGTTCAGGCAGGTTTTAGAAAAAAAAAACATAGTACGGTAGATCACATCTTTACTCTTTCATCGATGATCCAAAAACAGTTGCTAAGTCACAAGAAGTTGTATGTTGCCTTTATTGATTTTTAAAAAGCTTTTGATAATGTTACGAGAGAGAAAATTATGGGAAGTTCTGTTGAGGCATGGAGTGGGAGGGAAAATGTTGCTGGCTATACAGAACATGTACAAAATAGTTAAAGCAAAAGTTAGGGTGGGCGGCGATTTGACAGAGTCTTTCTTTTGTCCCAGAGGTTTAAAATAATAATGCGATTGTATACGGTGAAACCTGCAGACACCCAATAAGTATTAATATTTATGTACGTTACTGGTTGCAGCTTATACGTATGCCAGCAGAACGCATTCCCCACAAAGCATACAACATGTTGTTAAATATGCACCAACAGAACAAACACACATGGGCCTCGGACGTATGTTATTTATTGTACAGGTACGGCTTTGGGTTCGTATGGGAGAGCCAGGGTGTTGGGCGGGTTGAGCAATTTTTATGCGTATTTAGGCAAAGGTTGGTTGATTGCTGGCACCAGGAATGGCATGGTATCATAACTTCCAAAGCAGATCTTGCATCTTCTGAGGACCGCTTCCGCTTCTATTGTTCATTCAAGTCTTCATTGTCACTAAGTACTTACCTGTCTGATATCAAACATATTGGAATACGCAATGCCTTGATACGGTTCCGTCTGGGTATTTCGTGTCTCAAGCCTCATCGTTTACGATTTTCTAATTCTACCGACATTAATGTCTTATCCTGTCCATTTTGTGTTGGCACGGCTGAAACGGAACTCCACTTTATGTTTGTATGTCCCAGGTATCAACATCTCAGAGTGATATATATTCCTAAAAAATTCTATCGGCTCCCTTCGGCCTTTCGTCTTTCGATATTGATGTCTACCTCTAATGTTGTCACATCTCATAATTTAGCGCAGTATATTTATGAAGCGTTTGAGTTGCGTAATTCCTAAACTCCTGTTTCCAAATCTAGTTTTGCTGTTTTTGTCTATACCATTACCGTATGGTAGTGACGCCGCCTCAGGTTCTTGAGTTTATAATGCATAACTGTTTTATGTGCGTGGTGTTTACATGTACGTACTTAGATTGTCTGTTGTGAATATTGTTAAGTCTTGTGTGTACAGCCCTGTGTTTTGGGTGTACGTGCCTGTGTATATGCGTCTAGTATTTGTTTATTCTCTGCATGTACAAGTGCGTGTAGCTATGTGTTTTGTGTATTTATAAGCACGTGATTGGTAGTCTGCCGCCCCCAGGGCAACCACCTTCTCGTGGTGGGGGGCGTATGTGGCCCGTTGACCCTGTGGGCTATGCTGGATAGGGTTACCCATACCAGACAGGCCACAGGCGAGGGTCCAGCTAAGAGTTGCCATGTCTTTGCTGATGGAGACTGTTGGCACTAGATTTAGCAGATATGTTGTGCATCCTTGTCACTATTTGTTCAGTTTTTAGAAATCTTCTGGTAGGAGATATCCTATGGTTTTCTAGTCTGGTCCGTTTTTACCATCCCCTCAAACTCTGCAGGGCCCATTTTAGTCCTGTAGTCCCTTTATTTTTACTGCGTTCCTTTAGGGACCGGAGTGTTAGCCGTGCTCCGCGACCTGCGTCGGAGGACGAGAGGATCCTGGTAGTTGAGGCTTCCTATGGGTGTCGTCCTGTAGGGGCCAACACGCTACTTTGGCCTTTAGTTCTTCTAGACAGGAGGCTAGGCGGCCCGGCCTAGTCAACCGGCTCTGGTCATGTCTTGCCCTGCTGATCCAGCAGAAGGCGGTGGCTGAACGGGTCAATTGGGTTTTTTTTTTTTATCTCCGAGTATATTCTTTGGGTAGCCCTGGTGCACGTTGGTCGGAGACCCACCAACACATGTGCATCCCCCTGTTGGGCTCCGTGGTGGGTGGGGAGCCCGGAGAACGAATAAAACCAAAACACTTATGGCAACCAAATCAAAACGACCTTCCGAAAAGAGAAAGAGAGACGTTCCTTTCGAGATTGACAGTGACAGTGACTGTGAAGACTCAGGCCCTGCTGCCCGTCAGGAAACCTGGCCCCGTTACCTAGTTGTGCATTCTCTGCAAGAAGGTAAGACTGCCGCCCGAATCCATCCATTCCTTGTTGGTAAAGTCCTGCAGGCTACTGTTGGTCGAGCTGAGGGCAAACGTTTGCCTTCTGGCGATCTGCTTGTATGCTGTGAAGAGAAGAAACATTCGGATGCTCTCTTGAGACTGACTAAGATCGGTGAAGTTGAGGTGCAGGTATCCCCCCACCGCTCTCTGAATTCCAGCAAGGGGGTTGTGAGGGATGAAGCCCTGGCCTACTTGGCCGATGATGAGCTAGTGAGGTGCCTCAAGTCACAGGGTGTGATACATGCGAGGCGTATTATCAGCAAGAGGGATCAAAGACCGACAGGCACTGTCATCCTGACGTTTGGTATACCGACCAGACCAGCACGTGTCTGGGCCGGCTTCTATTGGCTTAGGGTTAAGCAGTTTGTTCCCCTGCCCCTTCGTTGTTTCAAGTGTGGTCAGTACGGCCACGGGAAGGACAATTGCAAAAACGGTGAACGTTGTTTCCAATGCGGTGCTCAGGGTCATGAGGGGGCGAACTGCTCGGCTCCCCCCAAGTGTATCAATTGCAGTGGAGAGCACATGGCGTCCTCAAGGGAGTGTCCGAGGTGGAAGGAGGAGTGTGCAATCCAGCGCATCCGAGCGGAGCAAGGGGTCTCTTTCCCTGAGGCTCGCCGGATCGCGTCTGGCTCCTCGGCCTCTTCTTCCTCAACCACTTTGTCCACCTATGCATCTGCTATGCAAAACAAACAGCCGAAGATGGTATCAGCTGCGTGTCAAACGGACCCCATCGTGGAGACGTTCACTTTTAAGAGGAGGCAGATACCTTCACAGCAGCAGAAGACGACCACTCCAGCTGTGGTCATTGTAGATTCCCCCCGCGGCTCAGGGTGCCAGGCCGGTGGGGAGAGCTCCGGCACCACCACCGGTTCTTCGGCCCAGGGCGCGGGGTCGGGGGACGTAACGCAGCGCCAGGGGAGCGGTGGGATCCCCTCAAAAAAACCACCAACCCCACCTAAACCAGTAAAACCACCAGCAAAACCTCCAGAGAAACCACCAAAGCCAAAAAACAGGCTACTTGGTCCCCTTTCAGCACGCAAGCAGAAGGGGGATGGTAGGGAAATTTTTGTTAGAAAACAAGTTCGCAGCTCTTGGAGAAGAGGAGATGGAAGTCTCCAATGCTCCCTCTTTCCCTCTCCCACGTTCGGGTTCGTCGTCTCCTTCCAAGACCTGAAGCTGTCTTTCTTCTTTTATCTTTTAAATCATGTCCATTTTACAGTGGAATTGTCGTGGATTCCGGTCCAGTTTTGGGGAGCTTAAACTCCTAGCACGTGATTTAAAGGTGGATGTCTTGGCTCTCCAGGAGACCTTCCTGCGTGAGTCAGCTGAGGTATCTTTTAATGGTTTTAATGTTGTCCACAAGGGCTCCCCCACGGGGGTGTCGCCCTGTTAATTCGCAGGAACCTTTATAGTCACGTTCCCTTAGCTACTCTACTCAGGTTTCTCTACATTAAACTATTACCCTATGTTCTATCTATCTTCCACCATCTGAACGTGTTTCCCGCTCAGATCTCATTCAGTTGATTGATCAGCTGCCAGCCCCATTCATCCTGATGGGTGATTTTAACGGCCATTCTCCGCTATGGGGGAGTGATTACCACAACGAGAGAGATCAGATGCTGGAAGACTTATTTATGTCCCTTGACACCTGCCTCCTCAATGACGGCTCTTGCACCTATATGCACCCCGCCTCAGGTTCTTCTTCAATGTTGGACCTGACTCTGTGTCACCCTGCACTGTCTCTGGAGTATGAGTGGAGTGTCCACGAAGATTTATGTGGTAGCGACCACTTTTCTATAGTGTTGTCCCCTTGCAGTACAGCTGAAGACCCCCCACTTACTAGGTGGAACTTTAAGAAGGCAAACTGGCCCTTGTTTAGTTACCTGTGTCCTTCTCAGCTCACTGAGGAGGCCGTTTTTAACTCTGGTGACCCTATTGCGTCCTTTACACGTATTTTAACTGAAGTAGCTGAAAAGGCTATCCCCAAATCCTCGGCAATTCCAAAGGGCCCCAAAGTTCCTTGGTTTACTGAGGAGTGCAAGCTTGCTCAGAAGAACCGGAAGCGAGCCCAGAGGCGTGCGTTCAGGTGTCACTCCCAGGAAAATATCCTACAGTTCAAACGTGCTAGAGCTAAAGCTCGTTTTGTCTACAAACAGTCTAGGAAGGTGTCTCGGAGACAGTTTGTATCTTCCCTGTCTTCCGGGACTCCACCACAGAAAGTCTGGAAGGCTATCCGCACAATTAAAGGTAAAGGAAGTGCAGTCTCTGTTCGCCATCTCCAGGATGGTAACAACACTGTCACAGACAAACATGCAGTCGCAAATCTTCTGGCTTCCACTATCTCATATAACTCTTCTTCAGGTTATTCCACGGCATTTCAAGCTATAAAGAATGCCAAGGAATCAGTCCATCTTAACTTCCAGACCGACAACTCAGAACCTTATAATCAACCGTTTACCATGGCCGAGCTTAGCGAGACCCTTCAAAAAAGTAATGACTCAGCTGCTGGTCCGGATGGTATCCATTACCAGCTCCTAACGCACCTTCCTGATGACTGTCTTAACCTTCTTCTGTCAGTTTTTAATCATATCTGGACGTCAGGCGAGTTTCCACCCTCATGGCGTGAAGCCGCTGTCGTTCCTATCCCCAAACCTGGGAGGGACCCTTCAGACCCGGGCAACTATCGCCCAATAGCTCTAACTAGTTGCCTTTGTAAAACTATGGAGAGGCTTGTCAACTCTCGTTTAGTCTGGGTTCTTGAATCCAAGGGACTACTCACTGATCTTCAGTGTGGTTTTAGAAAGGGCCGTAGTACCTTAGATCACCTAGTCAGGTTTGAAACCTTCATTAGAGATGCTTTTATTTGCAAACATGTTTTAACTATTTTCTTTGATCTTGAGAAGGCGTACGATACCACGTGGAAGCACGGGATCATGCCCGACTTACATGAGCTGGGCTTCCGTGGTTTGCTTCCGACATTCATACAACAATTTTTATTTGGTCGTTCATTCAAGGTGCGTGTGGGCTCCACCCTCTCAGACTCGTTTGAGCAGGAGATGGGCTGTAAAAGTTGTCAAAGAAGCCAAATTCCTCGGGGTGATCTTTGACCAAAAACTCAGCTTCTTAAGCCACATCAAATATTTAAAGTCCTCATGTCAGAAAGCCCTTGATCTTCTTAAAGTAGTGGGCCATACCGATTGGGGTGCAGATCGCACAGTCCTTCTTCGCCTCTATCGGGCGCTGGTCCGATCAAAACTCGACTATGCTTCTATCATTTACGGATCAGCCCGAAAGTCGTACTTAGAGATGCTGGACCCTATTCACCACCAGGGTTTACGCATCTGCCTCGGTGCTTTTAGAACGTCTCCCGTCCACAGCTTGTATGTGGAGACCGGAGAGCCAAGTCTGGCAATCCGCCGTTCTCGTTTAACCCTGAATTATGTTCTTAAACTAAAATCTATGCCAGACAACCCAGCTTACAAGTGTTTGTTCAAACCTCAGTGTGTTGAGGCTTACGATGCTCACCCCAATGAGATCGTCCCTCTGTCCTTTCGTGTCCGCCCGTTCCTAAACACAGTCACGCCCAATCACTCACTCAACCACGCACCCCCTCCCACCTTTCCCCCTTCCCTGGTTCTCATTCACGCATCAGTCATACACTCACCCGCATACACCCCTCTCCAAGCACTCTTACTCTAGCAATCTAAACTAAACTAAACTATACAACGGCGACTCTAGTCGCTGGGGAAAACGAACAAACAAATGGACAAATATAAATATATGTAACAACACAAATGACGGCCTTCCGATGTCAAAGCACAGTCCAGTGGTAACCAGCTGGTCCTAAGTTCACGCCCATACGTAACAGCCTCCTCTACCCACCTCGCGTATCCAGCGCCAACACCCCAACACACTCACGACCCGAAGTTGGAGCTCCAGTGAGGCGCCGACTGAGCATGGAGTCGCCCGCAGACAAAACAAGGACGACTGTATAAGTACACGTAGATGAACGGGTAGTGTGGGGGGTTGGTACGTAGAACTAGGTACAAAGGTAGGTACGAGGGAGGCAAACGGGCTCAGAGCTGACTGTGAACACTCCCTACTGGAGAACATGACCACAGGCGAAAACGGTCATACTATAATTTATGGTAACAGGTATATTCTATCAAATAAACAGGGACAAACTAAACCCAGAAATAGAAGTACCCACCCGATAAATGGCAATAAACACAAAAAAACGAATTCTTATATAACTTAAACTAGAACACTGAATCACAAACGCATTCACTCAGCACGAGAGCAGTCGCACATAGCAACGTGACCCTCCCCACCCGTGACCGAGGACACCCGTCTGAGCGAGAAGCGTTTACTCGAAAAATAACGTGACCCAGCGTCTACCAAAACAAGAATGTACTGCTAACGAAACAATAACAAAAAAAAAAACAAAAACAAAAAAACAACTAGAATATAACCAACATAACTTTATATATAACTTACGAGCCTACACTGCGAGGGTAGAAGCCCCAGACGAACTAAATACATATATATTCAGGTTAAAGTACATACCAAAACGACCGGTGCGTATTACAGAAGGCTTGGACAATCACGAAAGACAACGGAGACGCCAGGAGAAACCTAGCCGCGGCGAAATACCATCACCGCACGACCCGCAACGAAATGGGACAACCGCAGTCAAGGTTAAGCTGCAAAAGTGGCTGGCTATAGTCCGACGTAGAGACGTCCAAAAAAATTTTGTATGTTCTGTATGTTTGTGTTGTTACGGGAGCTTGCTCTGAAAAAAATTTCAGAGCAAGCTCCCGTAACAACACAAACATACAGTTAAATACCGAAAACGCAGAAGTGAACTCTGATTCAGTTCTACGGCTCACGCGTTCACCGAGCGCACGGGAAAAAAAGGGGATAACGCGGATCCACACCAAACACGCATGAACGAACCCCCCTTCCCCACTCTTTAACTACACTGAAAACGAAGATACACACACACATTGACCCCGCACTTTCCACACACTGGACGTGCACGCACTCCTACTGCAGCAACCCACGTGCTAAACGTCATACAAAAGGGGAAAAACGGGGCAAACTAGAGTTCACGAGTTGGAATTCTGAAACAACTCCACACTCTAAACATATCCACCCCCCAACCTCCGTGACATCCCCCGGTCGAAGAGGGCGAATCCTCTGAGGTTCGACCCCAGAATTTCAACGACGAACTCTAGCCAGGATTTGTCCCTGGTCCCGCATCAACGCTGCCCTTAGACCCGTCCCCGAGGCACCAGTGCGGAGGACGTACGGGAAGCGACTGCCAGGAGTTGGAGGATAGCTCGCGACTCCAGCGCCTTTCTAATGGCGTCAAACGTTTGTTAGCGACCTTCATCCCATTCAGCCCTTTCAGATCGACTCCGACCTTTTCAAGAGGAGTTTGTACGAGGGGGACCTTCCCTAGTGGTATCCTGGTGTTTCGACCCTTGAGGGTGGTGCGTTGACAGGCATCACAGGTTTGACAGTAGCGCCTTACATCAGATTCCATCCCGGGCCAATAGAAGTCCTGGCGAGCACGCTCTAAGGTCCTTTTTACCCCCATGTGACCTGTCACTGGATGGTCGTGACTTAGGCGGAGAATAGCAGGACGGAGGGATAGTGGCACGACTACCCGGTTGTGGGAACGTGACGATGAGCGAAATCTTCGACGTAAAATCCCACGTTTGATCTCAAAACTTAGTCCCATGTTTATTCTGTTTGGCCGGAGCACCAACCAACCTGCGAACTTGACTTAGAGTGGAATCAGATCTTTGAAGCGTCGTTAGAGTCTCAGGAGTGACCTGCTCTTTGATGCCTGGTGTCAAGGGGTCCAACGTAGGTTGTAACAGCTTCCTCTTGGCCTCTGCTCGAGTGGTAACGCCAGCCTGAATCCGGACTGGTAGGTCGGTGCTTACATCACACACTTCGCCATCTTCCATCGTGGCATGGTTTCCGATAAGCAGTGAGAATGGCGGCGACTGCACGGCAACAGCCCAGACTCTGCCTTTAAAGTATGGCGTAGACATATCTACCAGAACAGTGGGGTACTCTCTTCCCATCTCACCTGACAGGGTGACTATACGTCGAGCGGGGCCTCTGGGCGCCTCAGGTTCGGCAAGGGCGGCATCAACAAACACTGTGGTGGCTCCTGAATCGCGAATAGCGTCCACCAAGCGTCCCTCCACGACACAGGCAAAGGACTGGCGAGTGGAATCATCCTCAGGCGACTGGGTGAAGAGGACGGTCTCCGACCCTGTATTGACCTGTTTTTTCTTAGGGCACGCCTTGACCAAGTGTCCCGGTTCGTGGCAGTAGTAGCACAGTCGCGGTTGCGCCCCTGTCACTGAAGTTTCCGTGGCCTTAGTGGGGGAATCCGAGTCGGGGTTGGACGTCGCAGGAGGTGCCATAGCGCTGATACTCGGGCCATTCTTTGTTGAAGATGCTTTTTCTTCCCGAAGATATCGCCTGGAATCTGCATGGGCCTCTGCTATTTGGACCGCTTCTTTAAAGGACGCCGGATTCCTGTCGATGATCTTGACTTTCAGCTCGGGTGAGGCAATTTCCACTAGTTGTTCCTGCAAGATACATTCATCCAAGCTCCGTCCGGACGACTCAATCCACAGATGGAGGGTCTTCTGCAAGCGTTCCCCGAACTGGAAGAAGGACTCGTCACTAGCTTTGTTCATGGTGCGGAACTTCCGGCGGTAATACTCTGGCGTCATATGCAAATTACGTCTCAACGCTGCTTTCAGTTCCGTGTACGAGAGGTGCTTAGGGAGGTTGAGGATTGCTTCGCGAGCCTTGTCTTTAAGTCCCGCCCTAAGGTAGATGACTCTGTCAGCGTCACTCATACTGAAGACCTCGGCCATATACTCGAACTGCTCCAGGAAGGCATCGATATCCTCACCCGGCCTGTAGCACGGCATCTGAAGGTCGGGCGGGCGAAGGCGAGCAGCAAGGGAACTCTCGCGGTGGTCCGGCACAGGTCCCCTCAACCCTTGCAGGATTTTCTCGATGCGTTTGGCTTCCCTTTCCTCTCTTTCCTCTTCTCTTTTCTCTTCTCTTTCCAACAGCAGTCTGCGCCACTCTCTTTCCTCCTCTTCACGCCGTCTGTTCCTCTTCACGCCGTCTCTGTTCCTCTTCACGCCGTCTCTCTTCCTCCTTTTCATGCCGTCTCGCCTCTTCTTCACGCCGTCTCTGTTCCTCTTCACGCCGTCGCTGCTCCTCTCGCCGTCTGTCGTCCTCCTGCCTACTCAGGAGGAACGTGATCAATGGGTCATTTGGGGCGAGACGCGGATCGGGAGGTCGCCGCCGATGAAAGAAGGCCGCCTCTTCTTCCCAGCGATCGGGCTGTGGACGAAAATGAAAGTGCGGGTCCTTAAGAGGAAGAGTGGCTGAAGCTGGCAAACCGCGATGGGCTGGTCCAGGAGGAGGGAACACTAAAGGCTTCTTCGGCGAACCTGATCGGAGCGGGGGCGAGCCGCCCATCGGGAGGACATGTGACATGGGAGGTGTGGCTGGAGTTCTCGGGATAGCGTAGCTCACCGTGGTCGTCGTGAATGTGGCTGTCGTCGAGACCGTCGTCGAAGGGCGAACTGCGGTCTTGCTTTCATCTTGTGAAGGCGTAATCGGATGAGACGCCCACGGCGGGTTCACCAGGCCAGCCACCTGACTACGGGTCAAGCGACGATCGTCGTCCCGTGACATCTAGGACATTTAACCTCGTACGTACCTACGACGGAATTTTTGCTCAGGACGCTCACTACTAGCACGACTAACCAAAGGCACTACTCCAAATAACGACCCGCCCTACCCTTTTAGCGTGGGCCTGTAATCGTCCAAACAATGCAAACGAGCTACGGGGTAACGCTATTCCGCTTACTCCCTATGCCTGTGACACTAGCCCGAAACAAAGCAACCCAATGAGAACCGGTGCGATAACCCGTAAAAAACAACAACCCAATCTATCCCAGCTCCTAACAAAAACACGCTTACCACAGACAGGAAGATGATCCAAATAACTATATGGTATATTCAAAACTAAGTAAACACTAAATGGTATTAGGGAGATGAGAAAGAACTAAACCCCAACCCAAAACGGACAGACGCTGGGTAACTCAGCGGCAACTCACCCCTCCCTCGAGACGAGCCATCCGTCGGACACGGGCACGGAACGACTCTTGGCGACTGCTGCCCCCCCTGCACGCCAGGGGTACCCCACCAACCTACCCGCGCTCGTGCATCGACCAGGACAAGACACTAGGGACAAAGACAAACACTGAAGGACTGGACGCACATGCAAACAAACACCTTGAGGGGGTACCTAAAGGTGGGTTCCGCGCGTGACGAACGGAGAGTCAATCCCGGACGAGCCCCCAAAAGATGTCACGTGGACAATATCGGGGAAAGACTCTCAACGTTCCTTCACTCGCATATCAAGCACACCCTCAAATACCCTCACACAAGAAGACACGAGACGGGACGTTCACAATCTCTCATACCACATTTATTGACAGAAAACCCCCTACCCCCGTTCCTAAACACAGTCACGCCCAATCACTCACTCAACCACGCACCCCCTCCCACCTTTCCCCCTACCCTGGTTCTCATTCACGCATCAGTCATGCACTCACCCGCATACACCCCTCTCCAAGCACTCTTACTCTAGCAATCTAAACTAAACTAAACTAAACTATACAACGGCGACTCTAGTCGCTGGGGAAAACGAACAAACAAATGGACAAATATAAATATATGTAACAACACAAATGACGGCCTTCCGATGTCAAAGCACAGTCCAGTGGTAACCAGCTGGTCCTAAGTTCACGCCCGTACGTAACAGCCTCCTCTACCCACCTCGCGTACCCAGAGCCAACACCCCAACACACTCACGACCCGAAGTTGGAGCTCCAGTGAGGCGCCGACTGAGCGGAACCGTCTGAGTGAGCAAGGGTTCCGGTGCTGAGCTGTGGTCCAGTCCGTATACCAAGGCAGCGCAATTCGCAGGGCGAGGGAACAGCCCTGGTCTCCTTGAGCTCAAGTTACGCTGACTTTGGGCAGCGCGGAGACCCTCAGAGCGTGAAGCCACCGAGACACGGTCCAGGAGCCGCGGACTTCGAGCAGCACGGAGATCCTCGGAGCATGGAGTCGCCCGCAGACAAAACGATACGGTCCTGAAGACAAGGACGACTGTATAAGTACACGTAGATGAACGGGTAGTGTGGGGGTTGGTACGTAGAACTAGGTACAAAGGTAGGTACGAGGGAGGCAAACGGGCTCAGAGCTGACTGTGAACACTCCCTACTGGAGAACATGACCACAAGCGAGAACGGTCATACTATAATTTATGGTAACAGCTATATTCTATCAAATAAACAGGGACAAACTAAACCCAGAAATAGAAGTACCCACCCGATAAATGGCAATAAACACAAAAAAAACGAATTCTTATGTAACTTAAACTAGAACACTGAATCACAAACGCATTCACTCAGCACGAGAGCAGTCGCACATAGCAACGTGACCCTCCCCACCCGTGACCGAGGACACCCGTGTGAGCGAGAAGCGTTTACTCGAAAAATAACGTGACCCAGCGTCTACCAAAACAAGAATGTACTGCTAACGAAACAATAACAAAAAAAAAACAAAAAAAAAAAACAACTAGAATATAACCAACATAACTTTATATATAACTTACGAGCCTACACTGCGAGGGTAGAAGCCCCAGACGAACTAAATACATATATATTCAGGTTAAAGTACATACCAAAACGACCGGTGCGTATTACAGAAGGCTTGGACAATCACGAAAGACAACGGAGACGCCAGGAGAAACCTAGCCGCGGCGAAATACCATCACCGCACGACCCGCAACGAAACGGGACAACCGCAGTCAAGGTTAGGCTGCAAAAGTGGCTGGCTATAGTCCGACGTAGAGACGTCCAAGAAAAATTTCAGAGCAAGCTCCCGTAACAACACAAACATACAGTTAAATACCGAAAACGCAGAAGTGAACTCTGATTCAGTTCTACGGCTCACGCGTTCACCGAGCGCACGGGAAAAAAAGGGGATAACGCGGATCCACACCAAACACGCATGAACGAACCCCCCTTCCCCACTCTTTAACTATACTGAAAACGAAGATACACACACACATTGGCCCCTCACTTTCCACACACTGGACGTGCACGCACTCCTACTGCAGCAACCCACGTGCTAAACGTCATACAAAAAGGGGGAAGAACGGGGCAAACTAGAGTTCACGAGTTGGAATTCTGAAACAACTCCACACTCTAAACATATCCACCCCCCAACCTCCGTGACACTGTGATATATATATATATATATATATATATATATATATATATATATATATATATATATATATATATAGACCGTCTTTGACCTCTGATGTTCAGTATCTAAAGTCTTGAAGGATATTTCTCATTTAAACCCAATAGATTTTTAGTATATATTTACATCTTGTTTTAACGTGGAAATTTTTATGTTTTAAAGGACCTGGCAGAAAGGGACTTTAGCTAGCCGCGAATTAGCCTTTGTTGCTTGCGCGGCGTTAAGCCCTAAATAACTAACTAACTAACTTGGTAGTCTGCCGTGCATAATCTCCCCTCCTTGAAATGGGCCGCAGGCCTAATCAATAAAGTTCGAGTTCGAGTTCTCTCTCTCTCTCTCTCTCTCTCCCAAGCATCCACCATCATTCCGGCTAAGGGAAGACACGCGCTGAACCAGACAATCCTTCCTTCCAACTCCAATCTGTGTCATGTATGTCGTAAGATGGACGTGACACTCATCAACAACACTGCCACCTTTACAGCTGTGAGCGGTGCCCCACGTCTGGCCCTATACCGGGATCCCGATACCGGGACAGACACAAACAGACAAAAACACAGAGAAACAGACAAACACAGAGATGATGAGAGATATAAATAGAGACAGAGACACATATTTGCAATGTAACCGCATGTAGCACAAACAAACAAACAAACAAACCTGAAATACTTCAACTTACATTTTAAATCAAACCGGCAATCCTCAACACGTTTTGCATCGGTCGGTTCTACCTGGCACTCATAAGTACCAACGAATTCTTTTTTAGCTTCTGGTATTCTGATGACCAGCCTGTTGCTAACTACTCCATCAAAGATGTATCCAGCAGCTGCCTTACAAACAGCTTGAGTCATCCAGTAACAGTCAAGAACAACCTCTGAAACATAGAAGATTCAGCACAATATACTTTTTTGTTTTTTTGTTTTTGGAAGTTGTAGGTCTGACTGACGTGAAATGGAAATTAAAAACACAGTAAACCCATGACGTCGTAGAAAAAGACCATTACGTCATTGTCCTGTATCTTGAAATGACCCCCTTTTCCCATTAACAATAGTTAGAACAATTTCATGAGCATAATTATGACAGTTTCTTGAGAGAAAAAAAAAAAAAAAACTCAGAGAAAGTAACCTTCATCTTGAGCACTGGCACCATAACGATACACCCTGAAATCTCCAGTCCTCGTTGTGTTAATGTCTTCGCTGAAGTTGCAGGTGACTGTGGCTGGTTCGTCAAGATAAACTGATAGGGCTTCACACGAAGTTGTTATTCCTGGATGGTTAAAAAAAACAAAAAACAAAAACAACTTAATTCAATCACCAGTTCCTTAATTTCTGCTTTACTGATTGATTGCATCATATTGTACGATGTTTTGTTGGTTGTTTTTATTTGTGATGGGTAAGCACCCATAAAATTATACAGTGATTAAAACTGCAAGAGTGAACTCCAGTCTAATGCAGTGTTCTCATTAGACTAGTTTGACGTTTCCGTTTGTGATATTGATCAGGTAATAAAGTAAGCTACATTCTTATTTTTAATTTATACTTCGTAATTTTATGTTTTACTTTTCACTTACCTCGTACGGGCACATAGCAGCTGATGTGCAAGCACTGAAAAAATCGATTAGTGAAGCAATCACTGAAAGAACCAATCATTGAATCAATCAATCAATCAATCAATCAATCAATCAATCAATCAATCATTTTAATTAGTGAATTGAAAAATCAATGCAGCCCCCCGTGTAACGACAGACTCAGTTCTACTAAAAACGACAGCTATGGATCGGAACTCGTATACTTTGTTAATTTGCAAAAAAACAACAACAACAACAACAGCAACAACAACAACAACAATCTGAAGCCCCTTCCAAAATGCATCATGCAGTATTAATTGTAATGTACTATAATTCACGTCTAAGACACGGATGTTTCACACAGGAAAACGGAAAACACAATTCGGGCCACGTGCTCTTCCTTGTTCATAAAGAGGCACACTCAGTATTTCGTTACAACACCCCTATTATTCAAATGTAGTTACCGTCTCATTTTCTTACCAGTAAAGACAAAAAATGGACTGTCTCCATTTTATCGACGTCTTTACAACAGGAATATATTCCAACGCAGATGTCCTTTGTTCTTTGTCAGCCCTGTAAAAGATACATTTAGACTGTCAACTGACTGCACGCAGTTGATATAGTAAGGCACAGTATCTCTGTCCTGCTATGAATACCCTATGGAAGAAACAAAGTGATTGTAGTGAAGCAGTATTACTATCATTATGCCTTCTCAACGTACAAAGAAAATTACCTATGAAAGGGAGGCTTGTGCGGCGACAAACACCACCGGAAGCGCACATCATGCAGAGCAACACAAGGGTATTTAAATTCAAACCTCGATTGACGCGCGCACGCACACGCGTCCATCTCCTTCTACCCCCTACCCCCCCCCCCCCCCCCACCCCACCACTGCCCACACACACACACAAAACCCACCCACCCACCTGAAAAAAAAAATCCACCGGTGAGCTATGGTGGTGTATCTGAGCACCGACACACACTGCCACTCCAGATCCCTTGACCCGAAAAGCACATCTGCCGTCAAAAGGGCTAAAGCGCCTACAAAATCCCTGTCACTTAGGCCCTTTTTTTCAGATCATCCTAGACCTATATCGTTTTCCCCCAACCCCTCGACCCTTCGCGCAACTGCAAAAGACACCACTAATGCACCGCCCATGTACACGGACAGACTTGATCTCCCTTCATGCTAAATTTCTAATGTGTTTGCAGAAGCCATATCCGATATGGGCATTTATGTAGGACGGCAATATTGAAATATTTGCTGTTGATTGAACACACAATTTATTTCACAATACAGTACTTGATTAGGAATACAGCACGCAGCTCGGCCTCCTTCACCCATGCATTTTAGAAACATGTCACACACGTGGCAGTTACGATGTCATTACGAAAGCTTCAACCGCAAGAATGAAAGCCAAAAGGTTGCAAAGTCGACCAAAGTCAAAGGACAAAAGGTTGCAAAGTCGACACATAAATTTGCGTCAGATAAGAAAGTCATGTAAATAGCTTCGATTACAGCTATGTGCACGTATGTGTACGCCAACCCTTACAAACTAAAAAGAAAAAAAAAATTGCAGGGCAAGGGAGACAAGGGGTGAGCGTAGGGACAACCCGAGTCTTTGACTTTTGCGTAGGTTGCGGCACTGTACTTCGTCGGAAAGTCTCAGAAAATTCAGCTACGAGTGGCTGAGGTTCGCTTGACTCTACAGAGACACAACGTCGTTGCTTTTCGAATACAGAGCAATACCACATTCTGTGCTTGTTGATGCTTTCTCATCTGTGATTGTCCAGTGTGTGCCACTTACGGTACTTATTCCATGACGACTTCAAGGAACAAAGAAAAAGAGAGTTATTGACCTCAGTTATACTTCCGTGAACGCTATGAGCGGTGTAGTACTAACCATCTGCTACTACTACTACTACGAAGACGTAGAGTGTTTGTGTGCAGGTAGAATTTGGCAGTACATAAGGAAATAAAGGGGAGATGAACGCCTGGAGGGCGGAGGGGGGAGAGAGAGAGAGGAGGTGGGTGGGTGGGGGTTTGTGGGTTTAACGTACTTTTCTCACCACATACGGGTGATATCAAAGACGGGCCAACGCTGAAAAAGCCAGCACACATATTTGGCCCCAGCCGGGATACGAACTCACGACCCGAGCAGTAGAAGTCCAACGCTCTACCATTCGGCCACCCCGGCTCAGAGAGAGAGAGAGAGAGAGACTCACCGGACATGCTCTTGGTTACGTTTCAAATCTAGATGTATGTTGTGTTCAGCATTTCATCAGAAAAATAAATAAAATGTGCATGCATGAACATGAACAGTTTTGTCTAACAAAGCAAACTGGTTGGACTAAGCCCAAAGTAATATATGGGCCCCGTACTATTTACACATTGGAAACTTGTTGTAGTTCGTTGCTTTTTTAGTCTTTTTCCTCCAGGTAAGTGTGATATCAAAGACGAGGCAACGATTATAAAAGCCAGCAGACATGTTGCGCTACCAGCCGGGACTCAAAGTCGAGCACACGTCCAGAGGGCACAGACCAACACTCTACCAGGTCGGGTAGCTCACTCTCCCCCCTGCTCCTCCCGCTTAAGCCCCCCCCCCCACCCCCACCCCATCCCCCCTCCCTCTCCACTGTTGTTGTTTTCCGAGGAAGGAAAGAAACAGAATTCTGTTTCCTCTATAAGGTCATTTACAAGTCGTCCTTGATACGCCCCTTGTCAGTCCACCAGCTAAGCCGCCAGCCATTAACGCTAAATATAGCTGCACGTGAACACTCCACGCACAACAACCTATTCGCTAATAACCATACAGGTGGAAATCTTCTGTACTCACCTTATGCGATCCCTGCCTTGCCTGCCATTTATTAGCAGTCTGAAAACAGTTCCCTGCACAACTGACGACGGGGCCAACGTCAAGTCTTCGAAGAAAGAAAGGTTCGAAGCATTTGTAGACTCTATTTCCAGTCATCGGGAAACCGGGCTTATGTGCCGATCAGATCACTGGCGCTTAGACCCTTCTCCGTGATAATGTTTGAGATGCAGTCTATGTCACACGGGAATTCCCTGACAAAGCGACCTGACGTAGTGGGCAATACGATCATGTAGCAGTCCTTAACAAAGCAACAACAACAAAAATAGCAATTATGCTTACGAATCCGTCGCTTGTGAAAATCGATGTATTCTATTGGCGTAACTTGGTTAAGGATTTTGCATGTGCGAGCACACGTTTTGTATCTACCACGTCGATACGAGCAGTGTATTCTAAGTAAAATTGTATAGCTGCCTTGTTTAGTTTGTTCTTTGTGTAGAGGAATGTGTTACTTGTTAAAACCGCTAACTGGCTGTTAGTTATTACAATAGGTCACTTAGGGTTTTTTCCTGATATCTAACGACTTGATATTTACATGGTAGCCCAGTGATACCCTCCGCCCAGAAGAGTTCCTGTTTGTTTGTTTGTTTGTTTGTTTTGGCTTGCTTGCTTGCTTGCAGATAAACAAATCAATGCACAATCTGAAGCTGTAAGAAACATTTTTCCCTCCAATTTTTCTGAAAGCTTTAAAGTATACGGCAAACTCCGATTTCTGCAATCTAATGATTATTCGTCTTTGCATAAGATAAGTGAATTTACTACGGTCAAGACTGTCCAACCTTACTAAACATCTTTTCCTTGTATGTAGTATTTCAATGCGTATGAAATACCTCTGGATGGGGTTTCTGGGTAAAGTCGATGTCTTCTTTCCATAAACAAACTGATTTGGCATCCATGCCCTCTAACATCAGCCCGAGGTATCCAAAATTTTCTTCTACCTATTTCTACACACGCGCGTGTCTGTTACAGACATCAACCTCAGAATCAAAAGTGCACCCATACACCGCATAATGGACCTTCAATCATACCACAGCAATCAAGGCTACTCCCTCCTGAACACAACAACACGTACAGACAACATAATGGACAGATTAAAGCACATGATCACACAGGAACAGACACCACACATGGCAATACTTGACGCATGCACTAACAACACACCTCTACTACCACGCTTACGCATACCCACACCTACACATACACCTGCACCCACACCTAAATCTGTGCATACATAACCCACACCTACATTTACACCACCCCCATCCACATATACACTTACACTACCCTCACACTCATCCACATCTGCACCACTCTCAACCAAACCACCACCCTCATCCAAACATACACCTGAACCTCCCTCATCAAGCAAACCTACACCTACACCACTATCTTCCACATCCGCATCTAAACCACCCTCATCCACACAAATGCACATACCATTCACATCCACATCCACATCTGCACCCACATCAACCTCATCACACCTCAAATACCCTGCACTAAAACCACGACACCCATACACAACATCCACACACGCCACACCAGACACATCACACAGACCACTCTTACCTTCACCACACTACAGAAAAACGTTACAGAAAAACAGCATAAGACATACTTGAATCTAAACCACAATTACTGTCTGCAAGCACATCAAACGCGTACTAAACACACCTAACTCAACCCAAACTCAAGAAAATGTCACCTACACGCACACCAAACAGCACCGAAATATACTTGAATAAAAACAACAATTACTGTCTACACGCACATCAAACACGCACTAAACATACCTAACTCAACCAAAACACACCAATACAGCCATCACAAGCAGACCCTTTCTCCCGAAATATACATGGAAAGAAAATACAATTTGACAATTCCACTGTCAGCACGCGCCCCAAACAAACGCATGCACAAAATCGAACAGTGATCTTTAATTTGTGATGTCATTTTCTTTAAAACTCACGTCACTGAAAATCTGACGTATACACGCCCGCCAAACACAGCCATTTTGCAGCAACAACACTAGGTGAGATATTTCCCTACACTATTTGCTTATTCTCACTTTCACTCATCCTCCATGTTAGCATCCCGTCAGTCACGGTATTTCCTAAATATATTTTACCTATTCTTCCCGCTCTGTCTTGACCTAAGGTGGCTGATGAGCCGGTGAAATTCCGGCGAAACGCGTCCCGCTACGGTCAAGACTGTCCAACCTTACTAAACATCTTTTCCTTGTATGTAGTATTTCAATGCGTATGAAATACCTCTGGATGGGGTTTCTGGGTAAAGTCGATGTCTTCTTTCCATAAACACACCTGCATCCACACCTAAATCTGTGCATACATAACCCACACCTACATTTACACCACCCAAATCCACATATACACTTACACTACCCTCACACTCATCCACATCTGCACCACTCTAAACCAAACCACCACCCTCATCCACACATACACCTGCATCCACACCTAAATCTGTGCACACATAACCCACATCTACATCTGCACCACCCCCATCTACATATCAACTTACACTACCCTCACACTCATCCACATCCTCACCACTTTCAACCAAACCACCACCCTCATCCACATATACACCTGCATCCACATCTAAATCTGTGCACACATAACCCACATCTGCATCTGCACCACCCCCATCTACATATACACTTACACTACCCTCACACTCATCCACATCTGCACCACTCTCAACCAAACCACCACCCTCATCTACACATACACCTGCATCCACTCCTAAATCTGTGCACACATAACCCACATCTACATCTGCACCACCCAAATCCACATATACACTTACACTACCCTCACACTCATCCACATCTGCACCACTCTCAACCAAACCACCACCCTCATCCACACATACACCTGCATCCACACCTAAATATGTGCACACATAACCCACATCTACATCATCCCCATCCACATATACACTTACACTACCCTCACACTCATCCACATCTAAACCACTCTCAACCAAACCACCAACCTCATCTGGACCCCTACCTGAACTTCCCTCATCAAGCAAACCTACACCTACACCACTATCTTCCACATCCGCATCTAAACCACCCTCATCCACACAAATGCACATACCATTCACATCCACATCCACATCTGCACCCACATCAACCTCATCACACCTCAAATACCCTGCACTAAAACCACGACACCCATACACAACATCCACACACGCCACACCAGACACATCACACAGACCACTCTTACCTTCACCACACTACAGAAAAAACGTTACAGAAAAACAGCATAAGACATACTTGAATCTAAACCACAATTACTGTCTGCAAGCACATCAAACACGTACTAAACACACCTAACTCAACCCAAACTCAAGAAAATGTCACCTACACGCACACCAAACAGCACCGAAATATACTTGAATAAAAACAACAATTACTGTCTACACGCACATCAAACACGCACTAAACATACCTAACTCAACCCAAACACACCAATACAGCCATCACAAGCAGACCCTTTCTCCCGAAATATACATGGAAAGAAAATACAATTTGACAGTTCCACTGTCCACACACGCCCTAAACAAACGCATGCACAAAATCGAACAGTGATCTTTGTGATGTCATTTTCTTTAAAACTCACGTCACTGAAAATCTGACGTATACACGCCCGCCAAACACAGCCATTTTGCGGCAACACCACTAGGTGAGGTATTTCCCTACACTATTTGCTTATTCTCACTTTCACTCATCCTCCATGTTAGCATTCCGTCAGTCACGATATTTCCTAAATATATTTTACCTATTCTTCCCGCTCTGTCTTGACCTAAGGTGGCTGATGAGCCGGTGAAATTCCGGCGAAACGCGTCCCGCTACGGTCAAGACTGTCCAACCTTACTAAACATCTTTTCCTTGTATGTAGTATTTCAATGCGTATGAAATACCTCTGGATGGGGTTTCTGGGTAAAGTCGATGTCTTCTTTCCATAAACAAACTTCAACGTTTGGTGAACTCTTTCACTGGTATAGCTGATTAACTCACGGCTGTAGTTTGACTAATTCCCGACCAGTATGGTTTATTTTCCGCTAAGAGTACAATAACACAGATTATTGTCGTGCAGTTCATTTGGAGGGCTGATGTGTAATCGGGCCCTTTGCATCCTGGTTAGTAGCCACCGCATGCGGAATGATGTTCGAAGATTTGATTTCAGTGTCGACTGTTTTGACGTAGTAGTTTTACGAGTTTAGATAAAATTGAAATATATTAGATTAACGCACAAATGTTTATTTCCTCCACTTGAACCTGTTGAAGTGAACTAGACTTTGGCATAAGTTTAAGATGGTCTGCATTATAAACCACAGCTAATTCTACGTTACTGTCATACTATTTTCAGGCAAAGGAGCTTTCGATTTCCCGGAGCTAAACACGACTGTGTGGACTGCTAAAGAAAACACTACGATCACTCTAAATTTCCGACTGAAGTATTCTAACTGTGAGCTACCAGACAACGTCACCATCATTTTGAAGAAAAAGAACAAAGAGAGCGGGAGAAGTGCAGATTTCTGTACCATCCGTCAGAGAAACGGGCTTTGTCGCATTCCCTTGGTGAAGAATGGCTGTGGCTGTAGCGGGCTGGAAAGGGGTTTGTATCAGCTGGAGAGGACTGTGAACAGATCTGACAACGCTGTGTGGATCTGGACGTCTTCTGATAAGAGAGTCGAGGACAAGGAACTCATCTTCAACATCCCCTGTAAGGACTCTCTCTCTCTCTCTCTCTCTTCTTCTTCTTCTTCTTCTTCTTCTCTTCTGCTCTTTCTCCTTCTTCTTCTTCATCTTATTCTAACCAATGTCATTACTGCCATTATTTACAGACCCAGCGGAAGTTCAAAACCTGACAATTAGCGGAGACCAGCTCTCTGAAGATGAACTGGTCGCTGAACCAGCCGATGTTTTGGATGTGATCTGTCTTTTTGAGAAGGGCAACCCTCCTGTCACTGCCCGCCTGTTGGACAGACACGGGGTAGAGATGGAAGGCAGCATCTACAGCAGTGGACAGATCCGATACAACTTTCCTCAAGTGAGCTGTCAGGACGCTGGCCTCATTCGCTGTAAGGCACCAGGGGCTAGTCACAACGGCACCACTACTCTACTTGTCAGATGTAAGTATTGTACAGTTTACTTCTTATTACGCTTAAAATGTTTGAAGCAGAATTTCGTACGATCTTAGAAAGAAAAGCTATGATGCCCAAGAACAACAATAATAGTGAAACATTGTATTTTTTCAAGCAGGTAATGTAAACAGCAATGAATATGAGATAATAGGAATTTTAATGTTGCATAATGTTTCTTTTAGGCCCGCCAGCGTTTCCAGAAACCGACACAATGGACGCCGTAATTGTGGAAGAGGGGATGGTGGAACTAGAGTTCACGGTGCGGACACACAGTGTCATGATAGAGGACTGTATCTTCACTCACGTCTCAACTCAAAGTCGTGGCTTCAATTCAAGGTCAAGAAAACACACACACACACACACACACACACACACACACACACACACACACACACACACACACACACACACACACACAATTAGAACGTGGCCCAACAATGTGCAACATGCGAAATTGATACTTCAGCGGAAATGGCTGTAGGGCGCTTCTTGCGTAAACAGGAAAGAATTCGTATTGCGTACATGTTACATGGGTCGTATTTTGGAACTTGTTGATCGGTGAGTGTTGGGGAATTTACAATTTTTTTGGTATGAAAATCCACACACAGCCTGCAAAGACAATTACATAGAAGACAATGATAAATGTACTCTAGATAAGGAAATTGAAATTGTCAGCTGTCAGTTTTGTTCGTTGACCGTGTGCCCTCAAAACAAGTCCAGATTTCACCGCCACGTTTAATTGTTTCACAGGAAATTGAGGATTAGGTAATCATGAAGCGTCGTTTACGTTGTTTGTTTGTTTGTTTGTTCGTTTGTTTGTTTTAAAGACTGGCTTGGTTGTGTGTTTTTTTTGCAGGAACGTAACCTGAGTTAACAAATTTCCTGTAACTGATGTATTCTTTCAGCCTCTGCAAACTAAATGGGGCGCCGCCTGACCTGACGCTGACTGTCCGGCTGGACAATGTGAGGAAAGAGGAGGAGGGACTGTGGCGGCTGGAACTCACCAATGACGCGGGCACTGGATATGTGGACTTCTTCATTCAAGTTATCGACAGTAAGTTTAAAGACTCTTTGGTAGTCACACGTGGCTAATAGCAGAGACATTGCAATTTGGCCTCTGTTGTGTGCTGCATTCTATGACAGATTCACAAGTGATAGTATAAAGACAGCCAGGCATGTAGAGAAGGGCGACCGAGGCCTACTGCGGCTTTGAAATTGTATCCACACAATCATGTCATATGGTCACTGGTACTCATATAACAATGCGTTATACAGCGACTGAATTGATATCCCGATATCTTACCGTAGCAGGAAATAATTATTGTAAGAATGCTGAGGGGTTGCTTACATGGCAGACAAAACGAAGTAGGCAATTTCTTACCAGGACAATAATGATTCCCCCTCCCCCATTGCCCCCCCCCCCCCTCCTCCTCCCCCCCCCCCCCCCACACACATCTAAGCTAAACAATAATTATGTCGTTATTTGGCAGGGAACGCCTACTCCACGCAAGAGAATAACATTTCTACTGATAATTCTACAACAACCGAGGGCGCTGACGGCGCGTCTATGCCACGACAATGGACGATCATCGCTTCAGTTAGTGCCGCAGTACTGCTCGTCATCATCGTGATCATCGTCATAGTACAGCGTCGGACAAGAGGTAAATCTGAAACTACGGACATTGTGGTTCAAAAAATACAAATGCAATGGCCTCAAAATGGATGTATATTCCCTACTAGCCTCAGACATCATAGTCACCCCTAAAAATGCTTCAATATGAAAACAAAGATTACCACGCACAGACCATTTAAGATTACGCACCTGACAGGAGTTTACAAAAAAGACGTCTCCTCTAGGCTCAGGCCTCATGCACTTTATGTAATGTTAGTCTACTTTCTGTTTAGGCAAGAAAGCCATTTCCTATTCCACTCGCCTTTCTTGTGCGCCAAAAAAATCCAAGCTTCACTGGCAGCTAGCCTCCTCTTGTAACACTCCGGCATGCACCTTGACAAACATCAGGAAAATCAAGCTTTTTCCTGACAACAAAATTCACTACAAACTACACACACTGGGCAAACAGGGTCTTTCAAATAAACACCAAATTTGACCCCCACGCTCAGTGAGTGTCATTAGGCCTGCAAAACCATGTGGTGGTCACGTTGTCAGCAAAAGGTGCACGCCCGACCTGATCCGTTAGACACTTGGATCTGGTAACGTGCGTGAACACCTCTTAGAATCGAGGCGTTGAGGAAAGTGCCGGGGAAATAACATGGACAAAAGAAAAGAACAACCCCCCCCCCCTTCCTCCTCCCCCACTTGCCTGTATCCTGTTTTGCCGAATAGCGTGACATTGTTTGTTGTTGTTGTTTTTCGTTTCAAATTTAAAATACACAAAAAGGTGGATTTGTGTTCTCAGGTAGTGGACGCATTATGAGATCACCAGCTGATGTCTACCGAAGGAGCAGAGACAGGCGACCGGAGTCAGCAGACAGCCAAGGATCTCATATCTACAGTGACGTTGTTAACATCCCCCTGCAGGAAGTCCCTGGTACAGACTCTCTCTCTCTCTCTCTCTCTCTGGGAGCCGGTAGAGCGTTGAACTCTCATGCTCGGGTTGTGAGTTCGAATCCCGTCCGGAGCCAAATATTTGTGCTGGCGTTTTTCTCGTTGCCCCGTCTTTGATATCACCCCACACGTGGTGGAGAAGGCTGTTAAACTTACAACCCCCCCCCCCCTCTCTCTCTCTCTCTCTGGCACTGGAGTGAGGAAGGGGAAAGGAGTTCACAGATCACAGACAGCTCTCCACGTTTGTTTTTAGTTGATGTTGTTTTTAGGGGAGCCGGGAGAGCCGAATGGTAGAGCGTTGGACTTTCAATGCTAGGGTCGTGAGTTCGGATTCCGGCTGGGGCCAAATATTTATTCTCGTTGCCGCGTCTGATATCACCCACACGTGGTGGAAAATGACGTTAAACTACCACCCACCCACACACCCACCCACCCCTGATTTTTTAAAATGATCTTCTCAACGTCTCTGCGACCGGAGAAAGGAAACACCCGGTGCAAAACTCTTTAGAGCAGCTCCGTTTGCTCAGTATTATACTGAAGTGAATAAGGCTAGAAAGTTCTTAAGAATATGATTAGTCCAGAAAGATAGGAAATTTAACTTACAAAAGGTCTTTTTGGTCTTTGTGCATTTGCAGAGAATGTTCCTGACGATTACCTGGAACCGGTTTCGAGATCATCAGAATGTTACGAACGACCATCGACATCTCACTATGCCCGCCCTGGTTCTGTGTATGAACCTCTACGGAATGTCTACGCGAGACTCAGAGTGAGAGTCAGTCAGATATTCATTAGAGATTGAGTCCAAAGTGTTCTTTTACTCATGCCACGGTTTCTTCGGACAACCATATGTACAACCATCACGCACATTGCCTCCTTACCTGTCTTCATTACTAACTGTCTATCAACCATCGAGGTCCCTTCGCTCTAGCTCCGAACGCCTTCTTGTCGTACCTAAGACCTACACTAAATCCTTTGGACAACGATCATTTCAGTATCAAACCCCTGTAATTTGGAATTCTCTTCCCCATTACATTCGAAATGCTTCTGACTTACTTGATTTCAAAGTCAAACTAAAAACCTTCTTGTTCAGACTGTCCTACGACTAGTTTCACAACAGATCTTGACCCATCCTGAGTCCTGTTGCTGGTGGAATGGCAGTGTGTGTGTGTGTGTGTGTGTGTGTGTGTGTGTGTGTGTGTGTGTGTGTGTGTGTGTGTGTGTGTGTGTGTGATGACAGTATGAGTTGTATATTCATAATATTATTAGTTTAGTCTGAAATTGTAAAGCGCGTTGAGCTCACCTCGTGGGGATACTGCGTTATATTATAAGAATGTTATATTATTATTATTCTTTGAACAAAACAACACACACCCAAACAAACACGAGAATAAACAAAGCTATAACGGTCGTCGTTTTGAATTCAAAATGAGAATGTACAATACAGCCACTGCAAAGTTTTTATTTTTATTTTATTTTTTGCGAGTTGTCCGCATACTACGCAGCTACATACTGACACAGGTTGCCTACACATTACTGAGGATTACATGTGAAATTCGCCACAACAAACAGATAAATGCACTGGCAACTAAACAGGAAAGAAGCAGATCTAATGTACATAGAGGATAGGGTTATTTTTTTTTTAGTATTGTTTGCCTTCTTTATGCCTGTTAACGAGAAACGTTGATCACATACGGCGTGTTGCCGAAAAACCATTAGCGCGCACCCTCGTGTACCATTTTTTGATTGACACTTCATTGCTTCATTGGGTTTTTTTTTTCTCAACCACTTTTTGTAAAGCTGGTCCTGTACATTCCTATATACATCCTATAGTTGTTTCAAGAGCTGACAAACACATATACTAGTGCCCGCGCGCGCGCGCGCGCACACACACACACACACACACACACACACACACACACACACACAGACAGTGTCTTATTGTACTGTTCTTGCTATCATTTCTATGTAAAATTGGTTTCAAAGCGATGCATGTATTATGTAGATTTCATTTTACGTTATTTTGTAGCTAGACTAATAACTGCATACATGTGGTAATTTCTACCCCCACGATTAGTAAATGTCATTTTAACAAGCATCTGCTGGGAATTGACATAAATGAGATTTTTACAAGGGTTACCACATCAAGTACTTGTTTTGTACTCGTGAAAAATCATGCTTGAAAGCTTATGCTAGATTTATGTCAAGAAGTTCAACACAAATCAGTCAATGCGAAGATTTATTTTTCTCTTCGACCAGTTACAAGACACACACTCCCTGGAAGTCTAGAAGGAAAACGTCAATTTGTATTGACTATACAAATTTCCTCAACTACCAATATCCAACCAAAAAAACAAAACAACAACAACAACAACAACAAAACAAACAAACAAACAAAAAACCAGCAACGTGCACTGCCTTCAGCTTATCGTAACCGAATGTGCAGCTCCCCGCTGAGAGGCACCTCCGTTTCGAGGGCTACGTCGAGAAACACACACACACACACACACACACACACACACACACACACACACACACACACACACACACACAAAACCCAAACAACAACAGCAATTTTCTTATAGATATATTTTTCAACAACAACAACAGCAATTCCTTACATATATACATATTTGTTTTTATCTATGAGATTAAAAAAGAAAGAATTATACATCAAATGCTATGTTTACGTTTTGACTCGTATTCCCTGGAGTTCCAGAACGGTGCACATTCGCCATTAGATCGTTCACATCTTATCGACTATAATTCATGAAATACCATTTTCATATCTTGTGTATATTTGTAATATAAACAGCGCTGAAACGTGATCAAAAAAAGGATGCATTCTGTGAATTGTCTGAATTTAGTTATAGTACTAGTACTCAGAAAACTGACAAGGTGTCAATACATGGTGTCTCCATAGGCTTGTGTCTAGGTTCGTCCGTGCATGAAACGGGCCATTCTAGTGTATATCAAAGCCATTATGAATACGTAACTTGGTTAAGGATTTTGTATGTGCGAGTACACAATTTTTGTATCTACCACGTCGATACGAGCGATGTATTCTAAGTAAATTGTATAGCTACCTTGTTTAATTTGTTCTTTGTGTAGAGGAATGTGTTAATTGTTAAAACCGCTAACCGGCTGTTAGTTATTACAATAGGTCACTTAGTTTTTTCTGATATCTAACGACTTGATATTTACATGGTAGCCCAGCTATACTCTCCGCCCAAAAGAGTTCCTGCTTTTTTTTTTTTTTTTTTTTTTTTTTTGGCTTGCTTGCTTGCTTGCAGATAAACAAATCAATGCACAATCTGAAGCTGTAAGAAACATTTTTCCCTCCAATATTTCTGAAAGCTTCAAATTATGTGGCAAACTCCGCTTTCTGCAATCTAATGATTATTCATCTTTGCATAAAATACGCAAATTTACTAGAAAACTAAAAAATGTTGCAGAGAAACAGAACGAGGCTCAAAATGCCTTTTAAATGTCCCGCCGCCACCCCTTCACTCCTGTCCTGCTCACTCCACTCCTCACAAGGCCGCTTGTGGTTACCTGGCGCAAACAATATTTCCATATCGAGTGTTGAACGGCTTCTCGAGAGGACGCGTGAACTGAGTTAGTTAGACAGGCCAGTTTCATAGTGCAAAGCTATCGTTATCGCTGAACAGTTACGGTCAAGGACGAAAACTGCGCTGCTTTCTGTGATCAGGCAATGCGCATGCGCATGAGGATACATATGAAAAAATGGCATTCCTGCCTGCAATATAATTATTTACTGTGGTGGGTGCTAATGTATGAAAAAAATAAAGACAGATATCAAAATGTAAAAATCAAAAACAGAACAAAACAAAACAAACAAGCAAATGAAATAAACCAACAAAAAACCCAGCAAAATCAAAGCAACGACAACAAGAAGCACATAAAAGCAGTCACGAATAGACATAATCGTGGGACAATTAGTGAAAGAATCATATCGCTAACACTGTTTTAAGTTTTATTTAAAATAATAGTAAAGAGTCAGAACAAGAAAAGACGTGAACTGAGAAACTCGCCCAGCTCTCTGCTTTAAGCAGTAGAAAAATAAAAAAAGAAGTGGCAATTTTACACGCGTCACAAAGAATCCAAAGAATCCAACCGGTAAGCCGTCCGTAGTTTTCAGAAATCGGGAATACCCGCACGACGAGGCATGCCAGTTCAACAATGATTACCTCCCATCTTATTTCACTGAATATAAGCAAAGCTCGCGGTACTCAGCAAGGTAATAACGAGATTGTGGGTACATTTAGGTAAACGAAACAACGAAACATAATTGAAAAACAAAAACAAACAACAACGAACATGTTAGGGTGACATGATTTATCAGCAGTTACAGCTCACGTTCCGAAGACTATTTGTATGATTTCTGGGACAAGCGCCCCCAGAGGTCAAAACTCCCCCCTCCACCCCCCCCCCCCCCCTCCCCGCCCACCACTCACGTCCAGCCCCGCCCACTTGTTTTTGTCCATGAGGGGATTTGAAGCCTGTACAAAATATTATCAAGAAGTCATCGGAAAAGATTACAGCCAAAGAAAATGGAACCAGACAAATGATATCGACAGAACTTCTGTTTCGGAAGCTGTGCCATACGATGTCAGCACTGCTGTTCTCTAAAATCAACCTGCAGTTATACGATTCGGCTTTGCATTCACCTAAAACACATGGTGTAAAAAATAGCATTTTTAGCTTTTAATTCCGTATTATCACGGCCAATAGCTAATATACGTTCCGGTTGTCTTCTCCTCATCATACTCTGACTGACTAGATTCCCCTCCATTGTCAACTACGTCTGTTTCTTGGCTGTCTGCAGCGTCTGAAGATAACAATGGCGTATCAGAGGAGGGTTGTGTTGGTGCAGCATCGACAGTATTGTCTGTAGAATCCGCAGTGTCTGTATCTGCTTTGTCGTCTGCAGGCTGTGAATTTTCTTCTGCTTCTGCAGACTGACTTCTGGCCTGGTCGACATCGACGTCTCTGCCTTGATCTGAGCTTGTACTTTTCACCCCGATCTGTGTGTCGCCAGTGTCCCCAACTTCATTCCATTCCAATCTCGCCTGTGCTTCTGGAGATTTATTTCCGAGCAGTTCAAAATCGGCTGTTGTTACCTCTCTTTGATTGGGAGGTGTGACTGCCACAGGTGTCTTTCCTGCTCTGTGTTCATTATTACGTGTGACAGTTTCATCCCGACCAGTGTCAGCGTCGTCTACAGACTGAGCATTGTCTCTCAATGTGTCATCCGTTGCACCAGCTACTGCATTACCCTCCGAGCACAATGCATTTTCTTGCGTGTGGCCTGACACAACATCTGCTTCCTGTGTTCGGTCTGGTGCATCAAGGTTATTTTCCGTGGTCTCTTTATCTAACCCTGCAGGAACCGTTCCCTTTTCGGTTTCCACTTGTGTACCGGAAGCTAGCTGACATATCTCCTTGTTATTGTCAGAATCTTTTACTGGCTCTTCAGGTCGGTGTTCAGCTGATGACCTGGTTTTATTATTTTCTTCCTCGCCGAAATAACACTAACAGTAGTTGGAAGAATTGTGTCCGGCGTGGATGTTGTTGGATGTGCCTTGGTCTCTTCCTCAGGCTTTTCCTGAGACTTAATAAAGAGCGCCTTCTCACCCTTTGGGTCCAAATACACAGCTTCTGAATCATTAGTGCGCGTGTCAGTATTAAGTGGAACGGTCTGCTCGTTGGTAAGTGCAGAATTCCTCCTTCCACCACAGACGAGAAAGTTTGGATAACGTTTTCGAATTCTGTAATGAAGGGAAATTTCGATGCAGGTAAACACTGTTATTGTGCATGTAGCAAAATTTCACATGACTCCAATGTATATATTTTAAATCCAAACATGATAATTTGTCAGAAACTATTATTTTCTTTCCTTTCTTAAGTGCTGTCTGTATGTGCCCATTGAATTTAAAGACTTACCGCTTTCGAAAATGATACGCGACCACACCACCAACGACCAGCAGAACTATCAAGATGATCGGAATCACAACGGCTGCTGCATTTACACTGCTCTCATCTTTCGCAGAACCCGCTGATGACAGAGGCAAAATACAAGGAGAAAGAAATTCAATGCGAAGCTGACAAGAGCGACGATTTGTCTAAATAAAGCCAAAAAAAAAATAAACAGCATTTTTTCCTAACCGGAAAACACAAAACAGCTAAGTTTTCACCTTCGTTGAAATTATCTCCCTTGGGCTGCAACGTGTTCGGCGTATTGTAAGCAAACAAACTGGATATTCTGTGTAGCAGTTCTAAACAGGCTTTCATAATTCATGATTCAAGCAATAGGCCTGACCCGTACTTGTGAAACAACTTTGTGCGTCCTACTTTTCTGTCTTCTGCAGTAACAGAGTGTTAGGTGACTCGAAATTAAAACTGTCGCGTATCAAATATAAAAAATGATATCAGCAACTTAAACATATCTTACATGTTCAAGTTTAGTTTCTTCAGTAAACAAACTCAGCAACCAATAAAGCAGTGCTATCATGAAAGAAAATGTTGGACATAATTTGTACATGCATATTACTAGGCAAGCGCAATTAGAACTCGTGAGAATAAAAGTAAACTAGGGAGCCAGCAAGATGTTATGTTACCTTGATTGAAAACGCCTGGATGTGTTGTTTGTGGTTCTGTTTTCTGTGAAGTTGATGTAGGGGGTGATTTTGAAGTCGGTTGCGGCTTGACTCCATCTGAAACGCACAAACAAAATCACAAATTTTGATGTTTAACGTTGATGTTAGTGGATGCCCCAATGGCAAGTTTGAGAAACCGTTGGAAACTCTCTCTCTTTCTCTCTCCCCATGTTTTTAAATATTAGTGACGACTTTGAAGTTCTTACTTGGCATCCAGCCATATCACCAGCACATGCCACATAATTATGTTTTGATTTGTTTTCCGTGTGTACTTTTCTCTCCTTCATTTCCCTTAGATCGTTTCTTTTTCTTCTTTTTCTTGTTTTTGTGTTTGTTTTTATGTTGTTGTTGTTTGTTTTTTCTTTCTGTTTTTCAGTACCCTTTAAAGTAGAATAGCAGGACAGCATATAAGACAGGCAACAATGCCTAAATGCTCAATCCTGAATTTAAAAAAACAAACAAACAAAAAAAAAAGTTTCATCATCATCATCATCATCATCATCATCTCTCTCTCTCTCTCTCTCTCTCTGAAGGACAGAGAGACGAGACAGACAGAGACACAGTCAGACAGACACAGACAGACAAAGACACAGAGGAACAGACAAACACAGAGATGATGAGAGATATAATTAGAGACAGAGACACATATTTGCAAAGTAACCGCCTGTAGCGAAAACAAATAAACAAACAAACAAAGAAACCTGAAATACTTGAACTTACATTTTAAATCAAACCGGCAATCCTCAACACGTTTTGCATCGGTCGGTTCTACCTGGCACTTCATAAGTACCAGCGAATTCTTGTGTAGCTTCTGGTATTGTGATGACCAGCCTGTTGCTGACTTCTCCATGAAAGATGTAATCCAGCAGCTGCCTTGCAATTAGCTTGTGTCATCCAGTAAGAGTCAAGAACAACCTCTAAAACATAGAAGATTCAGCACAAAATACTTTTTTGTTTTTTGTTTTTGGAAGTTGTAGGTCTGACTGACGTGAAATGGAAATTAATAACACAATAAATCCATGACGTCCGTAGAAAAAAGACCATTACGTCATTGTCCTGTATCTTGAAATGACCCCTTTTTATGTTGTTTCCATAGTAATGGAAACAACATAATAGGACGGGCTAAAATTTCCACGTTCATAGGCAAGCATCTGTGGTACAAACGCACGTCACTGCCGATCTCCCGCAGAGACGATTTTGCAAGTGTAACTCTGACAATGACGTAAGAAAACTTGCGTCATCGATGCTGACGCGTATGATGTTCCGAACGCACTTCTCCTCCTCAGTGAGTGCCGTCTGTGCGGATGTGTGTGCGTGTGTGCGTGTGTGAATTGTGTCCGGGCCCGTTTCTTCGAAGATACTTAACCGAATGGCTTCAAATTTGGGGTATCCAAATTTATCAAAATGTTACATTAGACGATTCAAGCGTGTGATGATTGCTTAAGTGATTTGGGAGTTATCGCCCTTTTGAGACAAGTTGGTTGTCTTTCGTGTACAGGCGTAATATTTATTTAAATCACTCAATTTTTTGGCAGTAGATAGCTTGAATACGGACTCTGAATTGACTCACTACTAGAAAATGGTCGCTCTTATAGTTTTCATGTAAACCGAGCCTGAGTTGACATTGCATGTGAACCCAGTTCAGATGCCTATTTCTCCGAAAATACTGAACCGATCGATTTCAAATTTGGGGTTTCTAAATGAATCAAGATTGTTGAATAGAAGGCCCGATCCAGGTACGATTGCACACATGATTTGCGAGTTATCGCCCTTTTAAAAAAAATGGCTTTCTGGCGTTTAAAGGCGTAATATTTACCTAAAACCACTCCATTTTTGGGACATAGATAGCATGAATACGGACTCTCAACTGAGTGAATTTGGAGGTTGTCGCTTTTGTACATTTTGGCGTAAAACCGTACCTGATGAAAGTGCTGGTGAACACACTTTAGATCTCAAATCGCTCCTACTATACATAGATAATGAGCCTGGGGTGCCATAAAAAATATACAAAAAAAATTAGAAAAAATTCACTGCAGCCATTGTCGTCAGTTGACTCGAAAATTTGTACTCGAAGCACATTTCCTTTACACAAGCCACACGCCTCACAAACATCGCAGAAAAGGCACACGCGCACTGACGCAAAACTGTATCAGCGTCAGTTTGCCGACGTCATGTTTGATTGACGTGGGGGTGTGTCGTCACTTTTCGGAAGTTCTCTATTTGTAGACGGGGAAAGCGGGGAGTTTCATTGATGTAGTGAGCTTTGTTTCTCCCACTGACTCTCACTCAATAGCATAGTAGAGTGAGAGAACACCACATAGGTCTCAATGGAGCACATGCACAAACGCGGCTCGCGCAAGTCTGCGTGCGTGCGTGCGTGCGTGCGTGCGCGCGCGTATGTCTGTGTGTGTCCTGTGTGCGCGCGCGCGCAGCAGACATAACACATAGTGAAAAAACGTTTCGCCGCGCAGACTTGTCTGTTAAACACATTGAGCCGGTATAAATTCGATCTTTACACTGCGCAGCAGCAACACTTCAATTTTCATGGGGCTGCTTTCATTGCAAGAATTGTATCCGAGTCAAAGTTATTACGTCAAATGTATTATGCGTCATCCCAATGAGGAAAACGTCATAGATTTCAAAGAAAACAACTTGACGTCTCTCTTCCAAAACCAAGATTGGTCTGACAAGCCCGGTCAGTTGTTTCCATTGAGAGAGAGAGAGAGAGAGAGAGAGAGAGAGAGTGTGTGTGTGTGTGTGTGTGTGTGTGTGTGTGTGTGTGTGTGTGTGTGTGTGTGTGTGTGTGTGTGTGTCCTCCCGTATACATGGCATTACAAAAGAACGACCGTGACGACAGCAGGTGATTAAATGGAAACAACATATTGGGCTGGTCAGTGGCCATCTTGTTTCCCATTAAAATGACGGGGCCTGACGTTTTCGTAGAGATGTTCCTACATGTAGTTCTTTTGCATGTGCTTCGGAAACAATCAAATCATGCGAGTCTTTGAATCAACAAACAAAAGAAAACAGTGTCAAATTATATTTTTCGGGACTGTACATTTCACTTACACACCAGCAGCGCACATGGCTCATCCCGGTGTCGTTCGGACAAGTAGCGAAGATATGAAGTCAAATCCAGACTCAAAGAATTTATTGTGACCTCATCAGATAAAACGTTCTGCTTTAGACTTGAAAAAGTACGAAAACGATTTTGATAAAGTAAATGAAGAAAGAACAATAGACTGAGATGTACAAGACAAAATAATGTTATGCGTCTTCGCAATTTTTCATCATAATTTGATATATTCCTTCACATTCCTTCACAAACAACACACACACACACACACACACCACACACACCACACACACACACACACACACACACACACACACACACACACACATCACTAAATCAGATTACAATTTGCAAAATTGCACAGTGATCGTTTGCAATTTTACATAATTTTACTTACACATCATAACTGCGAGTCGAACAGAGATGATTAGCATCATGAATACTACTCCAATTACACAACTACAGATTACAATGATGAAAGTAGAATCATTTCACAGATGCCCATGTGAAATTGTCAAACAATTGCAAACAGAATAATAAAAACGTCGATTAGGGGAAAACGGAGGGGTACAACGTGAAGCAATAATTTAGCAACAACAGTAATAACAGAAGAGCAATAAAACTCCATTTACTAATATCGCCACTGTCCGTCGCGAATTTCCACCACTATAATCATTCCTACGGCTACGGCTAGTGCTAGTAGTTGTGACAACCTCGCTTGCTCCGGATATACAGCGTTTACATAATTGCATAAATAATCACACGTGTTGTTCTTTACTGCATGTATTTTTAGTGAGTTTGCGCCGTTTAATCAGTCATTTTTCGATATGTTCAATGGTGAAGGAATTTCGCAAGCAGAGATTTACTAATGTTGCCACTGTTATCGTCATCGTCATCTGAACCATCAGATGCCTCCTGTTCTTCCGTCTCTTTATCAGTATTCGACTCCTCGTCGTTACTCTCGTCAGAAGCTGGCACTGGTAGTGAACTTGGCTCGTCATAGTCTGTGTCCTGGGGTTTGTAGTTGCAGCTTGCAGGGTCACTATCAATAGTGGGCTGCGTCCCTTCCTCAGCCTCAGGCGACTCGTTTCCCTGCTGACTTCCGTTGTCTTCAACAGCTGATCCTGTACCATTGTTTTCCGATTTGATAGGTACTTCTTCGGTCATAGACTCCCCACTCTTGTCTGTTTCAATACTTCCTTGTGACAAGGTTCTGCACGGTGCATGAGGTTTAAGGGGATGGCCTGTCATTTTCCTTGGGGATTTTCAAAACCCTCAGGTTGTTTTGTCTTCAGTATGAGTGTCCCGGCCCTCCTCTAACTCGTTTATTAGTTGGGTAAACGAATCTTCAGTCGCTGGATGTTTCTCTTTTTCACGCACACCTGTACTTTTAGTATAAGCCCGGTGTTCCTCAGAGAATCCTGATTTCGGCAATTTGGTGCCAACCCCTTCGTTTTTAATTTGGTGTGGTACCGGTTCCACATTGGGTGTTTGTTCAGTTTCACTGTTTGGTGGTGCTAACCCTTCATCCCCTGTGATGTTTGTTGTAGTTTTCAGGAAATGCCGGATGACATACTGTTTGCACCGACTTCTTGTCAAGCGTTTTATCGCGTGCTGGAGACACTAGACTATCAGTTATTTCTCTAAAACTATCATTTGTTTTGTCTTTCTTTGCTTCTTCTTCTTCAAAGGTCAAAAAGGGGTTTCCTTGTGTGTCTCGTCCTCTCTACGGTTTTGATTTGTTAATTCACTGTTTGACTGATTTGAACTAGTAGCTTTAACAGAACCCAATTGACGTGTTAACTGGCTTGTGTTAACAGCTTGTACGGTTGTTGTAACCGTCCTGTCTCCTTTATTCGGTAGGATATCGTTGATTGTGTGGCAATGGATCCGTTTTATCTTGGTTTGTTTCATCTCCAAAAGACAAAAGGGGTTTCTTGAGTGCGTCGTCTTCAACGTCCTTATAATTTTGGCTGATTCACTTTGGGACTGATTAGTTTACTTTGTGACTGGACTATCGGTTGAAATCGGAAGTTCGTCTAAATGTTGGTCTAACCTCCCTTTTTCCCGGTGTGTTTATCGTAAGTAATGAGTGGCCCGTATATGCAGTTTCTGGATGTGATCCTTCGACATCCGACCTCTGCCTTCTCTGATTTTCTGGACCTAATGTCCTGACTCTTTCAAGAAAACATGGTCCAGACAGTTCTTGCACTGAAAGGAAAGGAATGTTTGATAATACACTCTTGAACATTACTGATATTTCCGGCTTATTTTTTTCCACTCATATTTAGATACACAAGAACAAGAAAGCGGTTTGTTGTTGTTGTTGTTGTTGGTGGTGGTGGTGGTGGTGGTGGTGGTGTGTGTGTGTGTGTGTGTGTGTGTGTGTGTGTGTGTGTGTGTGTGTGTGTGTGTGTGTGTCAATATATGATGGTACACGAATATGTCTCTGAAGCACCCGTCCGATCTTGGTATTTGGTTTCTTCCTATAATGCGCTTATTTGAAAATTTATTTCAAGTTGTCAATTATGTACATAAAATGATAATGAAAATGATGTCAATTTGACGCACCGTTTTCGAAATATGAAGAGAAGAACAACAGCTACTACAATTATCAGCGTGAAGACAACTGCCACCACTATTCCAGTGGAATACTGCTGTCATCTGCCGCCAGTGTTCCTGCAACAAAAAATTTGGTTTTTGTTGTAGTTTTTTTTTTTTTTTTTTTTTTTTGGTGTGAAGTCTTCAAAGTCCATGCAAAAAATCGGAGTTTTACTTGAAATCTTTAGGATCACTGGGGGCCACTTTAAGCCAGTGATATGCCACCTAGAGGAGAAAGGCCTTACGTAAAAGTGGCTTGAAATGATTCCAACTGGTGCACCAATGTTGTTCTTTTTAGCGTCATATCATACAGCGGACGGGTGTTGTGTGTGTGTGGGGGGGGGGGGGGGGGGGGGGTGGAGGGGGGGGGGGGCTCTAAGAGTTACAACACAACATACAATACAATTTTATGTTATAGTCCTTAAAAAGAATATTCCTCTCACAGCCTGCTGAGCACTCAACAAAATGTTAAAAATGTTTCAAACAACAATTTCAAGCCTTACATCAAATCTTGTGGACGGTAACATGAAGGGCGGAAGAGGATGAGGGGATCGAGGGGGGCAGGAGCGTAATTTTGTTGTTGTTCTTCGTCTTCTGCGTTTGTATGTTTAACATGAAACTTTGGAATTCCTTACCTAAGGTTGTGACCGCTGTGGTAGTAGTTAAGGGTTGCGCTTCACTTGTTGTGGTGTATACTGGCTTGACACCATCTGAAAAACAGATATTAAAACATAATCTACATTCTGTGTGCCTCTGGTTCATATTGTTTCATACACTTGTGTCTGTTTTTGTTGTTGTTGTGTTGTTGTTGTTGTTGTTGTTGTTGTTGTTTCATCACAACTTTGAATGGGGGGGGGGGGGGGGAGGGAGGTAACAAAGATAGGACAACGAAGAAAAAGCTACCAGAACCTTTGACATCAAACAGGAAAAAGGAAAATGACACAATAGGTAATGTCAGACTGAACGAATCAAAAGATGAAAAGTGCCATTGTTCACAAGTTCTGTTACAGACATGCACAAAAACTCTTTTTGCAAACGAAAGGTGTTTCAGTATTTGTGGTCATTATAATAAAAATGGATCTTTTAAATGAATACTATGATTTTCTTCTGTAAATTATCAGCAATCCAAAATTCCAATTCAAACTCATTTTACTGGAATTATTACAATCATGGATTGTGTT
Source organism: Batillaria attramentaria (assembly GCA_018292915.2). Classification (NCBI taxonomy): domain Eukaryota; kingdom Metazoa; phylum Mollusca; class Gastropoda; family Batillariidae; genus Batillaria; species Batillaria attramentaria. The sequence continues at coordinate 459,102 of JACVVK020000364.1, forward strand.
TGTAAAATCATCTGTCTGCCTGTCTGTCTGTCTGTCTGTCTGTCTGTCTCTCTCTCTCTCGTCTGTCTGTGTCTGTCTGTCTGCCTGCCCCCCCCCCCTCTCTCTCTCTCACACACACACACACACACACACACACAGACACACACACACACACACACACACACACACACACACACACACACACCCCAACATGTTCCATGTTACATCTCCATAGTCATGATGCGGTATCCCTACTGTATAGGTGTGAGTATGCGCTGATACTTGCTTTTAACATTTCTATTCTTTGCCATCAATTCTCCGCTTTCATTTGGGGGTGGGGGGGGGGAGAGAGAGAGAGAGAGAGAGAGAGAGATTGTGTACTAGAATGTACCGAGGACAAGACAGAAGAATGGACGCTATACCTAATCGTCCATCCTTGAAAAATGATTGTCGTTGTTACTGTCATTGCCATAATTGTCTCTCTACGCATTATGATATTGTGGTGATATAGCTAGATATAATGTTGATTAAGGCACATGTAAACAAGACACAAGTGACGCCCCTTACATTTGAGGGTGAAAATACACGTTCTGATGTTATCAGGGTCAGCAGGCTCCACTTGACACTCGTATGTTCCGACTGAATCCTCGGTAGCTCGGGGGATGGTAAGGGTGAGATAATCGCTGACGGTGTAGTTAAACCTGTACCCAGGGGCGATCATGTCACAAGACACCTTGGTCCTGTCTGGCCAGTAACAGTCCAGCACTGCTGTTTCTGTTAAGATCATCATCATATTCATCATCATCATCGTCATAATCATCATCATAATCATAATCATTATGTCAAAAAAAATCTTGGTTTTCCCATGTATGAAACATGTTTAATAATCCAAGAGTCACTACCATCACTAAATGTGTAATATACACTAAAGTAATATATCAACAACTAAATGACATTATTGTGTGTGACGCAGAGAACATACTCAAATTCATCAAAATATAACACTATCAAAGGCACCACCGATAATCAACACCAACAACAACAACAACAACCACGAAAACATCAAGAACACCAAAATTGTACACCGCAAAGAACTGAAACGATTGTCTACAGCCACATTTTTTCACAAAGTTTAAAAGGATGTGATGTTTGTCAGAAAGGATACAATGGGCCAGTACCTTCTGCAGTGTCAGGATCCAGATGATAAATTTTAAAATTTCTGTTGGTCTGACTGACATCCTCGCTAAAGAAACAAGTCACTGATCCTTCTTCTCCTTTGTACACTGGTGGGGCAGTGCATCTTGTCCGTGTTCCTGTCGTAATTAGTGATGAAAACTCAGCTCAGCAAACGCTTGCAACTCTTTGATATCTCTCACACACACACACACACACACACACACACACACACACACACACACACACACACGAGAGAGAAAAAGAGAGACAAACAGACACAGACACACACAGACACAGACACACACACACAGACACACACACACACCACACGCACGCGCACGCACGCACGCACGCACGCACGCACGCACGCACACACACACACACACACACACACACAGAAGGAATTTCAAGCTGAAACAAATATAAAACCAGTAAGGAATATTATACACATGTACAAGTGTTACAAAAAGCATAAATACCTTGTGCCATTATTCCATGGACCAGAGTGCACAAAAGTAAAAGGCGTGTCATGTCTGAAAGAAGAAACTTTCAAATTAGTAATTTAAATAAAGCGAATTAATTTTTTTTGGCGCCTCGGTTTTGTCATGTCGGCTATCAGACTATTGAATGACAGATGAAACAGCGTGAGTGTGTGCATTTGGATGTGTGTGCATGCGTGCGTACGTGCGTGCCTGCGTGCGTGTGTGTGTTTTTGTGTGATTTTATGTGCGCGGGTGCGCGTTGGATGAGAGAGGGTTATATGTATCCGCTTCATCTTTGTGTGATAGTTAATAATAATAATAATGATTATTATTATTATTATTATGGATATTTATTTGCGCTTATTCTGTGTGAGCTCTAAGCGCTTACAGAGATAAAAAAACTAAAAGAAGCTAAAAAATACTACAAAGATAAAAAGCACTAAAATAGCTAAAAGAAGACACACACACACACACACACACACACACACACACACACACACACACACAGAGTGGCTGTTATTCACTCATCACAGGTGTGTTTTAATGGACGTTTTAAAGCTGAGGACTGAGTCTGTGTGTCTGATGCTTTGCGGAAGTGTGTTCCAGAGGGTACATAAACTATCGCTCTCCATATGACTTGGTTCTGACATTTGGAACACGGAGAATGCGATTGTCAGCAGAGGATCTTAGTTGTGTTGATGGTGTGTATGTGGTCAGTAAGTCAGCAAGATATGCGGGGCCGGTGTAGCAGTCCAGATTATACCCCGCCTGGAGTATACCCCCGTATAAACTGGCCTAGGCCAGACTGTACCCCGTATAAACTGGCCTAGCCCAGACTATCCCCCCGTATAAACTGGCCTAGCCCAGACTATCCCCGTATAAACTGGCCTAGCCCAGACTATCCCCCCCCCCCCCCCCCGTATAAACTGGCCTAGCCCAGACTATCCCCCGGGCTGTACTTTGAATCCGGCCAGGCTGATCTATACCCAGGGGGTTGAACCGGCCTAGACTACTTTATACCCGAGGGTATAAAGTAGCCAGGGGTATACTCCGGCCTGTTACACCGGTCTTCATGAGGGAGTTGTGACACAGAAACATTACTTTGTACTTAATGCGGGACTCCACGGTAGCCAGTGGAGGGATTTAAGGACTGGGGAAATGTGATCGGATTTTTTTTTTTTAAATTTCATCACGAGACGGGCAGCACTGTTTTGGACTTTCTGGAGCTTGTTAATAAGGTATTTGGACAACCAGAAAGAAGAGAGTTGCAAGTCAAGTTTTGACAACACAAAGGCACACACAAGAGTGTTTGTGGCATGGACGGAAAGTAGATGACGGATAGAACCAGTCCTTCGCATTTCGAGGTATGCAGCTCGGCAAATATTTTTGACATGTTGATGCGTGCATAATGTGTTATCCAAAGTGACACCAAGGTTCTTCACTGCAGGAGAAAACAGAATTTGAGTGTTGTCGATGTACATGGACTGTGGGAGGGAGGCTCTTGACACTCTAGGAGAGGCAACAAGAAGTGCCTCCGTCTTGTCACCGTTCAAGTTTAATTTGTTTTGTGTCATCCACGACTTAACATCGGAAAGTTCCTACTTTCTTAAAGCCTTTGAAAACAAATTGCCCAAAATGGGATAATAAAGATACTGAACTGAATTCACTTGGAGAACAGATTACACACTGCCCGTGACAACAAGATTAACAATGGCTGCTATCAGCTATACAATATTTTTGACACAAATCTCGGCTGCAAGTTGTCCTCGTCTCAAGCGCATGCTGTAACAGTTAACAGAGGTCTTTGGCGTGGTTAATCTGAACGCAAAGAGGGACCAAGTACATTAACTATGGTCAACTACCACAACACTTAGGTTGATCTATTCATTGTCGAGTCATTCTCAGTTTACAGCAGACATGTTAAAATCTGTTGCCAACTAAGTATAGTTAGTTATACTTACCGATAAGCTGAGTCCGTCCCGTTGTAAAAATCTTACGTAGGTTATAATCATATGCTGCACATTTCTGAGAAATCCTGCGCATGCTTATTTCGCTGTTCCTCGGAAAACACGTAACGCACTCAGCTTGAACAACTCGTAACCGTTTGAATAGACCGGTCGATAACGCGCAAACAACGCCACTACACCCAAGCGGGCCTCTTCATGCGACCGACGCCGGAAAAAACCCTATCCACCTGCTCTAGTTTCGCGACAACAAAGGCGGGGCTGTGCAGTTTGCTGGGTCATGTTGTACAGCTCATATCACAGAGTAGCGTGTGTTTATAGTAGGACTTCCGATTGTACGTCAGCCATGAAAAGTATGGTATCAGACCTGGTATCAGACCAATCTGCACGTTGTTTTATCGGTAAATTCTTTCAACAAGCCCGGACTAATAGTGACATCATTATTTCATGGGCCTTACAAAATCAGCCGTATTCAGTCGTTTTGACAGCTTTACAGAAACTGAATACGCGATTATGTTAGGTTTGGTTCCGTGTTGAAATATAAGGAACAACAAGAATAACAACAACAACAACAAGAATCTACTACATCATCATACATGTCACAGCATGTAATAATCATCGGAAGAAACGGGAGGTAATGCAGACATGAGAACATAAGATTGCAGCAGTATTCGCCCCTGACAGTGATCCGTTAGATAGCTCCCCCACCCTCTCTCTCTCTCTCGTGTGTATTCTTGTGGAACTCTGTCCAGCGATGTGTGTGTGTGTGTGTGTGTGTGTGTGTGTGTGAGCGAGAGAGCGAGAGAGAGAGAGATCTTTCCGTCCCTTTCTCAAAATAAATACGCGGAAGAATTGGAGGGTGAGCAAAATCTATGTAAGATGCTCGCGACACACACTCCAGCTAAATGATGGCGGACCCTCGCAGTCGGTGCATCTGTTTGTTTTTCCATATTTTCTTGTGGTCACTTCTGCTGCTCAGGACGTGTTCTGGAAACGAATGTAAGTCAAATCCACTTGAACGTTTGATCATTTGCTGGTATAGCTGATTAACTCCGAAAACAGGACTCTAGTTTGGCTTTCCGACCAATCTGGTTTATTTTCTACTTAGAGCATGACGAAATTGTAACATTGTCGTGCAGTAAAAATACGGGTGCTGATTTGTAACAGGGTACATTGCGTCCTAGTTAAGTAGCCACTAGATGCAGAATAATGTTCGAAGATTTGATCTAGTCGAATTTTGTACGTCGTAGTTTCGCATTTTTTAATTATAGAAATGGATTGCAGTAACCAATGTTTGTTTCCTCCACTTGACCCTGTGGAAGTGAACTAGACTTTCGTGTAAGTGTAAGATTAAATTTACTCCATGAACTAAAATTAATATTCCGTTACTGTCACTTTTTCAGGCAAAGGAACTTTCGAATTTCCGGAGCTAAACACGACTGTGTGGACTGCTAAAGAAAACACTACAATCACTCTAAATTTCCGACTGAAGTATTCTAACTGTGAGCTACCAGACAACGTCACCATCATTTTGAAGAAAAAGACGAAAGAGAGCGGGAGAAGTGCAGATTTCTGTACCATCCGTCAGAGAAACGGGCTTTGTCGCATTCCCTTGGTCAAGAATGGCTGTGGTTGTGACGGGCTGGAAAGGGGTTTGTATCAACTGAAGAGGACTGTGAACAGATCTGACAACGCTGTGTGGATCTGGACGTCTGCCGATGAGAGAGTCGAGGACAAGGAACTCATCTTCAACATCCTCTGTAAGGACTCTCTCTCTCTCTCTCTCTCTCTCTCTCTCTCTGAGACTCTTCCTTGTCTTCGTCTTCTTGTTTTTTCTTTTTTTTTTCTTTTGAATGTTATTATTATCATTATTTACAGACCCCGCGGAAGTTCAAAATCTGACAATTAACAGAGAACAAGTCTCTGGAAATGAACTGGTCGCTGAACCGGACGATGTCTTGGATGTGGTGTGTACCTGGGAGAACGGCAACCCTCCTGTCAGTGCCCGCCTGTTGGACAGACACGGGGTAGAGATGGAAGGCAGCATCTACAGCAGTGGACAGATCCAATACAACTTTCCTGCTGTGAGCTGTCAGGACGCTGGCCTCATTCGCTGTGAGGCACCAGGGGCTAGTCACAACGAAAGTGTAATGCTGCTGGTCAAATGTGAGTCCTTGAAATGTTTTTTTTTTTAAACTTTTGTTATATTGGTTAAATGTTACAGTATATACTATAATATCACATGTATTAATTCTACAGACTTGTTTTTATAATCATAATGTATTCTTTGAATGCTATATGTGACCCTCCACCACGAAATGAGTCTTCTTGTGCTGTTTGTTCATGTTACAAGACGACTCATTTGGGTGGAGGGTCACATAATATGCTCCGAGTTTCCAAATGTGGGGTTAGGAAGCAAATTCTCACTGTATTCTACTGTATTAGCAAAATGATGATGATGATGATGATGATGACGACGACAGGTTCACCCCAATTTGAGACAGACATCATAACAAACATGACGGCGTTTATTGGGCAACCACTGCAGATGGACTTCCCTTTCCGGACTCACACCCAAAATGAGACAGTTTGTCAGTTAAGCCAACTTGCAGCAGAGTCCGGTACTGCTGATCTAGGGCCTGAGAAAGTCGACAATGTGCCATCAAACGACACTGGCCTGAGGTCAGAGTTTTATTCAGTAATGTCCTCATTCTCAAGAAGAATTCACATTCTCCACTCCATTATTTTGTTTGAAAAGTTATTATTATTGTTATTATTATATTACAGGCAGGCAGAGAGACAGACACAGACAGACAGACAGACAGACAGACAGACAGACAGACAGACAGACAGACAGGCAGACAGACAGACAGACAGACAGACACAAATGCACGCAGTGGCAGAATAGCACTTTGGCAAGAAAAATCCGCAAGAATTGAAGTTTCCAAAGAAACATTTTAGCTTTTCCCTGTTAGGTTAATTTCAAATACGTTTGTGCATAATGAAATGTTTTCCGCTCTGTAAATAGAATTATCCAATACAAATACACTTTCAGTTTTTTTTCCAAATGCTGGGTAATGATCAGTGAATATCTAATACCCCATTTTCACCTAATTTCATTAGTATTATGTATTTTGTCGTAGGTCCTGCGTTCTGTCCGGGGCCCCTCCCGACCTGACTCTGATTGTCATCCTGGACAATGTGACGGAGAAGGAACTCGGCAAATGGCGAGTGGAACTTACAAACGATGCCGGGAATGGACAGTTAGACTTCTACATACTGGAACCAGAGGGTACGTTTTAAAACAATTTTAAATTTAACTTCCTAGTTTGTAATCTGGTAAAATGATTATCATGTGTGACCAGTGCGAATTTTCCCACGGCAAACTATATGATATTGTTTATACATCTAATTGCCAATTTTATGCTTTTTTCATAAAAACATAAACAAAACTTACTTACATTTGAACACTAGATTCACTTACAATGGAAGCCTGACTGGAATATCTTACAGAGTTTAGCAAGTCTGTTTTCAGGCCACCTCAGGGTACTTACCCTTGATTTTTCTTTTTTGTTGAGGACTTGACTTGGGGGGGGGGTGTATGTGTGTGTGTGTGTGTGTGTGTGTGTGTGTGTGTGTGTGTTTACTCATGAATATGACTTTCCGACAACCAGCCAAGAGACCCCCACCACCCCACAAGCTCACTGTCAAAGAAATCGTCATCTTTTCATCCGTTGGAACCGTCGTCCTAATCATCACGTGCATCTGCATAGCAACCTGCAGAAAGAAAGGTAACCATGGCAACTGTTTGCTGTTCTACCTACTCTGGGCATATGCTTAATTTCTACATGGGGTATTTTATCTCTAATGTAAATTTCTACCGTAATTTCATGAAGGGCTTAAGCGCCATGGATTTCAAAACCGCTCAGGCCCTTTTACTACGTGGCGGTAGATATGAGGAATGATTTTTGCTGAAAATGAAAACGCAGGAAGCAAAATTGTGACCCTCCACCCCGAAATGAGTCGTCTTGTAACATGAACAAATAGCACAAGAAGACTCATTTCGTGGTGGAGGGTCACAATTGTGATTGACAGTGATGGACATCTTTGATAATGCTGCGTTTGTTTCTTAACAATGGCATAGGAAATGATCAACATAGGCAAAGTAAGCGTGGCAAGTGTCAAATAACTGTGACGTGAATATGTGGGCATGACCGGACTTCTCAGGAAAAGGCCAGCTGAGTTGGCACTGCCGTTGTTTCTATTTCCTGATTAATATTTCCTGTATTCCGCTCACTTCCTGATGGCGACGCTGCTTTTTGCGAACAATGGAAACTAAGGGTCAAAACAGAATTTTGTAGAGCACAGATTTTTGTCAAGAAAAGGATACAGTTACCCATGAACCATGAACAACACCCAGTAAACATTAAAATGATATATTCTGATAATGTAAACATACATACATTATGTAAACATACATTATGTAAACCATACGAAACGGAAGAGCTGAAATGAAGACCGCACAGAACACGTCAACGTAAAACTGTTTGATAAGCTGGTTAAAAAGAAACAGCCACTGCGCACTATAGTAGCAGCCACTTCAAGCCTCTATTACACACGACCTCCCCGCCAGACATTAGACCGCTGTAGATTGCATAACAGTAACATGAAGTGGCTCGACTAGGTTTTAATTAAAACCACGGTTTTTGCACGGGCTTTTAAGATTTACTAGTGACGATTTCGCCCCGTATTCGGCAATGTTTCGGTTTCTAATCAGGTAATATTTCACTTTGTCTACAAAACTCTGTCTACAAAACCTACATGTATCATGTTATACAGGCGTTCGCCCTGAGTCATTTACACTTTTAAGTTTGAAGTTTAGTTTTGAGTGGTTGAATATAGACTCCATCACTTGTACTGTGGAGACAATTTTCCGCATGACAGGTCGGGGCAAAAGCAAATGAACCGTGACAGTCAGACTCGGAATGATGGGGATGTGATCCTTGGTGTAGGTCCCACTGCACGTGCCACCAATCAGAGAGAGCCAACCTCACAACATCCCGACGACTACATGAATCCTGGTAAGCGATTTTTTTTTTTTTTTTTTTTTTTTGTGGTGGTGTTTTTTGTGGTTGTGTGGTGGTGGTAGTGCTGGTTTATGGTTGATGTGTGGTGGTGGTTGTGATAGTATTCGAGGAGAAGGAGGAATTTTCACATTTTTCAGCTACTTTTCTCCACAATTGATATCTGAATTTCGATTTCTCGTTATTTCAGTCGAGGAGGAAGAAGAGTCTTTCATCCTGGATCCATACCCCGGGACGTCTGCGATGACAGGGGGGAGCACTCGTCGCGTCGTGTCAGACCCCACCCACACCTTCCGACCCTTCCGGCCCCCATCCACCAACTTCAGGATTCTCAGAATGAGTCGCAGACTGCTTGACCGCGCCAGAAGCCGAACCAGTCAGATGCCATTTGAGTAATCACTGATCTGGTGCCCGGCAACGCATTCACTCGCTGCCCATTGTATTCTGCAGCGTGTTTGATTTGTTATTGTAAATAATGCTCAGGTTTGGATTCTTAAAATTTCTCCTCGTTTAGGTATGGGCACACAGAAATATTTACATACTCATACATACTGGTTGGTCATCATACACTGGGAGCTGGAAACACGTTTTACATTTGTGTGCACGTCTATTAGGTACAGTGTAAGTTATGACAGAACAGTTAGTTGCAGTAAGTCGGGGGGGGGGGGGGGCTGTCTACTGCTGTTGCATTTACATACATTTTACTCCTTTGTTACACTGACACTATGCACACGTGCACATTCTCTAAGCGATTCCTTACACACTTTACCTATTTTTACTGTATACACTCACGTGTACATGCATGTATATTATATCCGTGCTGGCATTTTATTTGCCAATTATGCAAAACTGTGAGCAATGGATCGCACTTTGGTTTTTGTTGTTGATTGTGTTGTTGTTGCTGTTGCTGTTTTTTGTTCTTGTTGTTTTTGTGTTCCCTTTCTTGTTGTTGTTTCATGCAGCTCTCTTTTTTAAGCGTCTGAACAATGCTTGGATGTGCTTGGTGGAGTCGCACTTTTAATTATTTATTCTTGTATAATTATGACTTAGGCTTTGGTTGCTGTTGCTGTTGCTGCTGTTGTTGTTAATGTCGTTTTTTTTTGTTTTTTTTTTTTTTGGTATGATCGTTTTTAGTTGGTTTTTACCCGAGAACAAAACTGGTACGTGTTAAGAGAAATAACCGATAAATCTTGAGATTTCATTTGAAAAGTTTGTGCATGTTGTTGTATTAAGTTAAACGCCCTGAAAAAGGCTCGTAATTAATACATGTTTTTTTTTTAATGAACATGCGTACATATCTAGTATCTAGAACATATATTTTCAATACATTTTGTATGTTGTGTGTAAGTTTCTATACATTTGTATTCCAAAACAGTGCTCAGTACAAAGGGAAGTTTCGAAGAGGATGCATGAACTGAATGCAAAAAGGAAATACAATCTTATCACACGGACGTTTGGAAAAACAGGAAATATTCAAAGCCATTTTAGATTTATTTCATTTTCATCATTCACACACAAAACAATTGATGCAAGCTCAAAACTATAAAGAGGAAATGTCTCTTTTATTCAACCTGTAAGAGGGTAGAATATGTGCACAAAAGTATGTAATTATGTACATTTCCTTGTGAAAATATATGTATTCTATGTCCCTTATCGGTGTTCCTTTGAACTTTAGGTTATTATTTTTCATTTGTATTAAAAAAGAATATCTGGTACCAGTGATGTGACACTTTTCTAGTCAGTAACTACAACATTCGAAGTGTAAATAAACAATGATTTAAGAACGTGTTCTTGCAAATAAACAAATCGCTTGATTAATTGTTGTTGCATTTATAGCTGTTGGAACGGGCGCGTTAAGTAAGCTAGTAACCCATGAAGATTATTTTCAGATAGGCGCGACATAGGAAGCGTAGAAAGAAATCCTAACACTGACAAAATTAACATCATGAAGAAGAACAAAAAGACAGCTCCACCATCACAACAACAGCGACACCACTTGCAACTACAAAATCTCAAATCCTTAAATATTTGCACATATTTACAGTTTCAAATGAAAAACAAAAATCCAATAATTTATATATTTGCATACATACATACATATATCCACATCTTGAAACGAAAACAAAAATATAATGATTTATACATTTGCATACATTCAAATATTCACATCTTCAAATATATATTTTCGTGCATACACATATTTACATCTTTACATGAAAACAAGATCTGGTAATCTATGTTCCTGATAAGTTGTTTGTCAGTAGATAAACAAAAACAGCATTTAATCTTAATTGTTGTTAAGCAGCTTATTTTGGCTGCAGTGACTAGTAGGCATGTGGTCCCTTCCAGTCTGCCCCACCCCCAGGCTGGTGACGTCGGATGTTGCGGGGAGAGTAAAGTCCAGTGGCACTCTGGTGGGGCGGTACCATGGGATACTGGTAGTCACGCATCGGGGTCTCTGTAATACAAAGACCTATGTTATACATTATTCGGGCACTTATTCCACTCATAGTACATGGTAAGATGCAAACGGATTTGAGCGTGCGCTTTTCGCGCTCAACAAAACCCTTAGTGACACAGTTTACTCAATAATCATTCAGCAGCTCTGTGATTGCGCACGGCTGTAGGGATACGCTGGATTTAGTTATTATGGCTATGGACCCGTCTAGAGGTAACGACCATTTACTTATCCGCAGATGAGTGCAGACCTTTCAGCCTTCATGGCGAGCTTAATGTTTCGTAAGAAATGGAAGCTTCGGGGGGGGGGGGGGGGGGGGGGGGGGGGGGGAAGGAAACAGGAAGAGGGTACCTCAAGAACCATCTCGAAAGTTTCATTTTTTCCTTTTGACTTTTTTTTCGTTTCCCTTTTGTTATGGTTCGTTCCTTCATTTCCAACAAATTCAGTTGCAGAAACTTCGAATTTAATTGTATATGTGATGTCATTCTTTAAGGTAAAGAAAAAATAAATACAAAACATGAAACACGAAACGAGAAGCACTGAGCAACTATGCTCTGTATAAAAGCTGTCAACAGTTAAAATCTCGATGAAAAGTATTGTCAAAATATACAAGATAAAATAAGAAATGACAGAGATATACAGAGACCATGCAGGACAAGAGCAGAAAGACAGACTTGACAAATCATTGACAGCAACATCACAAACATCAACACTATCCATAAATTTACAGCTTCAGGATACCTTCCGGGTAGTCATGCAGCAAGCCCGCTCCAGTGACGTTATACAGGGGATTGGCTGCAATGTTGCGACGCGCGTCGGCAAACGGTGGACCAATCACGTCATCACGGATACGTCTGTGAAATTGTTGGTCGGAGGCATTCCGTCCTTGGCCTGAAAGTGGACGTGGAAGTATCAGATCAACGTTTTAAAATACGCAGATACGGGCACGTAGTGGCTGGTAAATACGAGTAATCCATCAACTGGCAAGAAATAGACAGACTGACTGGTTGACACAACAACAATGTTCTATGAGGCAGCAGGCTTTCACTGCTTCATCTTCCACACTTAAGCACCTCACCACTGCAAATATACAGACCAAATATACCTGCAGAACAGGAGATTCGGTGAGTTAACTAATTAAGGCAAATGGCCATACCATACCATACCATACCATACCATACCATACCATACCATACCATACTGTGCACGTGCACGTGCAGTCTTTTCATTTCATTCCGTCATTTCAAAGAGAGCCTTGATAGTCCAATGGTAGTGAGTTGGACTCTCAATGCTCGGGTCATGAGTTCGAATCCACTCTGGAAGTCAAAATATTGTTGACTTTTTCCTCGTTGCCGCGTCTTTGATATCACCCGTATGTGGTGGAAAAGGACGTTAAAATCCTGAACACCCTTCGGTCAAAATACCGCTCATTTCCATCTTACCTCGTCTGCGAGAAGAGATTTTAGCAACGATAACAACCACGATGACGATGACGACGACCGCTCCAAGGATAGCTCCGACGAGGACCACTGTAGTCACAGGCAACTGAATGGTGATGGAGTCTTTTCCTGCGTGTTTGGTGGTGCTGTCGTCATCTTTTTTCTCATCTCTGTCGTCATATGGTGCTGGCGAAGTGGAGACAACTGCGACAGTGGTGGCCTCAGACAATGAGGAGCTGCGAGTCTCGTCCTCATGTGTACCTGGCGTGGTGTCACTGTCGGGTTCTGCACACAAAGTTTGCTTCAGACGGTGCATAGCTTAGAGAGAGCTTAAAACAAAACTTCACCCCAAAAGTGAGCAAAATAACTATGCACCGGCTGTGACGTATGAGTTTCAAATGTTCGAAATGACGCACTTTCTGACTGATGACGTAACTGCAGTGTGTTTTTGTGAACTCGTAAACCCCTGAGTGGGTTATGGAAAGTCATAACTCGCACTTTCGCTTTCTGTTCCATTACTATTTTCGGACGTAAAGCACTCGTAGTTTAAGCCACTGAAAGTTTGCACTGGCGACTGATGTAAACTGTTGTCGGATCCATGGATATAACCCCATGAGCTATCAGGTCGACAATTCTACCCAAAGACACTAGCATTAAGCACTGCTGCGTTATCCATACGGTGTAATAATGCGATAATATATCATATCAGCCACGAGCTATGTGTGCGAAGCTAAACGTCGGAAGAACGGCCTGTAAGATATTTTAGCCTAAATAATTATGACATCGCTCAGTCAGCCAAGGGGGACAGTACTTTTGAGATCTTATTGCAGGTTGTGTGTGTGTGTGTGTGTGTGTGTGTGTGTGTGTGTGTGTGTGTGTGTGTGTGTTCGCGTGTTTGTAAGTGCATATTAATTTTGTCTCCCGGTTGAGTACTCACGATCAGCCACGACCAGAGTAAAGTTTTTATGTCCAGTTCCCGCGTCATTGGTGAGTTCCAGCCGCCACTGTCCCTCCTCCTCTTTCCTCACATTGTCCAGCCGGACAGTCAGCGTCAGGTCAGGCGGGGTCCCGGTCAGGTTGCTGAAACTGCGTTCGTTTGCAAATCAGTGAGGACAGCATGTCCGCCATTACAGACGGAAAATTTCAAAGGACATCGTTCAACGTTTAGCGGGAATGTGGGATCTATCACTACGCTCAAGAGGACGCTTAGGGCGATGTCAGCAGAATATTATCGGAAAACTTTGAAAGGAGATGTTTGCATGTTTTTTAAACAGCATAATCTTTCGGGCGTCGACAAAAAAAATATTGCCTTTGTATTTCATAACTGATCATGTACACGGACTAATGCAAATAAGAATGTACGTTTTGGAGAAAGTAAGTAATAATATCTGAAGAAAAATTTTTCTATATCAAATTTTACTTCTTACTGAACAGACAAGATTTGAACGAAAAATGAATGCCTGTTTCTCGAGTGATATCATGATAAAAGAAAGATTGTACGGGACGGTGGGGGGGGGGGGGGGGGAGGTGGAGGCCGGGGAAGGGGGGGGGGGAGCTGTGTAGATGAGTCACCTAGAACAGTCGCGATCAGCCGGTGGTCGAGTCACGATGCTCTCTGTCACCGGAAGACTCTCTGACTGGTTCAGCTTCCTCATTGTACAGTTTGCCAGCTCTGTCGTGTGTGCGCGCACGCGAAACTCAACGTGCACGTTCTGACCTATGACCCCTGTGATGTTTTGTTCACCATCTTCCGTGAACTTGGGTGGACCTACGAGGAAAAAGAAAGTGGCCTGTGTGTAACTGTGAACTGAAGACAAATGAGGATCAAGGAGAGCGTGTTTGTGACTGTGTAAAGTCAGACATTTCACCGTTAATATGGACACCCTACTGAACTGTGACATCAGGCAGTAGGGTTGGGTGGAAGTTTTTGTTGTACATGAAAATTGTTTATGGTAATTCATTATCCGGTTTCAGAAAGGCAAGTTAGCGATAAATATTACCTCCAGCTCTTTCTCCTAGAGATGATCTGTTGCCGACTTTTTTTTTTCTTTTGATCACATACCTACTTAACTTAAGTGAGTGAGTGAGTGAGTTTTTAGGGCTTAAAGCCGCGCAAGCCACAAAGACTAATTCGCGGCTGACTACTTAACTTAAAAGCCCATGCCTTCTTGAAATCTTCATATCACTAGGAGCTGCTGTTATTTCAGTATGCAGTGGTCTTGGGTCTAGCGGGGAAGGCCCACGCATTGTGTAATAGTGGATTGAAGTGGCTCCTACTGGTGTGCCATGGCTGTTTCTTGTAACCATGCCGTCATCATATAGCGGCAATGGTGTGGTCGGTCTTTGGCTCTTAAGAGTTAATCCTAAACTACTCGCCTAACTTAAAGCGACGTATTGTCTTTCCGAAGCTTTTCTCTGTCTGTCCATATTACAGTTCCGTGTACTGCAATCTTACCGTAGAGGACCACAGGTTGCATTTCAAGTTACAACAGACAAGTTGTCACCTGTAACAATGTGCTACAAACGTGCACTCACGTCTGAGTAGCAGTGTCCGAGTCTTGTTATGACCAGCAGAAATATTGAGATTTCTAACTTCTGCAGAGTCTGTTGATCAAGAAATATCAATAGTAAGGAACAAGTAAAACCAACAACAAGGGCAACTACGAGAAAAAAATCCAATCCGGTGACGTTTGGATTCTTTGCATCTTCCTTATAAACACTAAACTCAAGGCAACAATTAGATGAATGTCACTAACTCTTAACTCTACTTACCCGGGTTGTCTGAAGATACTCTTTGCACAAGAGCCGAGAACATGAAATAAAACAAGCACACGGTTCTCTTGAGGGGTTTTGCCATTGCTAACGTATGAAACATAAACAGCAAACTGATCATGCTAAGTGCAAGGGAATTTCAAACGAATACAGAACAGTCACCACATGCTAAAAACTTCCGTGTGGGCCCCTCTCTCTCTCTCTCTCAAACACACACACACACACACACACACACACACACACACACACACACGCACGCACGCACGCACGCACACAGAGAAGACGCCATTCTCTTGTTTTACACACAATACCGTACAGAAGTGAACATTTTACTATACTAAGAACATAAAGTAGCGCTTAGCGGCAGCAGGCTTTCACTGCTTCGTCCTCCAGCCCTGCGGCGCCGTGAGCATTTCAGCAGAGATGGATATGTGCGCCGAGGAGAAGTCTACCATACTATACCATACCATACAATCAAGTAACCATTGCGCATTTTCTTCCTCCTTGTGAAAAATTGTACTAAACTGGGATATTACAAAGATTTTTTTTTTTTATTAATCACACACACACACACACACACACACACACACACACACACCGGCACACATTCATGCGCATAAACAAACTCAGAGAGAAAGAGAGATAATAGAGAGAGTACACCCTATACATCTCCTCCACCTAGACTAACGGGATCTGGGAATTTCCTTTTCTATTTTTCTTCCCCAGTACAACGTCACGCGACACTGGCCACTAATCTAATACTCTAGTCGCCCTGCATAGCGGACGCCCGCCATTGTGTAACACCTGTGTACCAGCTATCGTCCCAATTAGGCCACGGCTCGCGTTGTGGGACAAAATACACGTTGAGTGCGGTACCTAATTTCTGAGAAACTGTGCACCCCTATCACCAGTTCGTGAAACAAGCAGGCATAGTTCGAGGTAAGTACCCCTAGTTAAGGAAACGAAACTTATGAATGTGCGTGAATAAGGAATATACCACATAGTTGAGTCACTCTGAATATGAAACCGTATTCCCGACGGATGTAGTCGTCTGGCTGACAAGAGAATTCATGTTGGGACCGCAGTAAGGTGGCCTACTTTACAACAGTGTAGAGCAACGGGCTATGTAGCGTGTGTACAAACAACAGTACTGTTTGTCAGTCTCACCGTGTAGCGGTTTTTTCCTTCCTCCTTGTGAAAAATTGTACTGGTTTGGTGTAGTGTAGGTGGTCTTTGTGTGTGTGTGTGTGTGTGTGTGTGTGTGTGTGTGTGTGTTCGTTCCTCTGTGTGTGTGTGTGTGTGTGTGTGTGTGTGTGTGTGTTCAGCTGGAGCGTTTTGTGCGTTATATAAAATATGTACACATAAGTAATTATAAATAAAAGTGACTGTGTGATCTCTATACACCCCTTCACCCCCACCTTCCTTCGCTCCCTCCTCCACAACCACCTCCAAAACAGGTAACATTATTTATTCCGAAATTTTCGGTATTGATTCGCCACGCATCGCTTCCCTTGCCAGTTTGCTACACACGGAACAATAAGATACTGTTTCGCCTGTGCAGTCACCTGTGTGCGCTAAGCCATCCAACACAGATAGACAGGGAAACGAAATAACCACTGACTCATCGTGTTTTAAAAGGTTATAACGCGACTGGTTATTTGTGCATGTGTTGCATTGCACTGTGCGTAGTCACCGTGATATTGCCTAGCGCAGGCCTACGCAAAGAGCCATTGCAGAGCACTTGACTTTTGTCATGTGGCAACGAGCGATACGATATATTTGTGAAATACAGACCCATACGCTTAAGTCAAACACGCTTAAGTCGAACTTCGGATACGTCGAAGCAAAAAGTTTTTCCCGGCAAAACGTGCTCTTTGTATGACTAAATTTTCCACGGATAAGTCGAACGGGTACTCAAAAACGGATAAGTCAAAACTCGGTTATGTCAAACGAAATCTGCAATTTTAGCCTCGGATAAGTCGTACCAGTCGCTGGCACGGGAATTTCTTTTTGTCCTTCTGATGCATCAGCGCCAAAACACGGCTTGCACGGAGATTTTACATTTTCCGTGCAAGTACAGGTTGACAGTGTTGTGTCCTGCGGGCCTTAGGGCTGGTTATCGTGGGTGGTAGAACACGAAATTGGCGAGAAACACGTGCAAGAACAGAGCTAGGCGTGAGATCTGACCCTGTGCCCCTGATCTCTGAGGTTTTCTGTCGCCAGTGGTGTTAAGAAGGTGATTTGCCGTCGGATTCGGAGGGGAAGCAGTGAGTTATTCCTGGTGTGTGTGTGTGTGTGTGAGAGAGAGAGAGAGAGAGAACAGACACACACACACACACACACACACACACACACACACACACAGATGACGCTGCTGATCTTACAAGCAGAATAAGAGTCAGTGAAACTAGAAAAGAAGAAGAAAACACAAGCTGGAAACTTTTCACCGCCGTTTGGTGCCAGGCAGCTTTCATGTCAGAACGAAACAGCCATCAGAAAAACTTGGCTTTCTCCTTCCTCTGCATTGCATGTGTGACTATGGTAAGACCAAGCCAATACTCTGAACTTAAAGTGAACTCAAAGTGAACAACATAGCTACGGAGATTCGATGACATGGCAGCTTACACGAGCGTATTGAATACAACAAATCCTAGCAGTAAGGCTCAGTATAGTTCGCACCCCTGGGCCGTACTGGGCAAACTATTCAAACACATCCACACTCAGTTAGTAGAGTTCGCCTGCTTAGATCGGTTTAGGGTTAGGTGTAGGTTTAGGGTTGGGGTTACCTTGTGGTAATGGTGCAATCGCTATGTTGTTTAGACGGTCACAGTGCATTACAGCAGGTGTAAATGACACAACGGGGCGAACTATACCAACGCAGCAGCAGTAAGCTCATGTTGACCAGGGAAAATCAAGTTCAGTTTCCAAACCGAATCAGGGGGTGAAAAGGTGCAACTCGCTTAACTCGAAGCTAGAGTCGAAATTCGACCTTATCCGTCGTCACGGACAAGTCAAACTTCGGATACGTCGAACAAAAATCCATTTCCCCTG
Source organism: Batillaria attramentaria (assembly GCA_018292915.2). Classification (NCBI taxonomy): domain Eukaryota; kingdom Metazoa; phylum Mollusca; class Gastropoda; family Batillariidae; genus Batillaria; species Batillaria attramentaria. The sequence continues at coordinate 477,507 of JACVVK020000364.1, forward strand.
CGAATTCGACTTAAGCGTGTTCGACTGTACAAGGCTGAAATTAGTGTCTACGTGTTTTACAGCTCATGCTGTGGAAACGTAGTCTGCTAACACGAATTTGAGCATTGTGTGTCAGGTGATTTCGGCCAGCGTGAGAAAACTTCCGATCGATGGTTTCGTGTACGGTCTCGCTTACACGTTCAGGCAAATGTTTTGTAGAAGGGAGACACTGAGTCACAAGGACGACACTTGTGAAAGGGTCACTGTGCCTTTTTATTTGTTCTCTGTGTGTGTGTGTGTGTGTGTGTGTGTGTGTGTGTGTGTGTGTGTGTGTGTGTGTGTGTGTGTGAGAGAGAGAGAGAGAGAGAGAGAGAGATTTAATGTTGTGGGCCATGGGTGAGTATTTTTATAATTTTCATGCACAAACATCTTCTTCAGTCAAGTGCTCTGGGGACTGACTCGATATCTTCTCTGAATTTAGAGCCGCGTGGTAGATAAAAATCCTAGCACTTTCACGGCAGTTTCAGTAGTATCGATTTGCAACCCCGTGCATAGAGGAAGAGAGAGACAGGAAGGAGGGGGAGGGGGGTGTTGGTGAGTGAGTGTTCGGGAGTTAAACGTCCTATTCCGCCAGAGAGAGAGAGAGAGAGAGGGACACACACACACACACACACACACACACACACACACACAAAGAGATAGAGAAAGAGACACAGAAACACTGAGAGACACAAACAGACAGCTAGGTAGAGGGCATGGCACACCGGTGTGACATTTAATAAGCTGGATCTGTAAACTCGGCCATGGACGCCACTGACGCCGCTAATAAACGAGCTGTAGACGGCTACAGGTACACGTATTCATTTCATCCACATAATGCGGATTCTTTCAGCACGTCGGCATTCACGTCAAAAACGCACAGCGGGGGACTGACTACCGTGCGATTTGTGAAGCGTCAGTGTGGAAATGACTCGGGATTTCTTACACACAATCACGGCCTTACACACACAGTTCACTTTAGTTCAGGTCTGGCCAGGAAGGTATTTTTGTGTGCACGAAACCAGGAAAAAAACCCCAAAAAACCCACGCTCGCCTTTCCCATCTGTAAGTAATCTCCCTTGTGTCGTCTTCAGGTTACACAACAGACGGTAACACAATTTCCGCTAAATATAGTGCGGCATTTTCGCCTCTTCTTAAATTTGTGTGCAGAGTAAAATTGGCAATCTGGGTGCTGTTTGTTGGCTTTGTAAATAAGTTTCATGCCAGTTAACAGTAAAAACAGTGAAAAATGAGCCTGGAATGTGGACTATTTGTCTTCATGCACGGCTTGCACGAGCTAGCAGACGACAGAGGAATGAAAGGATAGGTTGTCGCTGCTAGCATTGCAAAAAAATGGAATATCGGAATTCGTTTAAAAAGGCCGCGGCTTTGCTTATGGAACCTGCGTTACCACAGTAATTAATGAATTCCCTAGGCTCAGGCCGACCTTAATGCTTACCCAACCAGCAAGGGTGCGTGCTTATTTACACGCGCGTACAGATGCAGAGAGAGAGAGAGACTGACTGACTGAAACTTTATTTTCCAAGGATGAGAACATAGACGCACAGAGAGAGAGAGCGAGAGAGATATGCGATATGTCGCACACATAGTGGCATACCAGAGAGCTGATAAATTGGCTTCCTAAAAAAAAAAGCTAACTATAGTCTAGTGAAAGTGCAGGTAAACTGATAATACTGTATGCATGCTCACGATCAACTTCAGTTTGTGACTACTGTACCGATATCTGGGGACCACACATACATATACACACGTTAAACGACTTGTGCCATACTCAGGCCAGCTGTCCTAATAATAATACTGATGCACAGTTCTTACTTCAGTCATGATTGTGCGGTGCGTGGACAGTGACTCGACATTTGGGGTGCGTGCGTGCGTGCGTGCGTGTGTGCGTGCGCGCGCGCGCGTGTGTGTGTGTGTGTGTGTGTGTGTGTGTGTGTGTGTGTGTGTGTTCACCATCACCCCCTAGTGCGTGATATAACCAACAATGTGTACATTCATGTCAGTCATGCTTCTGTTTTCACAGCACACAGTCACAAGCCAGTATGGGCACGGTTGCAGTGACAATCGCAGTTTGGTATTTGGCTCTGACACAAATTTCAGTAGAAGGTAATCAGTTTTGACAAGCGGCATATATGCACGAATGTCTATCGAACAGAGCTGAATGGCCAGTACAGAAAAAACGAAAATGTGCTGCAGCGAAGACTCCTGGGCTGTACATTGACTGGTCGATTGTTTAATAGAGTGAGTGAGTGAGTGAGTGAGTGAGTGAGTGAGTGATTTACCTATTAATTAATTAATTAGGTTTAATCATCATTTTGATTTGTATATTTAGCTGCTTCTTAGCCCATGTACTAAAGGCAGTATATTCTGCCCATTGTAGTGGATGAGTTTTAAATTCTTGCAAACCTACGCATTCTCCTTTCTTCAACAGGTGCACAAATCACATGTGAGGCGCCACCAGTCACCGAAGGCTCAACAGCCAGTCTGACGTGTAACTTCGGTGAAGATTTGAGTATGACGAGACGAGCATTCAACGTTCGCAGGTTGAAAAGCGTGGATATTTTACAAAGTATGTACTCACTATTCGCTGCATTGCCATATTTTTTGTTTGTTCTACGTCATTTTATTTTGTTTTCTCCCGTAAAGGTGTCTCCCACTGACCTAATCATAAATGAGGAGCTAAGATTAGGTGGGAAGGAATAGTAAGTGGACCCTGCAAGGGAGACCAAAATCACATTTCTACTTGGGAGCTGTGAGGGGCATGCTGCGTGACTGGTCCTTCACCAGCCTTGCCTCCTTACAGGTACCTTTAGTCCCCCCCCCCCCCCCCCACACACACACACACACATACACACAGACAACTCTCTCTCTCTCTCTCTCTCAACCAAGTCAGCGACACAACGCAAGAAATGGCCTGTTCCAATTAGCATTACCTAGATTGGACATTTTTAAAACAAGCCTCTCATTCTCTGGGTCACTTTCATGGAACCAGTTGCCAGCATACTTAAAATGTACCCCGAAGCCTCATTCATTTAAAACTCAACTTCTCAGATACTTACGTAAGTCATAGGTCCACGAAAAATATCTGAACCATGCTAAATTACTCGTTATCAGATTACTCGTTATCGTTATTTTTACAAGTTATGTTGTATACTACAATTTCAAACACCATGCTATCTACTTCTTCACCTATTTTCCGATGTGTTTCCTTTGAATTTCCTCCGCTTCTTTGTATCTTTGCATTTTTTTTTTCTTCTTCTTCTTTCTTTTTTCTTATTAGATTTACTCCCTTTGTGCCTGGTATACTTTTTTGTCATGTTAGCCTTTATTTTTTTAGTGTTCCTAGATTAGCAGGACAGCTTGTAAGATAGGCAGACCATGCCTACAAGTCTTTATCCTGAAATAAACGTTTCAGTCAGTCAGTCAGTCAGTCTCTCTCTCTCTCTCCGTTAAACCCCAAACATCCACCCACTCACCCTCTCTCTCTCTCTCTTTTTCTTTCTTTCTTCTATCATCTTCTATCATTTTTTTCTGTGCTGGGAACTGCTACAACCAGTGATCACTCTGTCCATACAGGCGCAGTTCCCTCCCCTGCAGCGTCAACTTACCTATTCTTGGTTTTGTTTTTTTCTCTCTTCCTCCCCCCCCCCCTTTTTTTTTGGGGGGGGGGGGGGGTGTTTGCTGTGGGGAGCCGGGATAGCCTAATTGTAGAGCGTTGGACTCTCAGTGCTCGGGTCGTGAGTTCGAATTCCGACTAGGACCTTTTAATATTTGTGCTGGCCTTTTTTTTCCTCTCTCTCGTTGCCCTGTCTTTGATATCGCCCTTACGTGGTGCAAAAGGACGTTAAATTCCCAAACACCCACCCTTGGTTGTTGTTGTTGTTGTTGTTTGTGTTTGTGTGTGTGTGTGTGTGTTTTTTTGTTTGTTTTCTGTTTTTTAGATACAATCTCTGTTTTCTTGAATGGCATCATTCACTTTTCTTGTATAGATACTGTTCTGGATTGTCGCTGGAACCGCACTACACCAATCTGCTCTCCAATCAAAGATGGTTACGACTTCAACTTAAAGGTCACCGACCGTCTTACACTGATGATTCCAAACGTCACTTCCGAGTTTGCTGGGAAATACGTGTGCCAGGCTGTTCCCTCGGAGCCCCAGGATCTTACAGAATGCTTGCTGGTAGTTATAGGTAGGTGGAATTTTAGATGAGGTGAGCATGCGAAGAATACGTGAAATAAACACACGCTTGTAACTGGCGAAATATTGAATTTCTTTCTGTTTCGAGAGACTCAAGAATTTGATGTATTCTGTCACTTTCTCACGTCACTAGTCTATTTTTGTTTTCGTAAGTTTTAGAAACACTTTGTAATGGGAGTAGACATCTGATCTGTCCAGGTTAGAAAAGAAATTTATGAGCAAAACATAGTTTCAGTATTTGATGGTTTATGAAAAATATGTATCACATAATATTATGTTGGCTTCAATCTGTCTGGTTCTAGATATTCCAGCTGTAGAAAATTCCACAGCAGTCGAGGAGCTAACATCAACAAATACAACAAATACTGACCTGTTTTGTGAGTATCAATATTAATCATGTTACGTAGCGTATGGGAGTGACCGACGGGTGGTCAATGAGGGGTTCGAGATATGAAAAAAAAATATGGTAGGTGTGCATGGGGGTGGAGGGGTAGGGGGTGAGGATAGGAGGGAGTGCTAGAGGAAATACGATTATGATTTTTTTTTTTTTTTTTTTTGGGGGGGGGGGGGGGCAAGGGATTTGACCACAGATAGTAAATGTTATCGCCACCATTTTAAATGTTTTATTTGAATTGAAACGATGTATGATGGGTTTCAGCAACACCTCAGCTGGAAGTTTCAACACCACCAGCAGCTGTAAACACCACTACAAATGTTACAACAGTTTCCAAGGATGGATATATTGAGTCAAACAGTAAGTACTACAATCACTGACTGTGTGTGTGTGAGTCTGTCTGGAGTAGCAATAAATTATTACATAACAGTCTGGAATCGGGAGGTGTTCGTGTTTATCGAAACTCTTAACCAAATAGCACGACTTAATTTTTCTATCATACACGGTACCTACATCTGCACACCAGTAGGAGCCACTTCAAGCCACTATTACGCAAGGCGTGGGCCTTCCCCGCTAGACCTGAGACCGCTGCAGATTGCATAACGGTGGCTTGAAGTGGTTCCTAGTGGTTCGAAGATTTCAAGTACAACGGCGATTTTTGCATGGGCTGTCAAGAAATCAGACCATGGCATTGGCTGTGTTATTGACTGACCCACCAACAGATATTGGGGCGGTCGGTGGTCTAGTGCTTAAGAGGCTTGTCACCAATGCGAGAGGTCGAGAGTTCGAGCCCCACTCGGGGCAAAGAATTTTTCCTGCTCGTATGTGGCACCGTTCATTCGGGCCGATCGTCGGGGGTTCTCTCCGGGTACTCCGGCTTCCTCCCCCCTCGGCTTTGGAAATGTTCACCCCACCAAACTTGAAAAAGAAATGCAATTCTAAATTCAGAAATTTAAATAGCTGAGCTGATCCTTCGCACCACGTGATTGTAATGTGTTTATGTCCAGTGTGTGAGAGAATGTGCGTGTTCGCGGCGCTTTGAGCCAATTCATGAAATTGGGTAAAGCGCCTAGACAATATTCATTATTATTATTATTATTTTCGACACCAGAAAGGGGGAGTGAGTGGGTATGTTGTGTCCCCTGTATCTATGCATTGTGCACAAAGAACCATCACTATGCAGAAAGGGGGAGTGAGTGGGTATGTTGTGTCCCCTGTATCTATGCATCGTGCACAAAGAACCATCACTATGCATGAATGTGTTTCCAGGTACACTACCAAAATCGGACTCATCGGTAGCTGCTGGTGTTGCTGTTCCATTAGTACTACTGTTCCTCGGTCTTGGAGCGGCTGGTGGGGGAATTTTCTTTTGCAAGAAAAAGTAAGTTGAGACTGTTGGTAATATCGACCTTATACCCAATGTCGTGACAACTTTTCTGAGCATGTAGGAAGAAAACATTGGCTTGGGTTCATTTTAGTACAGTCGAACCTGCCAAGGCGGTCACCTGTATAAGGTATGCCACTGTCTAACCTGGTCACCCTAGAGGATCCCCTGACATGCTAGCTGTTGACATGCCAACCCTGAATAAACCCGGTCACCTGTCTAAGGTGGTCAGTTTGACCCAGTCCCTTGGGTGACCGCCTTACACAGGTTTGACTGTATATGTATATTTAAATCTCACGTGACCTTACATTTTTGGTGAAAAATCAAATAAGGAAAAGAAACAGATTCTTCGTTATGCATACAGTTGATACAGTGGAAAAACCATTGACGCTGTCAGACAGATATTTTCAACATTCAGATTTGGTCTACGAGTGGTCTTTTGTGGTGGTGTTGGCGGTTTGAGCTGTTTTATTTTCTTCTAGTATAGTTCTTAGTTCTTTGGTTTTTGTGGTGGTTGATTTTTTTTTTGCGTGAATGACAAAGGTTTTACTTTATTTCAGGGAAAAACTGTGTTTCCGAAAAAAGAGGAGGTCGTTTATAGTATTTCGTAAATCTCGAGGGGACACCCTAGATATTATGGAGAGACTCAAAGGGTATCCAGCCTCAGATCCAGTGGAAGATACGCACATGCTAGATGACGACCAGGATAAACACGATTCCACATACGAGCTGGACGATATCGATGAAGGATTATCCGCATCTACCACCAAGAGTTCACCAAAAGCAGCCAGAAATGATACAGGACACAGACCTATCGACGACCATCGGAGACCGTCGTCAAAAAGTGGCCACAGCCAAGACACCTCTGACACAGATGAAAAACCTGTCTTCTACAATGAGGATGATAATTCTCAGAAGAAAGGATCGACTGATTCTGAAAATGACGACATTTCTGACAGAAATTATAAAGTTATGTACGATGAACCCAGAAAAGAAGATCTGCAGTCAGGTGCCTCCCGGTTGTCTAATAATTTCGATAAGGATGTAGGTGAAATGGGGTTGTTGGACGAAATACTGAACCACACAGGTGGTAACGCAAATACTGCAAGGGAAGGAAGCAACCCTCGTGAAGCCTCAGAGGCTGAAAACACGTCAGGACATTCTAGTATGGGATCGCAAGGGGGCGGTGAGGAACCGGAACTGTTCACCTGTGAACACATGAGGTCTTCACAAGACAATATTTGCAGTGTGTGTAAAGTGAGCATATTATGAACTCAGAACTGACTTGGACCAAAGGGAGACTCCTATCCGTCTTGGAGCCTGAGGCAAAAAGTGTGTGTGTGTGTGTGTGTGTGTGTGTGTGTGTGAGAGAGAGAGAGAGAGAGAGAGAGAGAGAGAGGGTGTGTGTGTGTGTGTGTGTGTGTGTGTGTGTGTGTGTGTGTGTGTGTGTGTGTGTGTGAGAGAGAGAGAGACAGAGACAGACAGACAGACAGAAATGAAATGAAACTTTATTTGTCAACGGTAAAAGACAGAGACAGAGAGAGCTAGCAGACAGGGGAAACTAGAAACCGTCTATTTTATCCCTCTGAGGATAATAATAATCGCGCAGCGGGCGCACGGCCAACAGCAGAATAATATAACTTAAAAACACTTTTGACAAACCAACTTTTGTTTGGAAGCTGCATTTCACAATAACCTGAAAAAACATGAAGGCAGAAATGCTGTATAGGGAAAAGTGTACACAGCGAATTTGCCAAAATCGTTTTTCGAAAAAGGGCGATCTAACTAACTACGTAAAATCGAACTTCATATTCAATCAAGGCTGCAAAACTAAGCACTATAAATAACAAGGAGAAAAATGCTGAGGCTTTTTGAACGGACACAAAGAAGTAGATTATCAATCAAAAGCATGCGTAGAGAGGCCGCGACAATAATCGCCCGGGATTTCCAGTCTCCCCTAGCCACTGTCTGAAGATGCTTAACTCGAATCAAGTTCATTCAGTTTGCAATACCAACATAACATGTATTTTTGTTACAAAGAAGTAAGGCCCTTGTTTGAATATTTTGTTTTCCAAAATGTGAAAATACCAATGGATATAAATAAACGATTCAGTAGCTGCGTCTTTGGTATTTTTCTTCTTATTCGTATGAAGTGTATCACCTAAAACAAATGACGTCGTGTCGTATGTCCGGCCACAGACGTAAAGAGATAGACGCACCGCCGCACGCTGCCACCGCTGCTTGCGAGTGTCGCTATCGCGGCCATCTTACTAATACCAGAACTCAGAGGCTCTGTGTATAGGACGCCTCGTTCGAAATACAAAGTTCTGTAGAAAGACGTCATCACAAATGTGACGTAAGATAAGGCGGACCAATACTATGCGCGCTATGTAAACAGCTGATAGCGTCTGGCCAATGCTATGCGCGCTATGTAAACAGCTGGCACTTCCAGGTACTAGCAACATGGCGCGCGGCGGCGTCACTTTTCCGGCACCGCGGTGCGTCTATCTCTATACGTCTGTGTGTCCGGCTGGTTTACGTCACTAACTTTTTGACGCGTTGTAGTGTGTGGGGTTCTACACGGGAGCAATGAAATTCAAGTTGTGCCAAATTGAAGTTCTTGTTTTATTTCTTGTATTGTTTTATGTAGTTTGAATCACATGCATTCCCTCACTGACACGCACTAGGCATGAACACATTACAATCACTTGTTGTCAAATTGTATGTACTGAATTTAAGCAGCATTTCTTGACAAAAATTTGCTACGTTTTTGTTTAGACGTCAAGTCGGTCTTTTGTTTTGTTGACAGTCAATAATTATGATCATAGAGGTACTATAGCCTTTGGATCTACTAATAGTAATATATAAAAGTGTGCTTGCCGTGCGTGCGTGCGTGCGTGCGCGCTCTGTGTGTGTGTGTGTGTGTGTGTGTGTGTGTGAGAGAGAGAGAGAGAGAGAGAGAGAGAGAGAGCTCACCGCATCCTTCTATATCAGAGTTGTCATCACAAGCGACCATCGGTGCCCATGCGTAGCGCGTCGTGTCGATACACCGTAACATTCCGAACGCGCAATACCCACTGCAACAACGAAACTTAGACAGACTACAGACGAGTTGTACTACAAACAGAACATGCAGATGACACAGGGTAGCCTGGTGGCACGTAATGTATTATTGGACATGTCAGGGCAAAGACTCTAGTAAGGGTTTAACTGCTGCATGCAAAGAAACACATCTAAACCATTTCACAAAACTTTCTGAAAAAGAACACCAACATCTCTTGCTGTGTTTTCGTCTGGTCTTCTAGCGGCGATTTGGAATGATGCAAGCTTTCGTGAACCTTTCAGGGAAGTATTTGTAATTCTGGAATCGCCTGGTATGTGCTTTATCAGGCTGGGACACGTTCCAGACACCTTTTGGACACTATTTTGTGCCCAACACTTCAAATCTGGAGCTCTAAGGATCAGTGGCCCCACTAAGACCAGGCGAACTGGCTTGAACGTGCACCTGCCAACCTTCGACAGCCTTGAGCAATGTTTCGCGGCTACCGGAAGAACTGGCATTGGGCAACGTGCCCGTATAGGGCTCGGGTAACTAAACAAAGGCAAGACCGTTAGATCATCGTCCACCTGCCGACTGACCAACTGAAGACTGCCAACGAGATTGCCAGAACCACCACCAACAGCCCGTGAGTGGGCAGAACGCGTGCCGTCTACTGGCGTGGCGTTTCAAGAGGAACCTAAGTCACCCAGCCGATCCATTCTGATACAGCACATGAACCAGGCTGTTTTAGACACGAATGGGGAGTCGTGTGTCATGTTGACCTTGTAAAGGTACTTACCTTGTCCACTTGAAAAAAGGACTAAGGTAGGCCGTAGAGTTGTGCATGGAAAATCGAGAAACATTCCGAAATTTTCCGATCGATTATGTCCGTAACTCTGTCAATAATCACCTTTATTTAAGTTATTTGATTAATCTTGAACAGAAAGGAAATTCGCACGTATTTTGGTGTTCGGTAGATAAAGCTTTCACAACAGTCTATGCCTCAGTCAAAACAGCTTTGATCTGAGGGCTGAAAGATGCAATACACCTCCTCAGACCTATCGTCAAGTTGCCTTTTGAAGTCACGTTATGGTAATGACCAATATGTTCCCAGTGCCACCCTTGAACCCACTACATTTCTTCGATTTCTGTCAGTCGTGTGAGTTGTGCTTAGAGTACAACATTGGAAATGACGAGAAAGGCTGCAGTGACGGGTGTTTGTTCGTTTCTTTGTTGGTTGGTTTCTTGTATATTGTTTATGACACAAGAGACACATTATCTTCATACAGTAAGAGGGATTTTCAAATCTGAAATATGGGTTCGCCTCCGCTGTCAAATGAAGTACGGGTTACGTCAAACGTATAAAAGCGACCATTTCCAAAATTCAGTTTGTTGAGTCCGTATCCATGCCATAAACAGCCGACATATGGAGAAATCTGAGCAAATTTTACAGCTGAGAACGCCACACAACTAACTTTTCCCGAAATGGGGGATAACTCCAAAGTATTGTCGCAGCCCCAAATCGCTCTTACGCTCTCTCATAAATTCTTGACCATTTAATTGGGACACCCAAGCCTCTGGACAGAGATACAGACTAGGACACACACACACACACACACACACACACACACACACACACACACACACCACCACCACCACCACCACCACCACCACCAGACGTCATTTGCAGGGAACAGGGGTGACGTCATGGATTTAGTGTGCTTTAGACACGGCAGGCCTGTCTTGGACATGGGAATCTAGCGGGAAATCAGCTGCGAATAACTGTGGCTATACACATCGTGAATGCTTGCTGTACAAGGAACATGTTCTGGAACGCCTCCTTCGAAGCAAATGAAACTACATAGCGGCCGCCACGTGTTTCTTTCTGAGGAACGCCTGATGCTTTCGTCAATATCACGGTGAACATGACGTAAGTTATCTGTCATTAGTCATTGGCAGAGTCAGCTTTGCGGAAAAATTAATGTGAAGTGTACACGCATCGACCCGAGTCGAATTCGGGTTGAACCCGGGCTGTAGTGTAAACAGCCTCTATATGAAAACAATAGAACTTCTTCCGTGAGAGACAGGGACAATGGCCAGAACGAGAGAGAGGGTTCGGGGTGGGGTGGGGTGGGGTGGGAATGGGGGGCGTTAGGAACAATACGGGAATTATTTGAGCACAGACAATAAGTGGGCAACTTCCTCACCATTGCTTGTTCAGTCCTGAGGTGCTGCAGGCGCATTATACGAGCGGTCGTTAAGCTAGAAAAGTTGAAAATGTTGAGACACATTAGGACAGCAGGTTTCTTTTTCAACTTCATTTTGTGGACACAAGTTGCGAACGTTTCTTCAGACAAGCCGTGTAAGAATATTATACTAGAGTCTCCACATACAGATGGCAGTTTTTGACAATGAACAATAAAAGACGTGTTTCTGTTTTATTCAATTCGTGTTCATGTCATTTTTCTTTCGTCCAGCCTCCTCGTATACAGGTTGATTATGCATTTCGTCTTCTTGCAGGTGCCCGTTTTGTCTTCCCAACGGTCTCAGATTCAGTGGTGACAGTGCAAGAAAACACCACCTTTACCCTTCCCTTCATGCTCAACACTACAGGCTGTGGCAGCCTACCGGACTACTACCAAATCACTGTCTCTAAGAGGGACAGCACGAAACCCTTACTTGGAGATCTCTGTAGTATCAGACACATCAACGGACATTGCGTTCCGCTAGCTGATGACATCCCATGCAAGTGTCTGGAGGATGCAAAAGGGTCGTACGAGGTGCAGAAGACTGTGGACAAAACGGACGATGCTACGTGGCTATGGCTTATCGACACCGGACTGGCTGATGACAAGGAAATAATTGTTCATGTTGAGCGTAAGAAATTAATTTTCGATAGTCTAGCTCATTTTTCGAGATGTGTGTGTGTGTGTGTGTGTGTGTGTGTGTGTGTGTGTGTGTGTGTGTGTGATATTTCTTTTTTCGTCGTGAACTGCTCTTATATTCTACTTCGATGCGTCTTTTCGTAATAATTGTGTCGCTGTCCTTAGCTGCTCCCTTTTCAGCAAACTGATGTGACGCGTACACTACGTGTAAGAAAAAAAAATTCAACAACAACAGCAACATTTAGCGTAACTGCTGTGGAGGTTAAGATCAGAAGCATGATGACTGTGGCAACGATAACGTTCTTTGATTTTCCATGAAACAGATTCTGCAGAAATCACAGGGCTTGCAATCTCGGGTAAACAATACCCGCGTGTGCATGGACACCCACAAGTTTTCCTCGCACATCAGCCGGTCGAACTGGAATGCAGCTGGCTGAATGGCATTCGGCCTACAAAGGCGAGCATACTGGACAAGACGGGAACAACCCTGGCGTCTTCACTTCGCCCACAGGTTCGATACAGGTTTCCTGCTGTGGGCTGTCAGGACGCTGGTCTTATTCGCTGTGAAGCACCAGGGGCTAGTCACAACAAGTCCAAGATGCTGCTTGTTGGATGTGAGAAACCTCAGTTACAGTTTATTGGCTAATGAAGTTATTGAATCACATGCATTTTATTCTAACACGTTCACGTTTGGGTGGGTGCTTTTATTTCTCCGCAGCGAATGTGCTTCTGGCCTCGGAAGAATACTGTTTGTTCGTTTGAGATTCAGATAAATTCAAGTCGTACGCTCGATTTCTCAGTTAGCACTAGTAAAAAAAAATCCTTTAAATCAATGTCTTTCCTTGTAGGTCCCCCCACCTTCCCAAAGGAAGACAAAAGAAAGGAGACAGTGGTGGAGGGTCAAAGCCTGCACTTACAGTTTCCTGTCCGAACCCACACGAGGGACCTTCTGGACTGTAGGATCACAAAACCCAGTGCTGCCGTGGAAAATGGCGGAACTACTCAGACTTGCTCCAGGTCTGTATTTAGCAAATTCCACGATCTTTTTCAAAGTATTTGTGTGATGGTGTTGAGTAGAGTATGCAGGCAGGGAGACAAAACACAGCGGTCGCTATGACATGAGTTTTATTGCAACAGGAAACAAGCAACAAATGGCAGAGCGGGGAGCGGCGATCCGTGCAGTGACTCGCGGCAGGGCTGGCTGGCGACTGTGTAGTGAGGCGTAGCTCGCGGCTACTTATGCGCTCAGCGCGAGCCGCAAAGAAAGCAACAGCCGCTCGCAGCAGAAACAAGGGCTAGATGCTCGGGTAGCAGCGAAATCTGTGTTTGTTTACACACAGAAAACTAACAATAGCGGGCGTAATACAACAGCTAGAAACTTCAAACAAACTGCATTGAAAAGAGCGTGAAAAGTACTCTAAGATGGCATAAGTTTGGAACATTATCAATGTACAAAGAATTATCTATCGCCGATTGAAGAGCGTAAAGACAGGGACCACGCATTCGAAAAGTGGTGAAAATGGCAAAATACACCCGTTAAACTACAAAACAGCACTAAAAACAAAACATAACTAAAAAGTACAAACTCTTCCGAAACTACTATAGTTTAAATGATAACTTTAGGTTAAGTGACTGCGGAGATATTTAGCACTAAATGGACATAAACAAACACAACTAACTGACACGTGGCTATCGTGGATCCGCAACGCTTCACGCGTGCGGTAGCCTACAGGCGAACAAAGCCGGCGGCACACAGCTGGCCGGAGAACCTAGGGTAGTGGGCGAGAGGGTCCAAACCACTCGGCTACATCTGTAACTGCTTGTATGTTTTAAGTGATATCTATATGGAATTGAACTTGGTTTGTTGTTGTTGTTGTTTGTTTGTTTGTTTGTTTGTTTTTATAAACTGGTTGTAGTTATTAACTGATTTTTGTTATTAACTTCATAACAACTTTCGAATGAATTCGCACTTGCTTTAAGGGACATTTTATATCCGTATCTGACCCCCCACCCCCAACTCCCACTCACTTCTTTTGTGCCACATTCCGTACATTTCATTCGCAGACAGACACTTTCGATTTCTTTTTAATGACAGTTATATATTTGTTTTGCAGTTTCTCTGCTCTGATTGGAATCCCGCCTGACCTGACGCTGACTTTTCGGCTGGACAATGTGAGGAAAGAGGAGGAGGGACAGTGGCGGCTGGAACTCACCAATGATGTGGGAACTGACTATACTGACTTCTACCTGGAAGTGACTGACCGTACGTTTTACCACCGGAGGCCGGTGACCTTACATTTTTCACATGTGACTGCAATAAACAAAATATACAACTGGACAAAGTTCCGTAAGCTGTGAATCAACTTGTTTTGTTCTGCACAATGAAATAAATTCGTTCCTTTCAGAAACTGACGGCGGAGCCAGCCCAAGCAAAGACAAAGACAGACAAACTGACAACCCGCGGCCTGATCGTCCCACACAAGAGGACGACAAAATTTCCGGGAGAGGTGATAATGACACAGACGAAGATGCAGATGTGGACACAAGCACCACAAGCGTCCTCGTCGGGTCCATTGTTCCTTTGGTTATCATCGTCGTCATCGTGGTCGTCATTTTTGCTACAGTCATCTATAGAAGACGAGGTACGTTTGAAGTAAAACTGATATGTGATATTTGTTGTTGTTTTCGATGCCGTATTTTGCGCTTCTAATGCCTGAATGGCAGCTGTATGTTATGTACGTTGATACTCGAGCAGTTCTTTCAATCGGAAGTGTGTGAAAGACAGAATATGGGACTGTAGACATTTTCCATTCATACACTTTTTATATCATTATTTATTTTTTACACATTATAGTTTTTGAAATCTCATAATTTTTGCTGATTGAAGGAGGGTGGGGTGTGTGTTTGGGAGTTTAACGTCCTTTTCCACCACGTATGGGTGATATCAAAGACGGGGCAACGAGAAAAGGCCAGTACAAATATTTGGCCCCAGCCGGGATTCGAACTCATGACCCGAGCATTGGAAGTCCAACGCTCTACCATTCGGCCACCCTGGCTCCCCGCTGATTGAAGGAAGTGATTTTGTTATTGTTTTAGGGAAAGTTATGTATTTTGTGGCATCGCTTCAAAAACGCTCCGTAAAACTGCAGAGTCTATCAGTACATTACCTTACCCCCCAAAGTACTGCTTTTAGCAAAATAGAGATATTTTGTGATTCTGAGTTAGGGAAAAATCTGTTATTGTTCATTTCTCGACGTCTTTTTGACGGTATTTGTACGGTTAGCTAATACTTCTATCTGGTTTTCGTTACAAGAGTTTAATTCATTTACTTTAATCACTTCATATAATTTAAGACCTGATTGTTCTTCTTAGTCACTTGTAAATATTTCCTTCAGAAAGGTTGCATGACCCAGAGAGTGAAAGTTGCTAATACACTGGAACAATTAAGTTCCCCCTCTTCCTCTTACCCCAGATATCACTGACTCTTTGTTTTAGGTTTGTAACTTCCTAGAGAAAGTAGGCAAAACATGCACATACATTCAAGCTAGAAGGTCATGTTGCAACATCTTCCTCGTTATATTGTATTGGTGTGCGTCTAGTCCTGTGTAAATCTCGCAAAGAATTAAATCATACTACTACTACTACTACTACCACTACTACTACTACTGTGTATGGTGTGGGTGCTTTACCCATTTTCTCGGACTGACCTTAAACGCCGCGAGCTGAGCCCAACACGTGACTCACACGCATTCTCTCCCATGCTGTTCAAATCTATATAAACTATGTATACCCTATACTACAACAACAACAACAACAACAACAGCAAAAGAAACAAACAAATAATCAAACAAACAGCAATCGAAACACTTCGGCTAATGTCAACAGTTGTATCTATACCTTGTCGTCCATGCTTAGCCCTGCGTTAAAAACAACAACAACAACAACAACAAAAACCCAACGAGCAAGGCTTTGAGAACCTAAAAATTAACATGGAGAACATACAGTTGACAGTCTGGTCTGAGTTTCCTCCCCTGCATGGGGCGACGAATTTGGTCCACAATCTGCGTAGCGGAATTCCTGATGGTCTTCACGGACTACCTCCCATACACTGATCATGTTTGCTACCAAAACCACACTCACCAACAATCAATGAAACAAAAAGAATGCCGTTTTTTTTAATTATTTATTTCATTTTCACTTTTTGTTTACATGGAATTTCTTCATAAACGTGTGATTCTGCTTCATATCCGACTAAATAAGAGTCAACCAGTTGGTGCATGCCTTCTATGCTACAACATAACAAGATGGCCACCAGCCCAATATGTTGTTTCCATTTGATCACCTGCTAAGCTTATCGTCACGGTCGTTCTTTTGTAATGCCATGTATCCACACACACACACACACACACACACACACACACACACACACACACACACACACACACACACACTCTCTCTCTCTCTCTCTGAATGGAAACAACTGACCGGGCTGTCACACCAATCTTGTTTTTGGAAGAGAGACGTCAAGTTGTATTCTTTGAAATCTATGACGTTTTTGCTCACTGGGGATGACGCATAATACATTTGGCGTAATAACTTTGATACAGTTCTTGCAATGAAAGCAGGCCCATGAAAATTGAAGTGTTGCTGCTGCGTGCGCAGTGTAAAGATCGAATTAATACCGACCCAATATGTTTAACAGACAAGTCTGCGCGGCGAACGTTTTCTAACTATGTGTTATGTCAGACATACGCACGCGCGCGCACACACACTCACACGCACGCACGCACGCGCACACGCACATACACACACAGACTCGCGCGAGCCGCGTTTGTGCTCCATTGAGACCTATGTGGTGTCCTCTCACTCTACTATGCTATTGAGTGAGAGTCAGTGGGAAAAACAAAGCACACTACATCAATGAAACTCCCGCTTTCCCCGTCTACACATAGAGAACGTCCAAAAAGTGGCGACACATCCCCAAGAAATGCCAGTATCACGTCAATCAAACATGACGTCGGAAAAATGACGCCGCTGATACTGCCTTTTGCGTCAGTGCGCGCGTGCCTTTTCTGCGATGGATCTGACCTGTTCAGTACGTAAGCAGCCCTGCACAGCGTTCTGGGTTCTTCTTCTTTCATGAATTTGTTCTCCGTGCATATTCTGTTCATAAAGTATTGGAGTTGTATTCTGTTATATCCCGTGTCTTCTCTGCGATTGCACGAAGATGGCGACATAGTAGAAGTAAAATCAAAGACATTACATTACCAAGATGCGCCACTCACTATATAACGAGTGACGTCCGCCAAGTGGGTTGCGTCCCTTCGGTCTGTCAGGGATACCGCGGGTAATAATATGTCTTTGCAATAGCGCCGTACGTGTGTTGTCGCTCACTGTGACGCAATTACAGCCGATATAATCGGTGTAAATTTGTTCACTAGGGTTCTGGGGGTGGGGTGGGGGTGCATTTTCAGGTTTTAGTTTATGTGCTTTCTCTATCATTGTCTTTTGTCTCTTGGATGTTACTGATCTGTGACTGATCAACATCGTTTTGTGCTGTTGTGATCACTGATGTGGCGGTGAAATTTTGGTTTTGTATCAAGGTTGTTTCCGTCTTACCCTGTTTGACAGGTCATAAAAATTATTTCACCAAGTGTGTCCCACATCTGACGAATAATGCAGGTATTCTTTGTTTTTGTTTTGATATTCCCTGTCTACATGAGTATACTTGAACATGTGCGTGCCCAAATTCACACACAGGGATTCACAAACATTACGTGCAGTACGAACACTGACATGGGGAGAGTGACAGAAAGACAAAGAAGGTGAGGGATACATAAAACAGTAAAACTGAAACAAGAGTGGATACAACCTACTTTGTCATGAAATCTCCGACAGAACCATGTCAAGTGTGAAAACAACAGAAAACCTCATCTGCTTTTATGGCAACATTATTTTCAACCTTCTCTCAAGTACCCAATGAAGTCATGAAATCTCTGACTGAACCGTTTCAAAACAGCAGAAAACCTCTGCTTTTATGACATTATTTTCAACCTTGACCCATCAAAGGCGCTGTATTTCATGTACGAAGATCCAGCCGTCTGCAGTTTTCTACCCATCGACTGCACCTGAAGTACAATATATACGCCCGTTAATGTTGATATATGGCCCATTAATGCCTAGTGGCCCCGCCACGATGACCCATGCAAACAGCGTGGGTCTCAGTCACAGAGCCACTAAGCACTAAAAGGATCATCTACACACACACACACACACACACACACACACACACAGAGAGAGAGAGAGAGAGAGAGAGAGAGAGAGAGAGAGCGTCTTGGTTGACGATCTATCGATCCATACTATATAATATCTGTCTGTCTGTTGGACTATGATGATCAACCATCACAGGATGAAGTGCCGAATAGCACCTAACGTGTTTCCTGGGGATTCACACCCTATTCCGCACGAGGAAATCAAACAGGATCTAGTGACGGTTCGAAAAGTGATTCACTTTAAAAGTGTTTGCTGTATACTGTATAATTATCGTCGGATAGCACTCACACACACCCACACACAAAATAAAAATGGAACAAACACTTCACCCTTTAAAGTCCAACCCTATTTCAATCCACAAATGTAAGTACATCGTTTGGATAATTTAATGAAGAAGGCGGCTGTTTCTTTACCCCGCCGATCACTTTAGATCTAGAGGAAAGAAACCAGGCTACTTCAGTCTTCAATTTCTAACCTAAAAATGCTGAAATAATGGACAGAAACTTACCTTTCTTCATCTCTTGGGAAACGAAAAAATGACATTCCTTGACAATCGCTCTTGTATCGCGCATTCGAACAGTTAATCGCGCTGCAGGCGTCACCACCCCAGTGCAGTTTCTTGCTTGTGGCCATTGTGACGAGTGGCGTTATCCCTGATCAAGCGAAGGGACGTCACTCCGTCAGCGGTCCCGCAAAAACGTCGTGAGTGGAACATCTTGGTAATGTAATGTCTTTGGTAAAATACACCACGTCTCCAAACAGAGGAATTCGGAAAGAAAGTGGCGAGACACCCCCAAGAAAAAACAGCATCACGTCAATCAAACACGACGCACTTACTTTAAGTCAGTGCGCGTGCGTCTCTTCTTCGATGTTTGTGAGGCGTGTGGCTTGTAGAGGAAATGTGCTGTGAGTACAAATTTTCGGGTCAACTGACGATAACGGCTGCAGTGAATTTTTCTAATTTTTTTTTTTATTTTTTATGGCACCCCAGGTTCATTATCTATGTATAGTAGGAGCGATTTTGAGATCTAAAGTGTGTTCACCAGCACTTCCATCAGGTACGGCTTACGCCAAAAGTATAAAAGCGACAACCTCCAAAATTCACTTAGTTGAGAGTCCGTATTCATGCTATCTATGTCCAAAAAATGGAGTGGTTTAGGTAAATATTACGCCTTTAAACGCCAGAAAGCCACTTATTCTGAAAAGGGCGATAACTCGCAAATCATTTGTGCAATCGTACCTGGATCGGGCCTTCTATTCAACAATCTTGATTCATTTAGAAACCTCAAATTTGAAATCGATCGGTTCAGTATTTTCGGAGAAATAGGCATCTGAACTGGGTTCACATGCAATGTCAACTCAGGCTCGGTTTACATGAAAACTATAAGAGCGACCATTTTCTAGTAGTGACTCTGTTCAGCGTCTGTATTCAAGCTATCTACTGCCAAAAAAGTGAGTGATTTAAATAAATATTACGCCTGTACACGAAAGACAACCAACTTGTCTCAAAAGGGCGATAACTCCCAAATCACTTAAGCAATCATCACACGCTTGAATCGTCTAATGTAACATTTTGATATATTTGGACACCCCCAAACTTGAAGCCATTCGGTTGAGTATTTTCGAAGAAACGGGCCTGGACACAATTCACACACACACATACACACAGACGGCACTCACTGAGGAGGAGAAGTGCGTTCGGTGGACCATACATGTCAGCATCGATGACGCCTGTTTTCTTACGTCATTGTCAGAGTTACACTTGCAAAATCGTCTCTGCGGGAGATCGGCAGTGACGTGCGTTTGTACCACAGATGCTTGCCTATGAACGTGGAAATTTTAGCCCGTCCTATGATGTTGTTTCCATTACTATGGAAACAACATAAAAACACAATCAATGGTATCGAACAGATCAGAAGTTTTCCATGTTAAACCTAAAGTTAAGTGTGTTTACACAGTATTCATTTATTTTACATAGTAAAAATCAAACTAATGTAAAGTTTTGTTCATGAAAAAGATACAAAATAATGTCTGTGTGTCTGTGAAAACGCACATCAGAGACAATACACCTGAGGTCCCTAACAACAGCAACATGGTGTCTGGAAGGGACATTACCAAAGTGCGTCTGGTCTTTCACAGCAGCTTCCAAAAATCGTCTTCATTGGTGATCTTCAATTATCAGGAACTCATAATGACAATCAGTGTGAGAGTGCTAGAACAAGACCAGATTTCTGCAAACACTAAAACCACGCCAACAACACGACAGGCAAAAGAAGCGTGTTTCAGTGTTCAGGGCTCGCGTGTAAAAGTCGGGGTTAGGGAGTTTAGCCCCGGGTTAGAGTCTAACCTCGAACTAAACTAGCTCTAGGGTTAAATTTTCTGATGTTTTTTTTTTTTTTTTTTTAATCAGGAAGAGGGTCCATTCCAGCAAGGTGCCTATGCCGTTAAAGAAGGATTTTTGTCTTTCTTTCTTCGCTTCATTTTTTATTTACGTTTGTTTTGGGATTTCCCGTGTCCTAGTGTGGGTTAGGTCCGTAGCCGCGGGTTCAATTAACCTCGAGTTTCACATACGGGCCCTGGTCTTTACATAATAATAGGACCAAATTCCTTCTTGATAACTGATGATATTCACCAGTTATGCAGGTCTCTCTATAGCAATTACTCAAAAGACAACCTGCTGACCCTCTGGCTGACTCGTTCAAACAGTCGGCTCCCCATTCTGAAAATCTGGAAGGACTGGGGCCGGAAGGGTTGGAAGGTGTGTGTGAGATCTGACTGATCGCGACTGGTGCTGCCCTCTAGTTCCTCAGCTGCGTCTGATCGTGAGCGCATCGTGAAAGACGGTTGACCATCCAGATCGTCTGAAACATATAGGAACTGATGTAGTAATCTGATGTCACACGCCACATAGTGGTTGTAACGCTGGTTGTTTGGTAGGGGTTATGGGTGTAAGGTTCTATTCCACAAGAGAAAAAAAAATCTCAAAGAGAGGCAACGAAGATACATGGTTTGAACTGACGACCCTAGTATTAGAAGTCCATCGCTCTACCAGGACGTCTATCCCAGTTATATTATTACTATTATCATTTTTGTTGTTGTTGTTGTTGTTATCCAGCTCATATTCCGATATCTTGGTGTCTTTTATACAATCAAAATCATGCTACTCGTCCAGTTAGTCCGGGCAATCTCTTTTTAAAACCTTGTTTTGTTTTCAACTGGTGAACGGAGAACATGAAGTGGGTGACATACGAGTATAACAAGACTAGAAGCCACATGTTTACCGTCTTCGTCATGTTCTCGGTAATGTCGTCTGCGACGTGTCTCTTCCGATGTACTCAGGCCAAACATGGCGTCCTCCTCTCGTCTCCCAAGAACGTCACGGCTGAATCGTTCTCGTGAACCTGTCAAGCGTTATAACATTTGTTATTATTGTATTTCATATAGTGGGATGGGCTCTCATCGAAGCGAATCAAAGAGTGATTTGGGGCATATGGAGATATTGGTATCACTGAAAGGTGCAGAAAGTAAGCTTTCTTTTGGTGTAAACATCATCTTTGCAGCATGATGTAGGCCTGAGATATGTTTTGTTGAAAACTTGCAGTTGAAAAGCGGCCATGGTGAGGAAATGGCTGCTGAAGCGTGACTTGGGAGTCATGCCAATTTTATTATGGCGTGGTTGTATTATATCCTCGTTTTTAACCTGCTCATAAGCTACACCCAGCCTTTCAGCCAAACATTCTCAGTAGTTGTATTAGAAAAATAAAAACACAAAAAAATGTCAAAGTCGTTAGATTTGAACAACCACCACTTTTTTTTCAAATTTCCCAAACGTGCCTTGGCGATTTCGGTCCCCTTTTGTTGGAGCCCTTCGCAAATGTGATGTCGTTTCCTGTTCATACCTTAATGCTTCTTTTGTTGGTGATGTCTTATTATGTCGTGCGTAAAATATTGTCTGATACAATGCAAATGCTTTTTTAAAGAAGTGATACTTGGGTGACACAAAATGCATGGCCCTGCTGTTTCTTCAGGGCATGGAGGCGTTTTCACATTTCCCTGCGTGTTCGGCTTAAATATGTACGGTCATCTGGAGAAACTACCTACGCGCCTATCTAATTCATGTCGCTTAGCCTCTCTTACCAGATACATGTAACGGGAAGTCTGTTCTGATGTCCTTCAGTGCATGTGTGCGGAAATATTCTTGTTGTGAATAAAGGAACATTAAGAAATTAAACTGAAATATTATGCTGAATGTCATCTTGGCAGATGTAAGCTACAAAATGTAGGTGACTGTTAAACCGGAATATGACTTTCAGCGAAAGTAGATCACGGAAACATTTACGTAGCATACATGAGCTACTTCGGGGTTTTAACTTTTCCTGAGAAATGTAGGCTTTTCCTTATACGTGTATTTCTTCCTCATGACTTTACATTTGTAAACCTTTCGTTGTGCATTTATTGATTTAACCTTTATTTGTTTTGAAAAGACAAGAAAAGAAAATAAGACCAGACACAACAATCCTTCCTGACACGTTTATTACTTCTGCAGAAGCACCTTGAGACCAAACACCTCCATATACATCAAACACAAACTTTTTTTCTGAGAGATTTGGCTAACCGCATTTGTGCCGGGGAAGGAAGTGGGAATCTGCGAAATGAGATGAAGCTATTCCAAAGGAAGGGATGAAATCTTGACCTAACTGAACTGAACAAACCATTGCAATCCGGTCTATACATTTTAAAGTAAATTCACTCATCTGAGGGGTTGACGAAAGAGCAGAGTTTTTGCCGAGCGTAGAAATACCACTGTGGGCGTTAAAACCAAGCCTTTCCAAATAAAACGAACATCTGCAATTTTTCAGCATCTGTATCTCGGGCCTACAGAGAAATGCCACTCTGGACATTGAAACCAATCTTTCCAAATACATGTACAATTATTCCTTGTCTGCAGACCTGACCAGGGCAGAAGTCCCCTCAGTAACAAAGAACAAACTGCCCATTATATCCATTTCAATGAGCCACGTGCCAATGTTACCTTTCCTCTTACAGGCCACGACGATACAGACGCAGATGATGATGGCGACGACAGTTCCAGCAGACGCCACGATGACGATCTCTCGAAACTTGAATTTTCCTGATTTTGACTTGGTTTTCTTGGCTTTCGTTAAAGAAAGGAAAAAAGTAACACTAAAATTAATAACCTTTAGCCTTACCACAGATAATGTTGCATAACTATAACTATTTTCAAAACCTCTAAGTCTTGAGAAAAAACAAACAAACAAATAATCAAACAAAAAAGCGTAGAAACATAAGTTTCGGTACAACCAACAGCTGACTCGTTTAGTGCCAAATGCTGTTTGTACTTGCAAACTCGTTGACTGAACATTAATTAGCACAACAGTACAACAAAATAAATTAAAACAAGCCACCTTTGAAGCTTTAAAAAATCACATCTTCGCGTTTGCGCATACGTCATGAAACAAGCGTTTACACACCAACATCAAATTCCGTTTCAGTGTCACGTATCTCGTTTCCTTCTAGTAAAAGGTAGGTCCAAGTTTACCTTCTGGTTTAAGTATGTAGAAATCCACGTGACCAGTGCCAACATCATTGGTGAGTTCCAGCCGCCATTTTCCAAACTCGTTGTCGGTCACATTGTCCAGCCGGACAGTCAGCGTCAGGTCAGGCGGGGTCCCGGTCAGGTTGCAAAAGCTGCAGACAATTTGGAAATCAGAAACAGACTTGGAACACAGGTTAAAAAAATGGCGTGCAAGATAATCTACGGAAAAGAAGGGGGAAAAGGGGGGGAAAAAAGGAGAGAGAGAGAGAGAGAGAGAGAGAGAGAGAGAGAGATTTTACACACACACACACACACACACACACACACACACACACACACACACACACACACACACACACACACACTCGTATACACAAGTCATAAGTCACAAAACAGAGTATTTCTGGATCCACCAATACGCCAAAAACATAGATCGTAAACGTCAAGGCAAAAAAAAAAAAAAATGCGTCATGATAAAAAGCAAACAAATGCTGACTTGCCTCCATCCAGTCGCGTTTAAGGAAGATGAGTTGTCGCTTTGCCGAGATCCAAAACCAGACGAGTCAGAATCTAGTGGAAACTGTAGCAGCTGACAGTCGGTTGCATCAGCTGTGTGCATCCGAACCTGGAAGTCCATGTGTAGTGGGTTCCCTACATCTGCCGTCTTGTTTGTTCCATCGCCAGTTTCAAACTCTGGAGGACCTACACATCATGATATAATGACCTTGTGGAGTCTGAAGTGTCATCCAAGTTTTACTTTTCAGTGGCAACTCGACACCCCCCCCCCACCCCCCCCCCCAACCCAACACACACACACACACACACACACACACACACACACACACACACACACACACCTCCCTCTCTCTCTGTCTCACACACACACACACACACACACACACAAACACACACACACACACACACACACACACACACACACACATCACCAAACAAACGGATAAATTTTAAAGAAATGAGTAACTCACATCTGACCAGCAGTGTCGCTGTTTTGTTGTGACTAGCCCCTGGTGCCTCACAGCGAATGAGGCCAGCGTCCTGACAGCCCACAGCAGGAAACCTGTATCGTATCTGATCACCACTATAGACGACTCTTTCCCTCGGCATCTCTTCCCCGTGTCTGTCCAACAGACGAGCTGTTGATGGTGGGTTGCCGTCCTCCCACACACAGACAACATCTACTGTGGACTCTGGTTGAACGACGTGTGAATCGTTCTTACTGTCTGTTGGCTGAATGGTCAGGTTGTGAATCGTTGAGGGATCTGAAGACAAAGGATTCAGGAAAGTAACAAATGAGAGCCAAGAGTCCAACTAGAACTGTGAGGACAAACGAGACAACCCAACGTTTCTCTCCTTTAGGGATAGACATACACAGGAGACAACGCAGGCATTTTAAAATTGCAGATGACAATGATGATGATGATTGACAGGAGAGAGAGAGAGAGAGAGAGAGAGAGAGAGAGAGACTCACAGATAATGTTGAAAGCGAGTTCCTTGTCCATCACTACTCTCTTGTCCTCCCTGTCAACTGCAGTCCACAGCCACAAGTTCTTGTCCGACCTGTCAACTGTTTTCTTCATCCGGTACATATCATTTTCCGGCATACACCCACAGCCGTTT
The DNA here is from genome assembly GCA_018292915.2 of Batillaria attramentaria. NCBI lineage: Eukaryota > Metazoa > Mollusca > Gastropoda > Batillariidae > Batillaria > Batillaria attramentaria. The sequence goes on from JACVVK020000364.1 coordinate 502,915, forward strand.
TCATGAGGAGGCCTACGGCAGTATCCCTTCACCTGTCTGATGCTGCAGTACACTCCAAACTCACTCCTGTCTTTGTCTTTGATCTCTTGAATGGTAATTTTAAAGTCATCGGGCAAGGAACAGTTCACGCTGCTGACTTTGAAGGGAAGCTCGACTGTTGTGTTTTCTTTTGCTGTTAGCACAGAGTTGTTCAGCGTTGGGAACTCGAACACAGCACCTGAAGAAAAACATTCCACTATATATATAATAATGAACCCGAAGAAGCAAAATAAAAGGACAAAACAAGCAAGCATCGTAAAGTTCAACATTCTGCGCTATATTACCTTGCAGTCCAGTAGAACGTATTATATGTGCTATTTCTTCATTTACATTACATATAGTGGCCGTAGCAGCTGCGATTCTGTCATAATACATAGTTTTGCTACTTCTCTCATTAGCCACGCTGGCTCCACAATTTAAATAATTCTAGAGTAACGTACATGGAGTCCCTGTGCAACCCTGTAGAAATATCAGCAGCAGGCAACAAAATGGTGTTTCACAAAACAACGCCATCTTGTTCACACGGAAGAAGAGACTGGACACAAAGGATATCATTTTGTGCGTAAGCCTTGTGGTCGCTGGTTCAGCGCGCGCGTTGTGTTTCCTCAAATTTTCTTCCGTCTCTCTCTCTCTCTCTCTGTTTCAACACACACACACACACACACACACACACACACACACACACACACACACACACGGTGCATATTACCGGTCTCTGACAATGTAGAAAAACACGCGAAGAGCAGTGTTCGCACACATTTTTATAGTTCACAAATAGTAACACCAAATTATTCCATTATGGTACATCATATCCCCCCCCCCCACCACGCCACACACACACACACACACACACACACACACACACACACACACACACACACATCAATATCAATAAATACACAAGATTTTTTGACAATTTATTTTACAAAAAAAAACATACAAAATGATTCGATGCACAAAACATTGTAAACAGACAAAATAATTATGAACATTAATGATAGAACTTTTACTAAAAGACAAAAGTAATACAAGGTCTTAATATAAGACATTTGAATGCAAACGCAAAACTCAGAAATAGTATCAGCAAGGACTGAATGTGACTGAATTTTACATAGAAAATACTGCATTTCCCTCACAGGCCTGTGTCACAGTTAGACATAAACTTCCGTGTACGACAAGCATCTAGCTATGAACTAGTTCTTACAGGGAAAAAGATAGATGCAAAGTAACTCAAAAGTGTGTGTGTGTGTGTGTGGAGGTGGGGGGCGGAGGGGCGGTCCTATCAATATGACAGGAAGTACTATTAACGAATAATGAGAAATAAAACTTCTTGCAGACGTCCAAGGCGATTAACGTGAATCAATTATGTGTCTGCCGTGGTTAACTTGTAATTACAAAACGGAAAACTAATAAACACTCACGTAAACAAAAACGGTCGACCAAACAAACTCTGAGTAAATAAAGTCAATAGACAATCATAAAAAAATCATTTGATTCCTGGTTTGTTTGGTGTTTTGTACAGATGCCTGTGTAATTCTTCAGGAAGCCGAGACAGTCTAGGGAAACAGCTTTGGACTGCCAATGCTATGGTCATGAGTTCGAATCCCGCCTGGGGACAAATATTTTTGGTGGGCTTTTCCTCCTTAAGTGGTGAAGTATGACGTTAAACTCTCAAACACCCATCCACCGGGTTTAATTCTTCCCGTCTGTTTCTGACGAGGAGTCTTCTGACCCTCTGTGCCAGGTTACTGTACACGTGACGTAGTGGTTCATACAGAGGGTTGAGTGGACCATAGTCAGGCTGGGTTGGACGCTCGTACACTTGTGGCGCTGCTTGTACTGGATGAAGGTAATCATCGGGAAGTCCTCCTGGTGACAAAAACAATGACGACTTTGACGTGCAATCCATGTTCATGACACTGAGAAACTTGCTATCATGCTGGTGAATACTGACAATTACGTTTACCCGAAAGGACTAATCATATTAAAAAAATGTTTCCAAATGCAAGAAACATTAAATGGGAGATTCAGCACTACTTAAAAAAATTAAAAAGCAGGATCTAGCACTACCTTTTGTTCGGACTATAACCATAGGTTTATTGTGGTTTAGGTAGACCACCCCCCCCCCCCCCCCCCCCCCCGGAAGACCCTCTGACGGTGCTGATCCGATGAGTACCTTGTTCTGCCTCAGGTAACACGCAATCAATGTCCCAATATGCGTTCGAGTCCCGGCTTCCTGACGACCTGCGTCTCTCGTCCATGTTTGGTGATCCAGCCACTGGTACAGCAGGCAGAGGTCGATCTTCGTTACCTGGTTGTCTGGCATCCAGTCGATCAAGTTCCATGGGTACACTGCTATTGTGTGTACCGCCTTAGAACATAAAGCACAAGTTTTGATTGCTTGATATTATTTAATGATATAAAATACACGTTATCATTTGCAAGATGCTAAATATGTTCGATGTATCCGAAGTCGTTTTTCTTCTCATTTAGTCAGCACAGTTATACTTGTTTTGCTTTGGTAACAACACATTGCAACGTACAGAATGCCTGTACTTAGACAAAACTCTTTTTTGCATCTTTTCAATGTCCATTTCACCTCAAGAAACCCGTTTCGTATACATCTAGAAAGAAAATGCACAGAAACGGTTTCTATAATAACGTACAAGAAAACAAACTAATATCATGTTTCAATTTCATAATTTCATTATACATAATGAGCCAATGGCTGTTACCTGTTGTCCTACAGACCGCCACCTTGCACACGCAAATAATAACGACGACAATGACGACAGTTCCAACAGATGCAAAGATGGCGACATCACGGATCTTTATCTTCCCGGGTTCTGCCTTGTGCTTGGGGCTTTTTTTGTCTGTTCATTGAAAACAAAATAGCAAATTTAAAGACTCAACGACAGTAAACTGTACATCAGATACATGTGTTCAGCGTTACTGTTTTCTTTCTTTTTTCGATCAGGTCTTATTTGCAATGATCTGAAGAGTGGTGTAATATAAACTGGGACTGGTACTTAGTTTTCACTTCAGCACAATTGGCTCTCTCTCTCTCTCTCTCTCTCTCTCTCTCTCTCTCTCTCTCTCTCTCTCTCTCTCTCTCTCTCTCTCTCTGTTTTGACAGTTTAGCTATCATATTTTCCAACCAAACTGCACCTCAGTTTCCGTTAAAAAGTAGCAGTTACCCTTTGGTTTAAGTATGTAGAAATCCACGTGTCCTGTTCCTTCATCATTCGTGAGTTCCAACCGCCATTGTCCAAACTCGTTCTCGGTCACATTGTCCAGCTGGACAGTGAGTGTCAGGTCAGGCGGGATCCCAGTCAGGTTGCAAAAGCTGCAGGCAATTTGAGAATGACAGTTACAACACACAGACAAGGAAATATACCTAGCTGATGATTAAATAGATCTATAGATGGATATAGCGAAATATCTGCCGAGAGAAGGACGTGCACTGAGTGGATTTACTCCCCAATCATAACATAACTTCATTCTGAGCAAGACCATTATCACACGCACCAGACTTAGACTAAAAGTGTAACAATTATGAATCTAGTTTTACTGCGAATCCAAGTCATGTGACGGTCACATGATGCCCGTAGGTGCAAGGAGCTACGTAATGTAATGGATTTTTTTTATATGATGACAGATTTGAATAAAAAGAAAACTTCATTGCGCTAGGTCAGTTTGTTATCTTTTGGCTGGAAATTCTTACGTGTTCATCAGAGTGTAGTACGTCATGCTCCACTGATATATGCGCATCAGCCGACAATCTGCCACATTAGTTGTGTGTGTCCGAACGTGGAATTCCATCTGAAGTGTATTCCCGACAGTTGCCGTCTTGTTTGTTCCGTCGCCACGTTCAAACTTTGGCGGACCTACACGTCAAAAGAAATTGTTCAGCTCACTTTGGTACCGATTCAAAACGACAAGATCACTCTGTTTTAATTACAACTACGATTTTCACAACTCCCTATCCTGAAATAGTCGCGCGCGCGCGCGCACTCACACACACACACACACACACACACACACACACACACACACACACACACACACACACACACACACACACACACCACAAAAAGGTGGAGAACTAGACAGAGTATAAAACATGGCAACATCGTAAATGTTTAATCTTCAAATATTAACTCACATCTGACTAGCAGTGTGGCTGTTTTGTTGTGACTAGCCCCTGGTGCCTCACAACGGATGAGGCCAGCGTCCTGACAGCCCACAGCAGGAAACCTGTATCGGATCTCCCCAGACCAAGGGCTGGCATTCAGCACTTCCCCGTGTCTGTCCAACAGACGGGCGGTGACAGGAGGGTTGCCGTTCTCCCACAAGCAGACGACATCCAAAAAAGTGTCTGGTTCAGTGACCAGCTGATCTTCGTCATGCGTTTCTCCGTTAAATACAAGATTTTGAACTTCTGCAGGGTCTGTGAACAATAAGAAGAAAAAGAAGGCGGCTGAGAAGTTGAAGATGCAGAAGAGAAAGAATTCAGACAGACAGGCAGAGAGGGGGTTTACTGTTCTCTCTAGCTTGTAGACGCCTCTTTCCAGCCCACCACAACGACATCCGATCTTGACCAAAGGAATGAGACAAACCCCGTTCATCTGACGGATGAGGCACACATCTGCACTTCTACCAGTTTCTCTGTTTGCTTTCCTCAACCTGATGGTTGTTTTGTCTGGTGTTTCACAGTCAGTAAAGTTCAGTCGGAAACTGAGATTGATTGTGGTGTTTTCCTGTGCAGTCACCACAGTCGTGTTAAGGTCTGGAAAATCGAAAACGCCTTTCTCTGCAAAAGAATAATACCCTTTAAAAATAAACGCGAAACGCCCAAACGGGTAAACAAGTTTTTAAAAAAAATAGATCAATACGTTTGAAACTGCCCATTAGAAAAGTATATAACTTCCAATTTCATGCAAAACAGTAACCCAAAAAGTAAACAGCAACAACAACGACAGTCTGTCTGTCTGTCTGTCTGTCTCTCTCTCTCTCTCTCTCTAAGTTAACTGAGCATGTACTAGTGTAAATTACATAATTCGAACCAGAAATGAGGCCTAAGTGTGTATTGAAAGGAAAAGAATACCACAAGATTCAAGTATGTAGAAATCCACGTGTCCTGTTCCGACATCGTTGGTGAGCTCCAGCCGCCATTGTCCAAACTCGTTATCAGTCACATTGTCCAGCCGGACAGTCAGCGTCAGGTCAGGCAGGGTCCCGGTCAGGTTGCAATAGCTACACAGAAATAAAGTTAGGCTTAGCGCTTGCAAAAAGTAGAAACACACACACACACACACACACACACACACACACACACACACACACACACACACGCGCGCGCGCGCGCGTCTTCAACAATATAAAACCAAGTAAGCCTGCTTCACAGAAACAAATTGGTTCTCTTACGTCGAGCCAGAGGAAGACAGCAACTTGTCCTTGTATGGAGAAACGAGACCTCCAGTGTCAGAGTTCGATTGTAGCTGCATCAGTTGACAATCTGTCATTTTCACTGTGTGAGTCCGCACATGAAACTGCTTCTCCAGTGAGTTCCCGGCGGCTGTCCTTGTTGTTCCACCGCCTGCTTCAAACTCTGGCGGACCTACAAATAGTTGAACTTTCTAACTTTCTAAAGCGTCACCGTATCAGTGTAGCTTTCACTATTGTGATCCCGAATTCAACTTTACCACCCCCACCCCCGAATATAATATTATATACTTAAAACAGCTTCTCCCTCTGAGGTCCCTCCCTGTGGAGTAATTTCCCGTTCACGTGTGAATTCACAACGTCGCTCCCCTTAGAGGTCTCATCAAGTATTTAGTTTCCTGCTCGGATCCATGAGCGTCCCTTCGTTTCGCGTACCCTGGACTGTTAGTGATGTACATGACTGTGGTCTCTAGTAAGCTAAACCGTTCTTAAAAATATGTTTGAGTTTTTTTTTCCATGCAAAAGATCTCTCTCTCTCTCTCTCTCTCTCTCTCTCTCTCTCTCTCTCTCTCTCTCTCTCTCTCTCTCTCTCTCTCCCTCCCCTCTGGGGTCAAATATTTGTGCTCGCTTTTTCATCGTTGCCTCATCTTTGATATCACCCGTAGGAGGCGGAAAAGGACCTTAAACCCTAAAACCCCCACCCCCACCCACCCTCTCTCTCTCTCTCTCTCAAACTTTGAGTTACTCACATCTGACCAACAGTGTCGCAGTTTTGTTGCGACTAGCTCCTGGTGCCTCACAGCGAATGAGACCAGCGTCCTGACAGCCCACAGCAGGAAACCTGTATCGTATCTGATCACCGCTATAGAAGACACTTTCCCTCGGCATCTCTTCCCCGTGTCTGTCCAACAGACGAGCTGTTGATGGTGGGTTGCCGTCCTCCCACACACAGACAACATCTACTGTGGAATCTGGCTGAGCTATGTGTGAGTTTTTCCGGTTGTCTCTTGGCTGAATGGTCAGGTTGTGAACCGCTGAGGGATCTGGAGACAAAGCAGGCAGAGAAAGTGATAAATGAGTGTCAGGAGCCCAAATAGATCAGACGAACGAGACAACCAACAAATCCCTTCTTTGGGGACAGACGAAGATAGGAGACAAAGAAGGCATTTCACAATTGCAGGAGATTAAAACGATAATGATTAAAACAACAGAGAGAGAGAGAGAGAGAGAGAATCAAGAATCAAGAAAACTTTATTTTCCAACGGTAGAGGTAGTTAACGTGAAACAGTCAATTTTCATACCTGCCGTTGCTATTTCTAGTAATATCTATCTAAACAGAAAATACACACACACAGGTAATGCAACAGGGAAAAAGCAAAATAGCAATAAAACCATAGGAAATGAAACTACACTCTAATAAGACAGGAACACTTTTTTTTTAAAGCGTGGTGAACAAACCAATTACAAGTAGGAACACATGTAGAAACAAGATGGCCACTGACCAGCCCAATATGTTGTTTCCATTTAATCACCTGCTGTCGTCACGGTCGTACTTTTGTAATGCCATGTATACGGGAGGACACACACACACACACACACACACACACACACACACACACACACACACACACACACACACACACTCTCTCTCTCTCTCTCTCTCTCTCTCTCTCTCAATGGAAACAACTGACCGGGCTTGACAGACCAATCTTGGTTTTGGAGGAGAGACGTCAAGTTGTTTTCTTTGAAATCTATGACGTTTTCCTCATTGGGATGACGCATAATACATTTGACGTAATAACTTTGACTCGGATACAATTCTTGCAATGAAAGCAGCCCCATGAAAATTGAAGTGTTGCTGCTGCGCAGTGTAAAGATCGAATTTATACCGGCTCAATGTGTTTAACAGACAAGTCTGCGCGGCGAACGTTTTTTCACTATGTGTTATGTCTGCTGCGCGCGCGCGCACACAGACACACACAGACATACGCGCGCGCGCACGCACGCACGCACGCACGCACGCACGCACGCACGCAGACTTGCGCGAGCCGCGTTTGTGCATGTGCTCCATTGAGACCTATGTGGTGTTCTCTCACTCTACTATGCTATTGAGTGAGAGTCAGTGGGAAAAACAAAGCTCACTACATCAATGAAACTCCCGCTTTCCCCGTCTACAAATAGAGAACTTCCGAAAAGTGACGACACACCCCCACGTCAATCAAACATGACGTCGGCAAACTGACGCTGATACAGTTTTGCGTCAGTGCGCGTGTGCCTTTTCTGCGATGTTTGTGAGGCGTGTGGCTTGTGTAAAGGAAATGTGCTTCGAGTACAAATTTTCGAGTCAACTGACGACAACGGCTGCAGTGAATTTTTCTAATTTTTTTTGTATATTTTTTATGGCACCCCAGGCTCATTATCTATGTATAGTAGGAGCGATTTTGAGATCTAAAGTGTGTTCACCAGCACTTTCATCAGGTACGGTTTACGCCAAAAGTACAAAAGCGACAACCTCCAAAATTCACTCAGTTAAGAGTCCGTATTCATGCTATCTATGTCCCAAACATGGAGTGGTTTAGGTAAATATTACGCCTTTAAACGCCAGAAAGCCACTTTTTTTGAAAAGGGCGATAACTCGCAAATCATGTGTGCAATCGTACCTGGATCGGGCCTTCTATTCAACAATCTTGATTCATTTAGAAACCCCAAATTTGAAATCGATCGGTTCAGTATTTTCGGAGAAATAGGCATCTGAACTGGGTTCACATGCAATGTCAACTCAGGCTCGGTTTACATGAAAACTATAAGAGCGACCATTTTCTAGTAGTGAGTCAATTCAGAGTCCGTATTCAAGCTATCTACTGCCAAACAATTGAGTGATTTAAATAAATATTACGCCTGTACACGAAAGACAACCAACTTGTCTCAAAAGGGCGATAACTCCCAAATCACTTAAGCAATCATCACACGCTTGAATCGTCTAATGTAACATTTTGATAAATTTGGATACCCCAAATTTGAAGCCATTCGGTTAAGTATCTTCGAAGAAACGGGCCCGGACACAATTCACACACGCACACACGCACACACGCACACACACACGCACACACATCCGCACAGACGGCACTCACTGAGGAGGAGAACTGCGTTCGGAACACCATACGCGTCAGCATCGATGACGCAAGTTTTCTTACGTCATTGTCAGAGTTACACTTGCATAATCGTCTCTGCGGGAGATCGGCAGTGACGTGCGTTTGTACCACAGATGCTTGCCTATGAACGTGGAAATTTTAGCCCGTCCTATTATGTTGTTTCCATTACTATGGAAACAACATAAAAACCATAGGAAATGAGACTACACTCTAATAAGACAGGAACATTTAAAAATCGTGATGAACATACCAATTGCAAGTAAGAATACATGTAGGAATAGGCGAGAATCAACTGTGGGAAGATTATAAATCATCGTGTGACATAAGATATGTGAAGAAAAGCACTTTGAATGAGAGAGAGAGAGAGAGGGGGGGGGGGGACTCACAGATGATATTGAAAGCGAGTTCCTTGTCCATCACTACTTTAGGATCTGCAGTCCAACGCCACAAGCTCTTGTCCGACCTGTCAACTGTTTTCTTCATCCGGTACATGTCGTTTTCCGGCATACACCCACAGCCGTTTTCATGAGGAGGCCTACGGCAGTAACCCTTCACCTGTCTGATGCTGCAGTACAATCCAAACTCACTCCTGTCTTTGTCTTTGATCTCTTGAATGGTAATTTTAAAGTCATCGGGCAAGGAACAGTTCACGCTGCTGACTTTGAAGGGAAGCTCGACTGTTGTGTTTTCTTTTGCTGTTAACACAGAGTTGTTCAGCGTTGGAAACTCGAACACAGCACCTGAAGAAAAACATTGCATCGTAAGAGGGGTGGGTGGGTGGGTGTTTGGGAGTTTAACGTCCTTTTCCACCACGTAGGGTGATATCAAAGACGGGGCAACGATGAAAGAGCCAGCACAAATATTTGGCCTCAGCCGTGATCGAACTCACGACCTGAACCGGCAAAATAAAAGAACAAAACAAGCAAGTATCGTAAAGGTCAACATTCTGCACTACATTACCTTGCAGTCCAGTAGAACGTATTTTATGCGCTTTTTCTTCATTTACATTACATATAGTGGCCGTAGCAGCTGCGATTCTGTCATAATACGTAGTTTTGCTGCTTCTCTCATTACCCACTCTGGCTCCACAACCTAAATAATGCTAGAGTAACGTACATGGAGTCCCTGTGCAACCCTGTAGAAATAGCAGCAGCAGCAGACAACAAAATGGTGTTTCACAAAACAACGCCATTTTGTTTACAGGGAAGAAGAGATTGAACGAAAGTGTGTTAGGCTTGTGGTCGCTGGTTCAGCACGCGCGTTGTGTTTGCTCAAATGTTCTCTCTCTCTCTCTCTCTCTCTCTCTCTCTCTCCCACACACACACACACACAGTGCTTATTTCTGCTTTCTAACAATGTAGAAAAACACGCAGAGGGCAGTTTTCCCTCATATGTTATTTTTATAGTTCACAAATACTAACACCAAATTATTCCGTACCTTCCCCCTCCACCCCCACCCCCCGCCACACACATACACACACACACACACACACACACACACACATACACACAAACACACACACACACACACACACACACACACACACACACATACACACACACACACTCACACACACACACACACACACACACACACACACACACACACACACATCAATAAATACACTTTTTTTTTACAATTGATTTTTTTAATGATTTGATCGATGCACAAAACATTGTAAACAGACAAAATAATTATGAACATTAATGATAGAACTTTTACTAAAAGACAAAAGTAATACAAGGTCTGAATCAATAAAATACAATCGAATGCAATCGCGAAACTCAGAAGTAGTATCAGCAAGGACTGAATGTAACCTAATTTTACATAGAAAATACTGCATTTCCCTCACAGGCCTGTGTCACAGTTAGACATAAACTTCCGTGTTCAAATCGTACACTTACGACAAGCATCTAGCTATGAACTAGCTCTTACAGGGAAAAAGATAGATGCAAAGTAACTCAAGTAGGGGGTCCCTATCAATATGACAGGAAGTACTATTAACGAATAATGAGAAATAAAACTTCTTGCAGACGTCCAAGGCGATTAACGTGAATCGGTTATGTGTCTGCCGTGGTTAACTTGTAATTACAAAACGGAAAACTAATAAACACTCACGTAAACAAAAAACGGTCGACCAAACAAACTCTGAGTAAATAAAAGTCAATAGACAATCATAAAAAAAATCATTTGATTCCTTGTTTGTTTGGTGTTTTGTACAGATGCCTGTGTGATTCTTCCGGAAGCCGAGAAGGTCTAGGGGTAGAGCTTTGGACTGCCAATGCTATGGTCGTGAGTTCGAATCCCGGCTGTGGACAAATATGTTTGATGATTTTTTTTTCCTCGGTCTTTGATATCACCCATAAGTGGTGGAAAAGGACGTTGGGTCCCCAAACACTCATTCACCCGGTGTAATTCTTCCCGTTTCAGTTTCTTACGAAGATTCTGCTGACCCTCTGTGCCAGGTTACCGTACACGTGGCGTAGTGGTTCATACAGAGGGTTGAGTGCAGCATAGTCAGGCTGGGCTGGACGCTCATACACGTTTGGCGCTGCTGGTACTGGTATGTACTCATTGGGAAGAGCGCCTGGAGACAAAAACAATGACGACAGTGACGTACGAATCATCTCCATGATAGTGTTTGTTTATCAGGAACTCGCTACATGCTAGTGAATACTGACAATTACGAAGTGTAGTCCCATTCAGAATTGTAAATGAACAAAAGGGAAAAAGGAAATGCGATACTCAATGAGAGCTACGCTGGTTTATCAGGAACTTGCTATCATGCTAGTGAAACTCTCTCGTTCCTCCGTAGTTTACTCCTAATCAGAATTGCTTGCAAATGTAAAATGGATCGCCATATTTGGAGCTTTGTAAAAATGTAAATAAAAGGCTGGATTTAGGATGACGATTTATTTGACTAAAACTAATAGTTTTGCGGCGGTACGGTTCATAAACGGGAAGAATTACACCGGGTGGATGAGTGTTTGGGGACCCAACGTCCTTTTCCACCACTTATGGGTGATATCAAAGACCGAGGAAAAAAATCATCAAACATATTCGTCCACAGCCGGGATTTCGTACTATCGAAATGACACGGTCGACTGGTCAGGAGACCATCTAACGGTTCTGATCCAATGAGTACCTTGTTCGGCCTCAGGTAACATGTAATTACCTCTCTCGTCATTGTTCAGTGATCCAGCCACTGGCACAACAGGCAGAAGTTGGTCTTCGTTTCTTGGTTGTTGGACTTCCAGTCGAGCAAGTTCAACTCGTACACTGCTATCGTGTGTATCGCCTTAGAATAAACACCACAATTTTGATTGCGTGATTTTAATAAGAGAGCTAAGTGTGTTCGAAAAGATCTCTAAACAGTTCAAAACTAAGCCCGAAATATCAAACTCAAACCTGAGGTAGTCTACGTGCCGTGCAGCCTGGCTTTTTCTTCCCAGTCAATGAACATAGTTTCACCTGTCTTGCATTGGTACGAGTTGACTTACAAACAGTGCCGATATGAAGCAAATTCTCACTCAACTTTTTAAATGTACTTCTAGGAAACCCGTTTCTCATAATTATACACAATGTACCAGACATTTGGTTACTATTATCCGGAAATATCAGCCTATTCTACCCATTTCAAGTAGACGCACATATAATAAGTCTAGGTACCAGTTTTCCTGCAGCCTGCCACGACATTGATGCAAATGATCAGAACGACGACGACGACAACTCCAAGAGACGACAAGATGGCGATGCTTTCGATCGGTATCTTGCGGGGTTCTACCTTGCCCTTGGGTCTTTCGTCGTCTGTTTCGTAAAAAAACAACATAGCAACCTTCAACTATATATACAAGTGTGTGTGTGTGTGTGTGTGTGTGTGTGTGTGTGTGTGTGTGTGTGTTATCAAGGGAACTTTAAAAGTTTCGTTTTGTACAAAATGTACACATTATATACCAACATTACGTTATATAAGAAATGTAAACATTATTCTTTCCACCAAACCGCATGTAAACTGCCAAAATGTGTGTATATAAAACAACAACAATAACAACATTAACAACAACAACAAACGTATGTTAGAACTATGTGTATATTGAAAAGAAACAATTGCCACCTCCTTCAACTATGTAGAAATCCAACTTCGCGTTTCCAACATCGTTGGTGAGTTCCAGCCGCCATTGTCCAAACTCGTTCTCAGTCACATTGTCCAGTCAGATTGCAAAAGCTGCAAAAAAAATTGGCAATAATAGTTGCAACAGGCAAAGCAACAACAAAAAAGTGATTAAATCGACTTTGACCCGAACAGGACATATTTCATGACTTTAGTGCAACACAACACGGACATATCTGCAGAGAGAGACGCCCATTACGCTGTTCTTTCCGACTCCGAGTATAACTATAAGCAGTCCTTCCTTCTGTCCGCATTTATCACAGTTACCTAGACAACGTGAAATGGAGAAATTGGTGACGTGATCATGAATGTAGTTTACCCGGAAACCAAGTCGCGTGATCTTGACCATCACATGATGCCTCAGCTTTTTCCGTGACTCTTTTGTTTGGGGGGGGGGGGGGGGGGCTCATTCAGCAGAAAATATAACCCCCATCCAATATACATTTTCATTAGGCTAGCTAACTAGGAAGTGGTTCCGACACTTTTGTAGCTGGGGTAATTTTGTAGCTTAGAATGTGTTTTTAAAATAGTCCACGTACGGTTTTGGTTGCTTCAGAATGATTACAATAACTTTCTTAAAACGTTAAGTGTGTAAATTTGGCTATGTCTGAATGCAAGTACTTGGTGTGTTGTAAAACATTTGCGTGTACACAGAATTATTCTAAAATACGGGGGGCCGGGATGGTCGAATGGTAGAGCGTTGGACCCTCAAAGCTCGGGTCGTGAGTTCGATTCTTGGCTGGGGCCAAATATTTGTGCTGGTCTTTTTCTCGTTGCACCGTCTTTGATATCACCCTGACGTGGTGGAAAAGGACGTTAGACTCCCAAACACCCACAACACCCTATTCTAACCTACACTTCTTTCTAACCGATCTATCGACAGAGGTGCAGTAAGCTACGTAATGTATTAAATTCGCATTTAATCGGCTGGCACGAACGTGAATACAAGAACCGTCCATAGCGTTAGGTAAGCTAGACTTTTTGTTGGATTCCTTACATGTTCTCCAAAGTGTTTTTTGCCGTGCTCCGTCGATATGTGCGCATCAGCCGACAATCTGCAAGATCAGCTGTGTGTGTCCGAACCCGAAACTCCATCTGCAGTGGGTTCCCGACAGTCGCCCTCTTAACTGTTTCATCTGCTGTTTCAAACTCTGGTGGACCTGCACGTTATAATAAACCTGTTCACGTTTTGAAGTTTTCAGGGACAAGAAACCAAATGTTTTGACAAGGGTTTTCATAACTAATTATCTTGAAAAAGTAGAAGTCACACACAAAGATGGATGCCTAGATAGAGTATAAAAGTCACAAATGTATGAAACTCTGAAATTTAGTACTGACTCACATCTGACCAGCAGCATGACTGTTTTGTTGTGACTAGCCCCTGGTGCCTCACAGCGAATGAGGCCAGCGTCCTGACAGCCCACAGCAGGAAACCTGTAATGAAGCAGCCCACTGTAGATGCTGCCTTCCATATCTACCCCGTGTCTGTCCAGCAGGCGGGCAGTGACAGGAGGGTTGCCGTTCTCCCAAAAGCAGACGACATGCAGAAAAGCACCCGGCTCAGTGACCAGTTCATCTGTATACTGCTCTTCTTGCATGATTGTCAGACTTTGAACTTTTGCAGGGTCTGAAAATAATACAAAACAAGAAGGAGAAGGAAAAATGAAGAAGGAGAAGAAAGAAGAAGAAGAAGATGGAGAAAAGGAAGAAAAAAAACTAGAAGAAGAAGAAGAAAAAAAAAACTAGAAGAAGAAAAAATAGAAAAAGAAGAAGAAAAGTAGAAGAAAAAGAAGAACTAAAAGAAAAAGAAGAGGGTGGGTGGGTCTTTGGGAGTTTAACGTCCTTTTCCACCACGTAAGGGTGATATCAAAGACGGGGCAACGAAAAAAAAAAAAATGCCAGCACAAAGAAGAAAAAGAAGAAGAAAAAAAACTACAAGAAAAGAGAAGACGAACTGGAAGAAAAAGAAGAAGAAAAACTAGAAGAAGAAGAAAAAAAAACTAGAAGAAGAAGAAGAAGAAAAACTAGAAGGAAAAGAAGAAGAAGAAGAAGAAAGAGAGAGAGAGAGAGAGAGAGAGAGAGAGAGCACTCACACATGATATTAAAGATGAGTTCCTTGTCCATCATTACATCAGAATCAGCAGTCCATCGCCATACTCTCTGGTCATTTCTGTCAACTCTCTTCTTCATCCTGTACAGCCCTGTCTCCGGCAGACACTCACATCCGTTCTCATTGGGTGGCCTACGACAAGAACCATTTTCCTGCCTGATACTACAGTACACCCCAAACGCACTCCTGTCTTTGGTACTGATCTCGTGAATGCCAATCTTGAAGCTGTCAGGTAAGGAACAGTTGTCGTGGGTGACCTTGAAAGAAAGCTTGACTGTCGAATTTTCTGTCGCTGTTAGCACAGAACTGTTCAGCGTAGGAAACTCGAATGTAGCACCTAAAGTAAACAATACCAGTTATAAATGAAAAGAACTTAAGAGGCAAAACTAAACAGACAAAAACAAGCTAGCATTGTAAAGTTCAACATTCGGGCGATATCACATTTATAAACCAATCAAACAATATAACTATGCGCTGTTTGTAATTTACAATACTTGTATTTATTTGTGGTTATATTAGGTGTGTATCTGTCATAAGAACTAAATGTGAATGTGCCTTTTTTTTCTTCCTGAAACTCCCAGTAACAACAAGCATGCCCCGGAATGGAAATAATTCTAAAGTAACGTACATGGAGTCCCTGTGCAACCTTGCAGAAGTAGCAGCAGCAGCAGACAACAAAATGGTGTTTTACAGAACAGCGCCATTTTGTTTACAAGGAAAGATGAGACAGTTGAGATGGCAGGGTTACGTGAATACCTGCATCATTTTTGGTGTTTCCGCACACATTGTGTCTGCTCATATTTTCTTCCCTGTCACACACACACACACACACACACACACACACACACACACACACACACACACACACACACACACACACACACACACACACACGCACGCACGCACGCACGCACGCACACATATGATGCGCGCTACCACTCCGGCTTTCACAAACTAAAGATTGCACCAACAGGCGGATAGCCGACGTGAGCGTTTGCTCGTAGTCTTTGCAGTTTACAAAAAATAGCCGAACACAAAACTGTTTCCTTATGGAGATGAGAAACTTCTGAAAGTTCGAATCACGACTTTGGCTAAATATTTGTGCTGGCCCGATTCTGTCTGTGCTGCCCTAGTCTCTTTGGCCCGTCTTTTGACATCACCCATGTGTGTCAGACTGGGTGATTAAATAGGTCATTTTAATGATAACAACAACAACAACAACACTACTACTACTACTACTACATAGTTTCTGTAGAGCGCTGCTCTCCAAGTGCCAAGGACTCGCTACGCTTAAAGCGCGCAGAGAGAGAGAGAGAGAGAGAGAGAGAGAGAGAGAGTCTGTCTGTGTGTGTGTGTGTGTGTGTGTGTGTGTGTGTGTGTGTGTGTGCGCGTGTGCCCATGGGGAGTAACTCAGTGCTACTGCCGTAGTCTGCTCATACGGGAATTTCCGTTTCCTCGAGAAGGCTATTATCGACACCGGATGACAAATTTCCAAGGAGAGGACACCGTCGGGCGCGAGCAAAGGAGAGGCGGGCACCACAACAGGTAATCATTATCAGAAACCTGTCATTTTGCTTTGTTATATTTTGTAGCACTGTTTCATTTTCTATTCTTAAGATCAACGCAGCGTTGGTTGTGTATCTAGTCAGTTTATACTAGAAATCTACGTTGTACGGGTTCACTTTTGTCTTTTGTCATTTGTACATTTTAAATGGTTGAAATGGTACTACTGTGCCTTATCTGTACTCAATGGGACAATGTGATCTTTGTGACTCAGACTGAGTGGTGTATAGAACTGAGTTGGGGGGGGGGGGGGTCACTTCGCTACGCTACTCAGTCTCACCTGTATTTGTGCAGGTGTTGCAATAGCTGTGGGCTATTAAGAAAACGTACGCCCCCTTTCTAGCGGCTGTACAAACATTTCGTTCAGTATTAACGGTGTGTGCAGTACAACATTTAGGTCAATATATGTATATATGTTACAGTGAATTTGTGTAATCAGGGATTTCAGTAAGATTTTCGGTAAGTTCATGTAATTACTGTTTCACTCGGGGATTTCATGAAATCCCTAAAATTTCCAGGGATTTCATGAAATCCCTGATTTCAAGGGCCAGGGATTTCAGGAAATCACTGACCCATAATTTTCTTAAGCCGAACACAGGAGTGCATCCCGTTGAACTCATCTTTTGTGGGTTGTTTTAAGGACAGACATGGTAAAGAAAGTAAACACATAGAGGTACATCTCAAACAACTCAAACATTTGAGATAATCAGTGAAAATAATAAATACATGCAAGTGTATCTGACGGAACTCTACATCTAAGACAGCCACAGTATAAAACAAAACATACAAGTTCTCACAGTAGAAGATACAAAATAAATAAAAAATGCAAGTACATTTCGCGCAACCAATATGTAAGATAGTTACAGTAAAAGAAGAAAAAAAATGTGCAAGTTCATTTCGCACAACTCATACGTGTACGATGACCATAGTTTGGTGTTTTTTTTTTAATGATAAAACAAGCGAGTACATTTCGCGCAACTCATACATGTAAGATGTCACAGTAAAATCCATCTTCGAAAACCATGCACTAGCGTAGGACTTGGGGAGGGGGGGGGGGGGGGGGGGGGGCGAGAGTATCTGTTCGTCCCCTCGTATTCTTGGTGCTGAAAATGTTGTCAGAATAATTTTATGTGTACCTCAAATACTGGACATGACGTAATAGATCTCCTCAGGTGAAAGGTATTTATTGACTGAAATGGAAAAATGAAAATCCCCGCTCCCCTGTTGTTAGAATTTTTGAGCCTCTGGAACTACGGCACCTGCGGTGCCGATGTGTAATTATCCACATGATAGGATGTGTCGTACATCCCGAAAGTCGCACCTGTGAAGTGGATGAATCACGGCTGTGTGGCAACGGCCTTCACATTAGGCCCATAGCACACCTGCTCTGGGTAGGAGCCGACCTAGGCAGGAAAAATGTCTCTTGCCTCTGCTGGGACTCAAACCCGGATCTCCCGGTCCATGGTCCGAAGTGCTAACCACTACACTGCAGGGGCCGGTACGAGTGAAATTTCAGGGTCTAGGCACCGGTTGTCTGATCTTACACAAATTCACTAAACTCAGCCAGTAAGACAGTGTAAAAAACATGACAAAAACTTAGGGATTTCATGAAATCCCTGGAAATTTTAGGTATTTCATGAAATCCCCGAGTGAAACAGTAATTACATGAACTTACTGAAAATTTCAGGGATTTCATGAAATCCCTGATTACACAAATTCACTGTAACATATATAACTGTGTGATAAAATACCATGTGACCTTCGGTGTCACGACAGCCGCGGTGAATCGTACTACTGAAACCAGAGATAAGTCCTGTTTAGGACACCATGACCTGACCTTTTTGCCCTTGATGTTAGTTTTCTTGTTACGAATATTTCTTAGTGAACTGAAAAATACATAAACAAAATGATTGAAACTGTCGATGAGTGTGGGAATGGGTTTATCCATGGGTTTCTAACGGCAGACATATCTCTCTCTCTCTCTCTCTCTCTCTCTCTCTCTCTGTGTGTGTGTGTGTGTGTTGAGCGCGAGGGGAAAGGGGAATGGGGGTACCCCAAGCGCGCATTTCCCGCCCTTGAATATAGAACATTGCTCAGGCGCCTTTCTTCCCTTTGCAAGTTTAGTCACGCCTTAAGTCTGGGCCGTCCAGAAATCGATATGGGGAGGACACGCACGCGACGGACTAATACTCGAGCAGTGCACACACAGCAGGGAAGGGAGGGACTAGGTCAACATAATCTAGGAGGGCAGGAGTTGCGGGGGCCGTGGCGGGATATTCAAAAGACTCAACTCAAATCCGCTGTACTTTAAGTTAGCTGTGTGCAGCTAGCTGCTGGTTTATTTGCACACTGACGATACTTGTTCAGTTTGAAATAAAATGTATAATTTTTATGTAACTAGTCCCATGCTAAGCTGAGGCAGGAGCAAAAGCAACAACAACAACAACAACAAACAAACAAACAAAACAAAAAAAAACCAAAAAAAAAACTTTAGCGTAGCTGCACTAGCTAATAATGCTGAAAGCTTAAACTTACCATTCCTGTGTCATGATAGCATGCCTTATAGAATTGCACGAAAGCAGCATGGCTAATGGAGAAATGGTGGTACATAACTGTCTTTGTGTTGTCCTTTTTACTGTTTTCAACAGAAAGACCAGGGCTGCTCTTTGACCAGGCTTGAATCGTAGCAACAAAGATGATGTGGAGAAATGTCTTCCGTGTTGTTTGCACGTCTATGGTTCGTATGTTGTTGTTTTTTCTTTATTATTGTTTCTTTGTTTGTTTGTTGTTGGTTTTTTTTTTTTCTTGTTTGTTTGTTTTTGGTTCATGTGTTAAAATTCGTAGGTGCATGTGCATATTTTCTAAAGTAAATGCGTAATCGTCATATTGTTTGATTACAGTAAGTGTGAGTGATTTGTGTGTAATAAACATTGCAGATCAACAAGGCAAAAACTGCAAAATAATGTGTGTGTGTGTGTGTGTGTGTGTGTGTGTGTGTGTGTGTGTGTGTGTGTGTGTGTGTGTGTGTGTGTGTGTGTGTGTGTGTGTGTGTGTGTGTGTGATGATGATGATGATGGTGTCTTGTAACGCGCTGAAAAACGCCATGCCCAGCATGCTCGTAGCGCGGGGGGGGGGGGGGGGGATGATAAGTTTTAACCAAAAAAAAAAAAAAAAATGGAGAAAGGGGTGGAGTCTGCAGGGGGGTGGGGGGGGGGTGGAGTCCGCATCAGAACTTTGAGAAGAGATAGGTCTTCAGGTGGCTCCTGAAGGATTCGGTGGAGGTGCTGGATTTCAGGGAAGGTGGCAGAGCGTTCCACAGAACAGTGTGTGTGCGCGCGCGCGCGCGTGCGTGCGTGCGTGCATGCGTGTGTGTGTGTGTGTGTGTGTGTGTGTGTGTGTGTGTGTGTGTGTGTGTGTGTGTGTGTGTGTGTGTGTGTTTAGTAATATTTTACACTAATGCCAGTCAAATACACGTTCATTAAAATAGACTGACAGTACCAATATGAACTAAGCTCTGATATTATGGATACTTTCTCTTGCAGTCCTTCCAAGTATGCGTGATCCTAACATTATTTGCCGCTTGGGAGACGGACGGTCAAGGTATGTCCTTTATAAATCATTCTTTACCTTTTATCTTCGTTTGTTTGTCCACACCTTTCCGTTCGATGCCAACAATCACTGTTTGGAAAAAAATACTCCTTTATTCAGAATGTTCATCTGTGAGTGTCTCTATCATCTGTGAAATTGATTTATATATTTGTGTTGACCAAGCCACCTACACCCCTTGAACAAACAAAGCAAACAAGCATACAAACGAGCAAAACCGTCAACAACATCCCATAATAATTTCCTGTTGCAGGAACGAAAACAAGCTGTAAAGCGCCACCTGTGTATAGAGGGGAGATGACCGCGGTGACTTGTACCTTCAGTAATGACATCAACGCAACCAGACAGAATTTCATAGTCTACTTGTTAAGGATGGATCTGATGTCAATGAAGCAGGTAAATTTACGCGAATACTACGAATAACACCAGAGTAAAGAACTACGAACAGGTCATTTAATTGCCTTTTAGTGTATTTAATGTTGTTGTGTCAATTTTCAATTTTGAAAAGAATTTTTTTCCAAAACATTGGTTAGGGGGTAGTGGTGGTGGTGGGGGGGGGAGAATTTGTGGCTGGGTGAAATAACTAAGTGAGTCGGGGTGCATGGGCGTTGTAAATGGTTCCTTTAAACTATAATCATATCAAATAAAACTTTGTTTTGAATTATTTGTTGATATAGTGACTGTACTTGACTGCTACTGGTCAAACGAGGTGGACGTCAGTTGCAAGACCCACTCTGGATTTTCATTCAATGGCAAAGTTAGCGACCAACTGACAATTGACATCGCGGAAGCCAACGAAAATTACACTGGTAGCTACAAATGCCTTGTGGAGCCATCAGATCCCAATGATATCACAGAGTGTAAACTCAGTTTGAAGCGTATGTGATACTTCTGTTTTGATTTTTAAACTGACGTTGGACAGTTGATACCACAGAGACTCTGTCTGTCTGTCTGTCTGTCTGTCTGTATGCCTGCCTGCCTGCCTGCCTGCCTGCCTGCCTGCCTCTCTCTCTCTCTCTCTCTCTCATATGTATGTAGTGTGTGTGTGTGTGTGTGTGTGTGTGTGTGTGTGTGTGTGTGTGTGTGTGTGTGTGTGTGTGTGCTACTTAGTTGGAGCTTACTTTGTATACAAGTAGCCTAGCAAGGACAAGATGTAAGACAGGTCTGTGCACCTAATCTTTTATCCTCCTTGTAAAATAAAGTTTCGTTCTCTCTCTCTCTCTCTCTCTCTCTCTCTCTCTCTCTCTCTCTCTCTCTCTCTCTCTCTCTCTCTCTCTCTCCAGACACAGAAAACAAAACACAAAACAAAATAAAACATTGCAAAGAAAGAAAGAAGAGAAAGAAAGAAACAAACAAAGATACAAACAGAAAACAACACTACTAACGACAGCAATATGTTTGATGCATCAACTGGTAGTGTTGAGAAAAGTAGCCAAGTCTCTTGCCCCTAGTTTGTTGTGAATAATGGAAATTTCTTTACTCACTAGCTGGAGTGAAGCCGGGGATTTCAGCTACTGCAACACCAACAGCCTCATCAACAACATCACCAGTGACAAACACAGGTACTGGTGAGGATTTTCGCATTTTACAGGTTTAACGTCCCCTGAGAAATTTTATATTTCACGAGACATTTTCTTTTCTTTTCATGTATTCGATTTATTTTGGGCGACGTATTTTAATGTGCCACAATGTACATCTGCGTATGCTTTATAATGTGTGTGTGTGTGCGTGCGTGCGTGCGTGCGTGTGTGTGTGTGTGTGTGTGAGAGAGAGAGAGAGAGGACGAGAGAGAGAGAGAGAGAGACTTTGCGCATCTAATTAAACACCCCCCCCCCACCCCAGCCCCCTCATCTCCACCCATCCCCACCCCCTTACCCTCTTTTCATGTTTTCTGATTCGGTAGATATATAGGCACAGACAGCATGCATTATAATGGTAGCTGTCGTTCTCGGAAACGGCAGATACGTAAAATGACTATGCGCTTTATTGTATCAGTATTTATACCAATGACAACTAAAGCTTGCGTCTGTCTATCTGTCTGTCTGTCTGTCTGTCTGTCTGTCTGTCTCTCTCTCTCTCTCTCTCTCTCTCTCTCTGTCTCTCTCTCTGTCTGTCTCTCTGTCTCTCTCTCTCTCTCTCTGCCCCCAAAAGTAGGAAAATAAACGATAATATCTGTCCTAATTTCGCGTCTTTGTTTTAGCTGACCGCCCTAAGGAGGTAAAGAGAGGGAGTACAATGGCCGTAGCCATCACTCTCGTTATCCTGGTAATGATATTGTTAGTTGTTGGTGCGGCCCTGTACGTCTGTCGTGACCGGTAAGTATAAACATTAGTAACATTCAATTCAATTCAATTCAATAATACTTTATTTTTCTCTTTAGGGCAGTTAAGATCGGTCATTACTACATTATTGATTTTTAGAATAATTTAGATGATACTAAACAGAAATCTTTATCTGATTTTAAGTGTCTTATATATTGTGTGTTTTTCATTTTATTTCGCATGCGTCATCCACTTCTTCGTTGTATGTCCACCAAGACCGAATTTCCCATTTTGGATAATAATAATAATAAATGATAATAATAATAATAATAATAATGGGTATTTAAGGGACGCCCTCCCTCCCGCAGGAGCTCAGGGCGCCTTACAGTCAACACGCACGCACTCACACAGAAACGGAAACACACGCAACATTCCTATACACATACATTTCACTACAAACACATAATGTGCGGCATCCTACAAGGCCTCCGCTGCCCCTGGCAGATTCAGATTCATTTCAGTTTGAATTGAAATTGAAACGTAACAGCTAAAAATCGCTTGTGAATGTGGTACAATGTTTGTTTGTTTGTTTGTTCTTTGAAGTCGTTAAAGTCGTTAGGACTGTTAGGGTATGTGTGATATCACAGCCAGTGCAGTGACGAAAAAGCCACAGTAAGCGTTCTTATCCCACGTACAATTTGAACTCACAAAACTAAACTGGACAGCCAATCGCTTTACCAGCTCGGCCATTGTTGGTCACCGCGTGTCATGAACATGAATACCATTAATCGTTAATCATCATATCCATTAGCTATCATTCAGTATTTCTAGCGCACGAGTGCATGGGATCAAAATTAATGTCTTCAACACTTGATCGCTGGTGGTTGTGTTTGCGTATATTCTGTTCGTCATAATACGGTGCAGTTTAGGTGCGCATGTAAGTAATATCGAGTTTGTGCGTTGAGTTTGTTATCTGTTTTCATAAGTACCTGAAACCTACCTCTTTTCTACAGGATCCGGAAGCGTTTTCCAAACTTTCTGATAGTTGGACGAAGGGAGCGTGATCCCGAGAAAGGCAGGCACTCTGAAGCGGAGGGGAATTCTGAGAACCACAAAAATAAAGTATTATATACGGTTTCGGAAGATGGACATGAAAGTCTCCTTGGGAGCGGATTACAGGATGATTCCGAGGAAGAATATGAGGATGCTGAAGGAACACCCATGCAACCTGACAACGAAAAGAAGGGAGGTGAACTTTCAGTAAGTCCACAGGACAGCAATGAAAGGACAACCCCGCCAGAGCCCCCAGAGACTAATACTCCTTCACACAGTCCTCAACAACTCACTCCCTCGGCGACGAAGGATAACGCATTAGATAGTCAAACTGATGACACTTCGAAAGACACTACTGCATCAAACATTACTTCCGCAGCTGGGAAGAAACTAGAAACTACTCCATCAAACAGCTCTATCGCAAGTGAGGAGAATCAAGTCGTGAAAGCTGGAAATGAACACACAGACACCAGTACAGAGGATGAGTCCTCGCAAAGTTCAGCTCACGCAGGCCGGCCTCAGCGGGATACTCAAGACTCGGATGTGGAAGAGGGTAACTCGGAACCGAATAATAGACCGAAACCTTCGGAGCAATGAAACTTTCACCTGGGGAAACAAAAAATCATTAAAGTTGAGGATGTAATGCTGAAAGGAATCGTAACCACATAGCCAGAAGTGAAACATGAGATCATTTACCAAATCCCCAGGCTACAATCCAGGAATAGAAAACAACTAGCTAGAACAAAGATGATGTTTAGTCGTAGGGCACAGTAGATCATATCCATTATTTTCCCTTTTTAGATAAGTTTCTGAAATGCATGGACAGTTCATGTAAACATGATAAAATAAATCCCATGACGAACGCCTAAAGATGATTTCACAATCTGATCTTGTTTGAAAAAAAAATGTTGTATGCAATTCAAAATAATGTTACCTTTGTGAATTTGATGATTGTTTCACAGGATACGTTTCGTGTAGCAGTGTGTGTGTGTGTGTGTGTGTGTGTGTGTGTGTGTGTGTGTGTGTGTGTGTGTGTGTGTGTGTGTGTGTGTGTCTGTCTGTCTGTCTGTCTGTCAGTGTGTGTGTGTGTGTGTGTGTGTGTCTGTCTGTGTGTGTGTATCTGTGTGTCTGTCTGTCAGTGTGTGTGTGTGTGTGTGTGTGTGTGTGTGTGTGTGTGTGTGTGTGTGTGTGTGTGTGTGTGTGTGTGTGTGTGTTGTAGGATTGGATTTTCTCGTTTTTTACACTCCCTTCATGCGTATATTCATTCTTAAAATGAGTTTTTAATGCCATGTATATATCACGCTGCTCTTGTAGTCGGTACTTTCGATGTACATACATAATCGGTAGTGTGTATAGTTGTAGCATGAGTCCTAATGTTTGTTGAGTTCCAGAGATTTGATAAGTTACTTTTGGATGAGTCCCGTCAGTAATTTAGAAAGCTTTTACTGGTTTTGCATTTGTTTTCTGCATTTTAGCTTTGTTTTTAGATTTGACTTGGAAGAACTACTGTTCTCAAAGAATACAATATTGCAGGTGTTCATATCGAAAGTGATATTTTATGTGCTGTATATATACGCGCGCGCGCCCGTGTGTGTGTGTGTGTGTGTGTGTGTGTGTGTGTGTGTGTGTGTGTGTGTGTGTGTGTGTGTGTGTGTGTTGTAGGATTGGATTTTCTCGTTTTTACACTCCCTTCATGCGTATATTCATGCTTAAAATGAGTCTTTGATGCCATGTATATTTCACGCTGCTCTTGTAGTCGGTACTGTCGATGTACATACATAGTCGGTAGTGTGCATATTTGTAACGTACGTGAGTCCTAATGTTTGTTGAGTTCCAGAGATTTGATAAGTTACTTTTGGATGAGTCCCGTCAGTAATTTAGAAAGCTTTTACTGGTTTTGCATTTGTTTTCAGCATTTTAGCTTTGTTTTTAGATTTGACTTGGAAGAACTACTGTTCTCAAAGAATACAATATTGCAGCTGTTCATATTGATAGTGATATTTTTTGTGCTGTATATATACGCGCGCCCGTGTGTGTGTGTGTGTGTATGTGTGTGTGTGTGTGTGTGTGTGTGCGTGCGTGCGTGCGTGCGTGCGTGCGTGCGTGTGTAAAACCCCATCTTAACAGGTAAGCTTGGGTCAGATCCAGTCAAATTCACACGCTTATTCGTGTATGGTGCCAGTTCTCTCATTGTTTTGTGCACATGCATGCATATATCTCTAGCCTGCTAAAAATCCAACACCCATCTTGCTAGAGGAGTAGGCTGTGGCAAGTGGCATAAAAAACCAAACAAAAAACAAACAAAACAAAAAACCACACAAAGATATCGCAGGCAGCAGCGGGTGGCCGTTTCGCACATAAAGTAGCTCTTTGCAGCAGAAGGCAAAACACAGTGTTCCACCCTTGAAGGAACGGACAGTTTGATACACTGGCAATTGTTTGACAACAAAAGATGGGAGCTATATATGTGGGAATGGCATAACAAGGCATACGATCCGTGTAACGTGGCTTTAGCGTCAATGTCACATCCCTTAGTTTTTGTTGTTTTTTTTTCCCGGAAAAAAAAAAACCCGTAGTGGTTCATAGTTATTACATACTGATCAGTTCAGTTAATTTAAAGAAGAAGGTTTTCATGAAATGGTCTCACACACACACACACACACACACACACACACACACACACACACACACACACACATGCACATGGGAGGTAATCCCGGCGGGATACTCACACGGGAATTCCCGTTTACTGAAAATCAGAACAGTGTCATGTACTATGGACCAGGTAACCAACCCGTGTTGTCGAGACAGACCACTTGAAAAAGTAACGCGTAGACTTTGCGACACCTTGCTTTACGAAAGAGGCGATCTCCATAGCAGGTAATCAACACGAGAAACCTTTTTCTGTTGTACTATATTCCACTGTACTTTCATTTTACTCTTTGAATCTGTTATCTTACGAAATCTAGCACACAGCATGCATCTTGGTGATCACAAAAAACAAATTTGCGTTGTACAGCCGGTGTTTAGAGTAAGTTGACCTTGTTTTGACATCACCCATAATTATGTGGTAGAATGGACGTTGCTGTGCACCTCCTAGCATAAAGATAGCAATGTAGTCAGACGTACAATATTAATGTTAATCTAGAGACTAATGTGTCAGTTCGAATTAGACGTACAGAATAGACCGGTACTTGGTATTGAAAACCCGCCTTTATAAAGCTTGTTTGTGTGTACTGTTTCGGGCTGTTGAAGGAACGACTCCTATTCAAACTGTGCAAACAGATTATGTACAGTCCGTTTAAGATCAGCATAATCATAGTATGACTGACAGCAGATAAGACATGATCTTCATTGGGAAGCATGTTTTGTTGTTGCTGCTGTGTTTTAATTTTATTTGGGTGGTGGTGGTGGTGGTGCTGGTGGTAGGTGGGTGGGGGTGTCTTGGTTGGCTGTTTCAGGGGACTGGCGAAACTGAAAGGGGAAGGGGGCGGAGAGGGGAGGGCTTCAAGTGCGTTTAGGTGAACAAATCACTGTGTGTGTGTGTGTGTGTGTGTGTGTGTGTATGTGTGTATGTGCGTGCGTGTGTGTGTGTGTGTGTGTGTGTGTGTGTGTGTGTGTGTGAGAGAGAGAGAGAGAGAGAGAGAGAGAGAGAGAGAGAGAGAGAGAGAGAGGTTAAACATAATAGGTTAAACATAATGACTGAATAAGCAAGGAAGAAAAACAACAACAACAACAACAAAACAGGAAAGTACTTAGCTAGCTTGAAATAAATCCAGTTTAGGGCATCCTGACCTTAGTTTGTCCTCAATCGGAAAGTTAGTGACTGCATTGGAAGGGGTTTATCCGAGTAGAAAGAAAACGGCTTCCAGCGAGAGAGACACCCATGTGCGTACACGTATGTATGTGTGTGTGGGTGTTGGGTGGAGGCGAAACACGCATTTCCCGTCCTTAAATGTACACAGACGCCATTATGTCCCAGCGGTGTATTTAGTTATGTCCTTTGGGCCACCAAAAATTGATATGCGAGACGACGGCGCTCAAACGAGCGCTTGAGCAGCGCAGACAAAGCCGGGGAAGGGGCAAGGACGTCGAAGTATGTGTGTGTGTGTGTGTGGGGGGGGGGGGGGGGTGGGAGGAGGGGGGACAGGGGGGGGGGGGGGCGAAGGAGGGGCGGACAGAGGGACGGAAGTGTGTGGTGTCGTGGCGGGACATTTCGAATCAAATCTACTGTGCAGCGCTAACTGTGTGCGACTAGCTGCTGGATTCTTCACTGGTATGAAACCTAATATCACGGCCTTAGTTTCCTGTTTAACTTTAAATGTTGCCAGTTTCTTTTTAGGCAAAGAGAGACTTTTTATGACAATGGAAGACAAGAGAATAGATCATAACACTGGTTGCTGAAATTATTAGGTTAATGCGTGCTCAAAATGATTATTAGGCACGGCTAAGTGAAGCTTTGTGGTGCATACTAAGCTATATTATTGTCCTTGTGTTTATGTTTCTGTCTGTCATTGAACAGAGGGAAGAGGGACCAGGAACGGCTGCTTGACCGGGAAAGTACCAACAAAGATGATGCTGAAACCTGACACCCATGATGTTCTAAAATGTTTGGTTAGTAATCAATACAGTACTTAGTTAGTAATCGTTACAGTATTAACTTAGTAATCAATGCAGTATGTTATGGCAGTTTGGATTGTTTAATTAATGTCACAGGTCAGTGGTGTGGGAAGTTATAAGAAATGACAGTGCTGTTCCATTACACTAACTTCAAATATAAATTATATATTGGTGTGGACTTCATGAACTGTAGTGGTGCACCAAAAAAAGCGAAAAATTGTCGGTGGTTCGGTAAACCAGTTTGATTGCGGTTCGCCCGGCAACTCTCGGGCCTTTTCCGGAAACTGCCGAACACGAGAAAGGGGGTATAACTCGAGTACATCAACAATCACAACATGGCAGAACGTCTGATCGATAATCCAAAGGGGAAGTCCCAAATCTGGAAGCATTTTGTCGCGAGGGAAGTAGGAGGGGAGGTTGTTGAAGGGGAAGTTGTGTGTAAAGAATGCAAGGCGAAAATCCAACTTGGAAGGGGGGGGGGGGGGAACATCGAAACCGGGCTGTCTCAGCATATGCGCCGCCACCACCCGGCATCTCAATTTTCCACCTGCAATCACCGGTCTTTGATCAGGTTAACTGGAAAACACTGCTGTTTTTGAAAACATAACATCGCAAAATGTTCATGTACGACATAAGCCTCTTTGAGCCAGATGACGTCACAATATCATAGACCAAGTAATACTACCATGCTGTACACGGTCAACCGGTTTAAAAAACGTCACGAAACCGCGGTTCGTAAACCAGTTTGACTTTCGAACCGGTTTACAGCACTAATGAACTGGATGAATTATTTTACACGTTGTTGTAGATTGGTACTGTGTGTGTGTGTGTGTGTGTGTGTGTGTGTGTGTGTGTGTGTGTGTGTGTGTGTGTGTGTGCGTGTGTGTGTGTGTGTGTGTGTGTGTGTGTTGTGTGTGTGTGTGTGTGTGTCCACACTGTGTCACTTAATCTTATCCATAAACGTACTGAGGACCTGTGTTTATATCTTTGCAGTATCTTCAAGTATGCATGATGTTCACCTTACTGGTATGGGCTGCAAATGCTCAAGGTATGTAGGTTAAATGAAGACTATGAGCAAGATTATGTTAGGTCAGTTGGTTGGTTGGTTCGATGGTTGATTGGTTTGTCGGCTGGTCGGCGTTTCCTTGATTTTTTTTTTCAGACGCCATCAACTACTGCATGCTTAAAAAGTGTACTCGTATTAAACAAATAAATCTAATGCTTACAGTTGAAAGGACGAAAACAAGGTGTGCCGCGCCACAGGTTTACAATGGGGAGACGGCTGCGGTGACTTGTGTCTTCAGTAAAGACATCAGTCAAATCACCAAGGATTTCACAGTCCACTTTATTAAACAAGGTTCCAAGGAGGTAAATCAATTTTGATATAATAGAAGAATAACTTTAAGGCATGTCAATTGTCTTCCGGCGCCGTTAGTGCTATTGCGTCGTTGTTGATTAACATGTGCCTTTTTTAAAATACAGTTCATGTCCATTTTCTGTAACGGTATTTGTTTGCTTGATAGTTTGGTTGGCTACTTGGTAGGACATTTTGTTTGTCTGTTTGT